>OZ029922.1:25882460-26207460 GCA_964023275.1 Norana najaformis
AACGGAAGAAAGAACAAATAAATGAAGAATCAAAGAACGACGGTGTAACTCTTACAACCGACTGATCATTACTCGACCTTTCCCGTCTGTAGGATAGATCCAATACGTATACAAACATGTTAGAAGTAGTTCCAATGTTTAACGACATCCTATGGCATCAAAGGCCGTTGACGTCGCCCTCCTCCTTTATCCAGGCTTGGGACTGGCACCACCCGAATACGGCAATGGCGCAGTTTCACAATTTTCTTTAAGAATTGCCTTCTTGCGTTATACACTCGGCGTTGGTACTTCGAACACTCACAGAGTTAAGACCACTTTTTTATTTTTTCAGTCTTTAAAAAGCAAATCAGTCGATAATTTGAGATTAAATAGACATGCAATCCTACTTATAGCCTAATTCAAGTAGGTTAAAAGTCGGAATGAAACTATAGGCTGAAACCATTGACTTAGTAGACTTACAGCATTTCTCTTCTTCTGTTACCTATGTAAAACCTATACATTTACATTTACATTTTTACTACTCTCGCAGCTCGAACTCCAAACTCCACCCAGACCTTGGATCTTGACCTGGCACTTAATCTGTCTAAGCTAAGGTGCAACCTGTCAACGGATGAAAAGTTGAGAAAGTAAAAGTTGAATGTGTTTACCTGACACAGGTGGAGGTTAATGAGCGCGTCTACCTGCCGAGCTTCTGCCGTCTTGGGTGGACGTCTGATAACAGCATCACCCCAATCAGCTTCGATTTTGTTGATCGATATCCTCTCTACTATCGAACGGTCGATAATAACGATTTTCCAGTCGTCGGCGGACTCTACACCAACTTCTATCTCTATCCGTATCCAGCCGTATTCTCAGTTGCAGTGGAAATCGATCCGCGTTAGTAACTTCTCGCTTTTAAAGTGACAAAGTAATTTCTCGCTACTAAAGTGAGTAATAAAGTAACTTCTCGCTGCTAAAGTGACGTATAAGGTAATTTCTCACTACTAAAATGACGAATAAGGTAATTTCTCGCAACTAAAGTGGCATCTTACTGCTAAAGTATCTTCTCGATACAAAAGTAACTTCTCACTACTTAAGTAACTTTTCGATGTTACAATAGCTTCTCGCTAATAAAGTAACTTCTCACTACTCAACTGACTTTCACGTCTAAAGATAGGATGTTAGAACTAGTAGAACTCAGTACCTATTACAATAACTAACGATACCTAGAATGCTTGATTTAAATGATTTTCACGTTTATTTACTTTTACCTTTATTGACTTTTCTTGTTTATATGTATATTACGTAGGCATATGCTTCCATATTTTTATAACTCACAGCAATATCTCGCTTGACATATTTGTAAAGATCTATTTGTGTCGTCTTGCTTTTGTTGTCTGACCCCTGTGACCCACCCACGCCTTCGGTTCTTAAATATGTCGACAGTATATTGAACATGCCTTGCAATAATAATAATAATAATAATAATAATAATAATAATAATAATAATAATAATAATAATAATAATAATAATAATAATAATAATAATAACAACAACAACAACAACAACAACAATAATAATAATAACAACAACAACAACAACAACAATAATAATAATAAAAATTTCCTTCTGTTTACAGGTCTTGAGGGAGCAACAGGAGCAACGGGGCCACCGGGTCCCGGTGGCAACGGCACTGGCGGTGGTGGCTTTGGAGCAACCGGGGCCACTGGACCCCCTGGCCCTCCCGGCCCCGCTGGGCCCCCGGGAACCTCGTCTGGCAGCAACGTCATCATCGGTGCGTTGATGAATTCAACTACTTTCTGGGTCTTTTCTTCCCTAGAAATTTCTCCTAAAAAAAGAGCATAGGCCAAGGTCATAGGATGACATAGGTCATTGCATAAAGGCGTAGGGGCTAATTGGCCCAAGTTTCGAACCCTTTCGGGCTAAGATTTATAATCTTCACATAGATGGTTTGGCATGGGAATAATTGCCAATACTCCATGTACGTTAGACGAATCGAATTCGGTTGTAGTCGTTCCTCGTCCTTAATGCAACATGGACCATGCAGGAACTCTGAATATGGTGTCAGATGATGTCAGAGAACTCTGAATATGGTGTCAGATGATGTCAGAGAACTCTGAATATGGTGTCAGATGATGTCAGAGAACTCTGAATATGGTGTCAGATGATGTCAGAGAACTCTGAATGTGGTGTCAGATGATGTCAGAGAACTCTGAATATGGTGTCAGATGATGTCAGAGAACTCTGAATGTGGTGTGATGGATAATCTCCATCTGAATCTATCTGTATCTATCTATAGCTGTCTCTTTTTCTATCAACCTGCATCCACGTATAGGTATCTTGATGTATCTGTATCTATCTGAATGCATCCGAATCTGTCTATCCAAATCTGTCTGTATCTATCTGTATCTAGCGGAATCTATCTGAATTTATTTGAATCCATCTGTATCTATCTGTATCTATCTGAATCTACCCGAATCTAACTGAATCTGTCTGAATCTATCTGTATCTATCTATCTGATTTATCTGTATCCATCTGTGTCTATCTGGATATATGTGAATCTATCTATATCTGTCATAATCTACTGGAATCTATGTGTATCTATCTGAAGGTATCTGAATATATCTAGCACTATCTGAATCAATCAGAAACTATCTGTACCTATCATTGGATATAATGGGATTTTCCTGTATAGTGCAGGAACCTGATCTTATGTCGATTCTTCTGTAGATTACAATCAATGCTGGAACGTCACTTCCCCTCAGTCGTCGAGCTCCGGATGTACTCAGGTCCAGTGTAACAGCACGGATTCATCGAATCCCTGTCGCTGCTTCAACGGATTCGGTCTCGGGTCCGATCAAAGGACTTGCGAAGGTCTATACATGCACAATGGTGGTGGTGATGGCGGTGATGGTGGTGGTGATGGTGGTGGTGGTGATGGTGGTGTTGGTGGTTATGGTTGTGATGGTGATGGTGGTGATGATGGTGGTGATGGTGGTGATAGTGACGGTGATGATGGTGGTGATGGAGGTGGTGGTAATGGTGTTGATAGCTGTAGTGGTATTGATGAGGATGACGACAATGATTGATGTGACAGTGATGATGATGATGACGCGTCGACGTCGACGACGATGATGATAATGATGATAATAATGATGATGATAATGATGATGATAATGATGATGATAATGATGATGATGATGATGATGATGACGATGATAATGATGATGATGATGATAATGCTGATGATGATAGTTTTATCGTCATACAGATGTCGATGAGTGTGCAGCCCACAATGGAGGATGTGAATATAACTGCACGAACACAGTGGGAGGCTATTACTGCAGTTGTCCCGCTGGTCTCATCCTGGCACAGAACCAACAAGACTGCCTCGGTAAGTACGTCCACTTACCTCTTACACGTCACAACACATCCAACCTTACCATTTATTACCGTTACTTCACTTTCCTTGGTTTATCTTACCTACCTTACTTTTCATTTTCTTACCTAACCTTAGATTACATGGCCTTACCTTTCCTACCTTACCTTCCCTTGCTTTTTCTTACCTTGCAAAACCTTACCTTACCTTACCTTCGACGATGATTACCGTGTGCTGCCTTGTCTCGCCTTAACTGTATAGGGCAGTTTGCTATAATATCTGTTTGACCTGTTTATAATAATAATAATAATAATAATAATAATAATAATAATAATAATAATAATAATAATGATGATGATGATGATGATGATGATGATGATGATGATGATGATGATGATGATGATGATAATGATAATAATGATGATGATGATAATAATAATAATAATAAAAAATATGTGAGTCATCAGTTGATGATGATGATGATGATGACGACGACATTACCGTTTTACCGTCGTCATTTGAGACGGCGCTTAAAGCAGAGTCTCGTGTTATAGAGCTGTAGTTATATCTAAAATCCGGACAACCAGACAATACTATACAACACATACAATGGATGCAAAATGTAGTCTCCAATCATCATCATTGTACTCATTTATTGGAGTGACGCTGAATGACAAGCACCTGAAGATCTATTCATTTAGCGCGCAGTCCTGATATATATATATATATATATATATATATATATATATATATATATATATATATATATATATATATATATATATATATATATATATATATATATATACACATATACATATACATATATACATATATATATACACACATATATATATACTAGGCTATATATGTGATGTATAGGCCTAAAATATATATATGCATTATATATATCATATGCATATGACATCTATATATATACATAATTCAAAGAACAAATGTTCTAATAAAAGACCCTTTTGGCTTTTGTAGAAGGCCTCTATATTTAGGTCTAGGTTGTGTAGTATCTAGTATGTAGTACCGATGTATGGCAATGCCACCCACTGGCTGATGGCCTAACTTTGGGATCAGCTCCGGCCCCGAAGCTCGATTTCGAGTATGGGGTTACCTTTTCCTTTGATGTAGTATCTACCTGAGCTATGTTATAGACAATTTTCAGACATTTCCATTTCGCACATTGCTCCTTTTCTTGATAATGTGATGATGATGAGTTTTCTGCCCGGAGGCAGGTCAGGTGGTTTTATGCCACCCGGGGATGAGATGAGTGAGGTGGTTTCCAGTTGCTTTCCTCACAGACAATTGTGGGTGAGCAACTTGTCAAACATCGCTACGCAGTGGCTGGAGGTAGATTCGAACCCGCGACCCTCCGGTTACGAGGCAAAGACCATACAACTACTCCACCGCGTCCCACATGATGTGAACGATAATGTAATAATCATATTAAATAGATTTGTAATTGTAATTGTAATTTGAGATTTATAAAGTGCCTCTTTGAGGATAAACTCAACAGAAGTGCTTCCGACCCGAAAAAGTAAAATCACTGTTAAACAGTACAGTCTTCATGCGCCTGCGGAACACTGAGAGAGGGAGATTATCATGATTGTGTTGGTTTATCACGAATTAGCAAGAACGCGATGCGATATATTGCTTAAAACATGAACCTATACGAAGAAGAGCCTCTACAGCCAAATAGGTCGTCGCAGGGTCGTTGATTCGTGATAGGCCTGTGAACAGGGTTGTGCTTCATGGGCCTTTGAAAGCCATAAATCTTGCTGTAACTCGATGAATACAAGTTCAGCTATTTTACACGTTATGCGCTGTCAATTCTGCTTGACAACCAATGTCGTTCTCTACAGCGGTGGTGTACAACCCCAACGGCAATATAACATTCGGCATACATTCAGGAGTCCAAAAATGTCAACCTATTTCAAAACAGCTGAAATTCTTTTTACTGCATAACTCTTAGTACTTCGGCTGGCTTTTGACTTTGTAAAGCCCCGTAGAAGTAGCATGCTACTTACGATGCTATATAAATTGTCGTCATTACATTACGTTACATATGCTGAAGATATATTGAGAATGTTACAATAATCGTAATCGTCATCGAGGCAATTTTGAAAGCCCTACTTTAGCGCAGGGCACCAGCTTTCTCACGAGCATTGCGTCAAGTCAGATGGGTTGTCAAGTCAGATGGGTTGTCAAGTCAGATGGGTTGTCAAGTCAGATGGGTTGTCAAGTCAGATGGGTTGTCAAGTCAGATGGGTTGTCAAGTCAGATGGGTTGTCAAATCAGATGGGTTGTCAAGTCAGATGGGTTGTCAAGTCAGATGGGTTGTCAAGTCAGATGGGTTGTCAAGTCAGATGGGTTGTCAAGTCAGATGGGTTGTCCAAAGAAGAAATTTGTCCATGTGAAGAACAAAGTACAGTTGCCAGAAAACCTCTTCCCCTTATCTCTCTTCTCACTTCAATTTCAAACACCATCCACCGTAGCCGCCCGACTGTCTGACTGCCTGACTCCTGGATCTTGACCTGGAACCGAGCCCTTTTACCTATCGATTTTGTTTTGATTGAGAGCCTGTGAATAAGCTGGTTCCCGCGACTTAGCTTCCGTTGTACGCTGTAGAAATCTCGAGATTACGATTACGATTATTTCTGAGATTTGAATCTCGGGATAGCGCGGTCAGTACACGGGGACCTTAAGTGGCGGTGGGGCCCATTCAAATGGGCAGCGGTGGTGAAGTATCTCACCCTATTATTTTACTGCAAAATGAGCAAGGTCGAGGTCATACGGACGCTATAGAAAAACATGTACATTTTACATTTACAGTAAAAATTGGGCTGGCATAAAAATTAAAACAGCAACACTGCGTGTATGCTTTAGAGTCCATATAACCTCGCAATGCTTAAAATTGTGTAATTTATTGTAGGAATTTTGAAGTAAAGAATGGCGGTGTAAGAATTAAAAGTCGTATTAACCAACTTATGTTGCGTATAATAATAATTTTCGTCTTTTTCAGACGTAAACGAATGTTTGACTGTCAGATGTGATCAAGTCTGCGTGAACACGTTTGGTAGTTTCGTCTGTATTAAGATCCAAAATGCCCTGATACCGGTTCAAGGTAAGTCTTCGTCAGGATTGAAATTATGGATCCCGGACTGTGGAAAGGTTCTTGAGATAAAGGCCTGGTTTAAAATAACTAACTGGGTCTGTTCTGGTTTAATTAAAGGCCACTCTTATCCTGAGCCAATAGCTTAAGTACTGTTTAACCTCTCTATCTTGTGGATGGGCAGAACTGTAACAGTTGCCGTAGAAAAGGTATTGACCTTAGAATTCGCGCCTTCCTCAAGCTCGCTTCTTATGAAAAGAGTCAGGACGTTAAAATCCCAAACTCCCCCTCCCATCATCATCATCATCATCATCGTTCACATAATCAAATACCACCACCACCATCATCATCGTCGTCATCATCGACCACCGCCACCACCATCATCACCACCACCAACCCTGACAAAGATGGTTTGATGCAACCATGTCTGTAGGCCTAAAACGTATTTCTTTGGATTCATTTCCTTCTTAAACTGTTTCCGTATCTTCTCGAATCTGCCTCTGGACCTTCGACCGGACTTACCCTGGAATTTGGCTTGCACACCGACTTTGCTTACCATCAGCTATCGACTGATGCCTTGACCACTGTTAAAGTGGCGCCATAGAAGTCCTCACATTAGATTAGATGTGTAGATCTAAACAGCTGGATACGTTACATGTCCTTAGCACTGCGACAGGATGCGGACAACCAGGACAACCTCAGTAACAACCCATCGATCAATGGCACTGCAACAACAACGGGGATCTTGATCTGGATCGCGATTCTAACCCTCTCCCTCCTGCTTCTCACAGTCGCTTTCTTCTACAAGTGGCGGAGGAGTTCTCGCCGGGGGCCGTGGGGGCCAAACCCCGAAAACCCTTCGGCCGGGTCTTTCGATGGCCGGAGCGAGGACGGAGGGGATTCGATCAACGGAGTCTTCATGGATTTCGGCACCGGGAAATTCTCCCTAAGTGACCGGACGACGCCCCAGAACAAGAGGGGAAGCCAGCGGAGCGTCGCCAGTATTCTCAGCCTCCAAGGGGAGGTCAACCCAGCTGCCGAACAGAACAGCAACCTGTAGGATGACGCGCATTAGATTGTTCTGCTGATAACTTTATCAATTATGCGTATTAATTATAATTACAATTATTACCAGAAGGACAATGACGCACTGTGCTTCCGATTGCTGGTTCCAGCAGTCTTTTCTTTAATTGCTGAAGAGTTACGTGTGTAAGAACTAAGAATGGTCGATGCACTAAACAGGTTACTATGCGATAAATTTCGTTGAGTAGGCCAAATGTGGCCAGTGTTCACCAGGGCCGCCTTATCCATTAGGCACAGTAGGCACTGTGCCTAGGGCCTAGGAACTTTATAGGGGCCTAAGAAAGTCAGAAATGAGATATTGAAAAAAATAAATTAATTGATTGACCCGAAAATAGAAAAAGGCAAAACAAATTTAATAACCTTAAAGTTTGTACTGAAACAGTTTACGTTAAGCTGTGCTACATTATGTTAACTTTGCGGCTCTTTGCATTAGCAAAATCACATATAGCCTAATGTCCTCAAATGTCATTTTTCGCATGAAGTCGTTTTCAATTGAAAGTAGTGCAAGGGAACATAGACGTCACGAAATAATGTGAATGTGTTTAGCTCTAATGCAGAGTTGGCAGTTGGGGCCTACGAATGCGAGAGTGCCTAGGGCCTACGACGACCTTAAAACGGCCCTGGTGTTCACAGTTTGTTAGAAACACGAGTTTTATCATTTTGTGTAGGCCTAATTTGCCTGTATAAATGTTCATATAGACTGCTATATTTAAATTATAACTTGAGTCGATCTGCCGAACAACGAAACTGTTAAAAGGAAAGAGTTCAAATATTCGTGTAGAACTGTTTAAATCAGGCGTGTGACACGGGGACAGATGCAGGGAATACCTGGCAGACATTCAGACGGCAGGTGGCGATATTGTAGTCTAGGCGAATTGGTCGATTAACTACGATGCCTCTGTCAAAGTTTTTAGGGCACATTTCGAACAGCTGTTTATGACATTAGAAGATTTTGCACATTGCATCTCGTAGTTTCCTTTTCATCTTTAACCCACCACCCCTTCTTCCTCTTTTCTCTCTCTCTCCTCTCCAACCCCAAACACCCCCCCCCCCATAGCTGTCACTGTCTCTCCGTCTGACTTTTGGATCTTGACCTGGAACCGGATCCTTTTGCCTATCGATTTTGTTTTCACTGAGCGCCTGTGAATAAGCTGGTCCCCGCGGTGCAGCTTCATTGGGCGCTGTAGAAATCTCGGAATTACGATCACAATTACCACGAATTCAAAACCTACAGTTCTTTCCAACTAGAAACTGATTGGATTTTGATCTGGCATCAAAACTGAACCAACAACCTACTTCTGCACAGTAGGTAGGCCTAACTATAGGCACGCAAGACTGCAGTGGTGGGAAGCGGCCGGCCTGAATCACAAGAGCCTGAACAGGCCCAAGGCGCCCATTCAGTAATCTGCGGGAGCCCGTAAAACATTTCAGGTTACGGCACTACCCCTAGCGGATTTGTTTCGACTAAGCGCCGAAGAGCAAGCAAGTCTCCCTGACCGACCTGACGCAGCTTTTGTATGGCTTACACACTAAATCGCATATATATTCTGGAACGTTCAGTGGCACGACTATGGCTGTGATCAAGATATATCGATGACTTTGCTGGTTCGGACGATACATTCATGGGGACACGATTTACTCGGGTTCTCTTGGTTAAAGAGTAATTCAGTAGTTATTCTGTACGTTATTTATACAAGTTTTCGTTGAAATTTCACGCTTGTATCGTCAAACTAACTCAATAATATCTTGCTTTTATTGAAACGTTATGTTGGCTCACACGTTTGCTATAGCGATCGTATGGCCTTAACTCTGCTCATTTTTCAACGAATTGATCGGGTGAGATCCTTCACCACCTCTGAATTTTGAATGGGCGCCACGCCATTTAAGGTCCCCGTGTACGGACCGTTTTCGCCCGAGATTTAAATCTTTGAAATATAACCACTATCGGTATGCGAACCGGCATCCTCACGCACGGAGGCGCCTTGACTTACTCTTTAACTAATGTAGCTAACCAGGCCAGTTGAGATACCATGGTGACGACTGTAGCGTCAATGAGTGTCAGGTCAAGTGAGGCGCCTTGACTTGAGCTTTGACCTATGTAGCTATCTAGGCCAGCTGAGATAACATGGCGACGATTTTGACGTCAATATGTGTCAGGCCAAGTGAAACGTACGCTTTAACTTATGTAGCTAATCAGGCCAGCACGTCCTCGAGATAAAAACTGGGATCGATCGATGCTCCACCCTTCCATCAATCCATCCATTCACTTATATATGGACAAAAAGCATTGGCCAAGTGAGCGATCAAGTGATTTTCCCATCCACCCACCCAATCCTTCATCCATCCACCCATCCACGAATCCAAAATTAAAACTGATGGCCATGCATCCACCCCCACCCACCCACCCACCCATCCATCCATCCATCCATCCATCCACTTAAATATCATCCATCCATCCATCCACTTAAATATGGCTAAAGCTTCGCTACCAGCTCATAATTCTCATTTACACAAACGAAGAGTTGTAGATAGCATCAAGAAAGCCAAACACTTAAACAAAATCAACAAATATTTTCTACAAACATCAGAACATTAATCATAGTAAAGATCTGCCGCAACTAATTTAAAGCATTTTCTGAGTAAACCATTTAAACAATTGCAACGTTCAAGTGCTCATTAAACTTACAATAATCATAACACTTCAATCGAACAACAATAAATAAGGTACCTAGTATACCACCGTCGTACACCATCCCAAAGCATTTAACACCATTTTGTTGTATAAACTGATAAACACAAGAAACACATAGAAAACAATGAGTATCTGCATTGCAACGGGTAATACAATGCTTAATTCCAAATACGCGGTTGTCACACATTATTATTATTCCTAATAATAATAATTATTATTGTTAATATTATTATTAACACATTATTCCTAGTTTCGCTTAAGCACTGACAAAACAACTACAATCAGACAAAAAAATAATCAGTATCTGGCTGAGTTACAGAACTACTTACAATAAACCACATTATTCAGTTTCCTTAAGACTGCATGAAGACAGACTTTGCAACATCCGAAATGGCTCCAGGTGGAAACCTGTCATCATTTGTATATACATAACTGTAACTATATAATCGCATTTATATAGCACCACTCAAACAGAAACTCACTCATCAGACCACTTCTTAAAAGTTTCTCGTAAATTTGTATTTATTTATTTAGTAAACTGATTAGCCTGCTGAATATAATTCGCGTCATCACATCTGCACTTCTTGTTGCCAGTCACATAATCAAACTCACTCGGCACAAAACTGACTCAACATTCAATGAAATTGGTTTTCAGAAGAATTCTGTTGCTTCGCTTTATGTCCTTCGAGAAGCCGCATCAATAACGAAAAACCACAGTAAAGCCATCAAAAAAGACCAAAACGAATGAAGATTTAAAAAAGCAGTGCAAAACATTGACGCAGGAGCATCTAGCAGTCGCACAAATGAGCAATGTGCTTCAATTCCCATGTGCATAGCTGAATACCTGCACATGACTGATATAACGACACAAGTCGAAAAGTATTTCATTCACAAAAACTGTCCATTAACAATAAGAATATGCATGTGCACTCAAATCAGTACACAAGCATAATTTGAGCTGAAATTAAAAACGCATGCACTCAAATTCAATGCAAAGCTCGCCGAGCATTTACAAAAACATTTGTGCATGCTCACCAACCGCAAAAAGGACCTGAAATAAATACTACAAACTGAAAAATTTCAAATCACAGCAGGTTCATTTGCATTAAAGGCTGTCTGTCAAAAAGCAGAAATAACACAGAAGTATTTTCTACAGATTAAGCTATTTTCGCTGAGCGAGTACTCACCCCAGGGCCACTTTCGAGTAGGTCTCTCTGTAAGACTGTAAGTGGTGCTATGTCAAATCCACCACTGCATCACTGACTTTAAACTAGCTATGTCAAATCCACCACTGCATCACTGACTTTAAACTAGCTATGTCAAATCCACCACTGCATCACTGACTTTAAACTAGCTATGTCAAATCCACCACTGCATCATTGACTTTAAACTAGGTTGCCAGCCTAGTTAGGTAAAGTAAACAAATCGATCCTTCACCATGATGTACGGGAGGTGACAGTGAAGTAGTCAGTATAACATAAAGCAGGGTTGTCCAACATACGGATGGGTTCATCCGGCCTGCCGAGCCTTTAAGAATACTGATTTCTTATGTCTAAAATTATGCACTCCCTACCTGCTAACATACTGAGTACTTGTCACAAAAGCATTGACAAGTATCCCATTAGTGCAAAAAATCAGAAAATACTTGAATATTTGGTATCTCATCTTAAGGTAGGCAAATAAAATCATTATTCATTAGTAGGCATTGCGTTGCTTTGATGATTGATGAAATTCTGTCTAGGCCCCCAACTTCATCACAGTCAAAATTCAGTACTCGGTCAAACCCATCAAACTGTCTATCTTTGCATTACAACCCAAAAGCGCAAACAGTAAGAACATTGCATCGAACTCCTCTGCTTTATGCATGCATTTCCAATCCACATCGATTTCTGCGTTTCACCATCACTTCAATCAATACACGGAGTGCCACACTCATGCAATGTAATGTAAGCAAGTATTTATACAGCACCAGTTCGAGAATTCCTTCAAGAATGCAACACACATCCATACAAGTCTCTTCGTATTTTTCATCGTGTAATTCATCTGCTTATAGCAACAATAAACAGCAATACGCAATCAGATTAGAATTGCTCATAATTGCTAATAAATTAGGTTCATAAATTAGGCTAACATGAAATAAGATTACTCTACATCTAGCAAAACATGAAGTAATATTATACTTATTCATGAAATTATCTAAGTCAACATAGACACAGCTGAAGGAACATTTCTGCTTATCCAAAAGTTGCAATCCCTTAAACCTGCTAGTCAACAAGTCATGACCTTGAAATTTCTTAAAGTAAAACACATAAATACACAACATGCAACGCATCCAACAAAGATAAAGCCTATAAAATAAACATCAAAAAGACAAGAATGCAGTCCTTCAACCTAAGATATAAAGGATAATCGATAGTTTACAAGTGCATTCCCATGGCTATGTCAAATACATGCTAGTAAGCACAACTAAACAATCCAGTGTTTTCACATGTCCCTATTCAGGACAGTAATTTACAAAGCTATTCAAATGGTTCTTATTAGAAAAACCATACCGTGTAAATAAAAAATATCAAAACAACACAAACTAGAAAACTTCAACCTTGGACTGTACAGTTCATGTATCCATAAATGCACCAACTTCTGTCCATCGAAAAATGCACCCGACATCCAGCACAGACTCTATACTGCAGTTCACAGGTCAACATTTCCACTGAACTTAAGATGCACCTTTCAGATCTGTTAGATTTGTTAGACAGTCATGTTCACACACCGTTGTGAAGGTCTTTAAAGGTGCTATTCAAATATCCCGATACAAATAAACAAGCATACATACAGTCCTCTTTCACAGATCCTATCCTGACTCCTCTTCCTCTTATCTGTTTATCCACTCCCATCCAAACATCACCCACTTTAGCTGCCATGCTGTCTCTCTGCCCGACTCTTGGATCTTGACCTGGAAACGAACCCCTTTTGCCTACTGATTTGGTTTTGACTGAATGCCTGTGAATAGTTGGTCCCCTCGATGTGGTTTTGGCTGGGTGCTGTAGAAATCTTGATAGTACGATTACACAAGCATACACAGTGCTTTCAAATGTTCAGTGTACAATAACTGTTCTCATACACAAGGAAAACTGCTATTTGCATTCTGTTCATAGTTTAAAAAATAAGCCACCCAAACAAGAATCTCCTTATACTTAATTAAAAAGCAAGTTCTGACTTCGTGTTGTTGAAGACAATATCCTAAATTTATTGAGCTTTAGAAAGAGACTTAGAATGCCCACTCATTGTAAGGAGGTAATAGTAATCGTAATCATAAACTCAAGATTTCAACAGTGCCCAACAAAAGCTAAGTTGTGGAAACCAGCTTATTCACAAGTGCTCAGTCAAAACATAATTGATAGGCAAGAAGGGTTCAGTTCCAGGTCAAGATCAAACAGTCAGGTCAATAGATATGCATTCCAGAGATAGCCGTATAGGGAGGCAGGGTGCGACTTATTACCAAAACCACTGGGGAAGGACCTCAGGCATTAAGTGAAATCAGTGGGTAATGCACCCCAAAGAGGGATAGTCTGAAAGAGCAGGAAGTTCCTTTTTCAAAGATATAAACCGCACCTTCAGGATTTTGTGCAGTAAAACATCTATGCAAACAATAATTCCATATTCAGCAGTAAAAATAATTTGAGTTATTTTAATTGCCATTATTCAATGCAACTTAATTTCAGGGCACATTAACTGATTACATATTTGTGTATTATTTCATGTTTTCAGTGGTAATTGAAATAATACACAAATATATATACAAACTGAAATGCTAAAAACTGGGCAATGGGTATTTCAAACACTCTAATTGAGGTTTTTACTTCCTCTATATTTCTTCTTTATCTATTTACAGTTTTGCACACAATGTTAGTGACAAATTAGTAAAACCAAAAAGATGTATGTAATCAAACCCTGCAGACCATACTAGAAGTCAGATGTATTTAAAGTAATGTCAGAAGCATTTACAAGTATAGTCAGCAGTTTAAAACAATAAGGCCTAATTTTCTGCTAGGAGGCAGAGTAACATCTCAAAGTAAACCGTCGTGAAGATAAGCCTACACCAATGACTGTTTCGCGAAACAGAGGAGGAAAGCAACGTAGAAGCCCTCCGTCAAAGACCCTCAAGATCTGAAAGATTAAACACCACACCATAAGCAAACAATTCCCTGTTGATCTGTCTGCACTTGTTCAACAAATTCAACCAAATAGAGCTTGTTGCTTTATACAACTGCTCATGTTACGGTAAATACCATCGTTTAATTGATTCACAGTTCATACAACTGTGGCATTTTGTCAGAGACTTATGGGTTATTTAGACACCTGTTTGATATGTAGCTTAAAGTTTTAATGTACTATTATCGTCATCATCACCATCATCATCACCACCACCACCACCATCATCATCATCGTCATCATCATCTATTAATAAAACTTTCAGCAGTTCTAAGTGAACCAGGTTGGCACAACCTTCAATCCAGTATGAGACATACACAGAAGGAAAAGCAGACATACAGACAAACATACAGGCTACATACTTCCACAGAGACAGGCCAACAGAGCTGAGACAAGACGTGTCATGTACATTATAACCACTCAGTCCATAGCAAACCATTTTTCTGCCACATCGTTATGATTTTACGAGACATTAAAAAGCCCTACACTATAATTAATAACACCTGATAATAATATTAATGTTAGAACGGAAAAAAATTGTTAGTGGTTGTAGTGTACATCTGAGATGAATTTTCGTTCTAACCTTGACTGAAGTCTTAGGCCTTTAAGCGCTGCCTGTCTTCTTCCTAAAGAACAAAGAAGATGAGAACATCATTAAATATACAATACATCGATACGTCTGCTTGCCTTCATCACAACAGACTAAATATTCATCGCATTTACAGATCATAAGGGTAAAAATGAATGTTAAGTATCATTCACACATAAGTGAAGCATGAATATTAAGTATCAGCCACAGATATTGTAAGCATGACTACGTTACAACATCTATGTTACAACATGCACTGAACTCTTCTTGACTTTCACAGTTCATTACAACCTAACAAAGACATACCACTCAAATGCTCGGTAAAAGGCAATCTGTAACTACAATCCTAAAATTAATGTCTTACAACACTAGACACTTTGTAGCCAGAACATTCTGATTTATGCCATGGGTATGGTAATAAAGCACCTTCACTGTGGACACTGGCCAGCAACAGGAACTCTTGGATGGCTACCCTAAGAAGCCAAACAAGACTGTACAACAGGGTCAAAGTCACTCCACACCACTTCTGAGGCACTAAAAGGCGCTATATTAAGTGCCTAGATGCACAGACACATGAATACCCCTACAAACACTGGCAGAACTATGAGCATGCTATGCAATTCTACCAAATATCACAATTTCACCAAAATACCAGTATTTTGAAGCATGTCAAAGTTTTACCATGCAACATGGTTTCAATTAATGTCTGCTGTTTGTCAGATATTAATTGTCAGACAGTAGATTTCTATGTGAATGCAATACTGGTAGATGTCAACTGCAACTGGCAGTGCTCAGTATCCATAATTGATGTTCACATGTTCGAAAACAAACATAGGAAGCATTATCAAAAGCGCTTCCTTGTTAAACTATGACCAGTAACTGAGCTGGGTTGGCTATTCATTATTATTATAATTACTATAATAAAAATTATTATTATTAGTAATTTATTAATTAATTTATTATAATAATAATTATTATTAATTTATCAATTAATTTATTATAATTAATTAATTAATAATTATGTGATAATAATTGTCATGCTAATAATACTAATGATAGTAAAAATGATAATAGTAATTATAAAATAGGGGTATTAGTTACTTTATAAAAATCTAAACATACAGACAACATACAAAGCACAAGCAGTCAAGCAAACACGAAATACCAACAATGCTTTTACTGGGAAATGTCAACATTTAACCAAAACACCAGTTTCTTAATTATGCAATTCCACCAAATACCACAATTTCACCAAAATACTAGTGTTCTGGAGCATGCCAAAATTTTACCACGCAATACGGTTTCAACAAATACCATGTTCACATCGGCCGAAAAGGAGAAATAAAGTCGACAAGCCACGCTTTAGTCAGGCAAGCCCAAATGAGGTACAGGTACAAGACTTAGATGATTGTATACATGCACTGCACAGTATTCGGTTATGTCCATTATCATTTCAGTCCGTGAATCAGTCCTTAAAACGCCAAGACAAGATCTGTGCCTGACCTTTGCAAAAGCAGCCGGGTTGCAAAGAGATAAATGGTCTAAGCTTTCACCAGAGGAACCCTCCTCTTGGTGGTGCTGTGTTAGAACGCCTGCACCGTTCAGATCACGACACCATGACACCACGGCAGCAAAGAAATAAGATACACAAAGAAGCCACTTTAGGTCAGTTTGTCTCCACTACAGACACCAAATCTCATCAGTTAACTAAGCGAACATGGAACTGTTTCCAAACAAGTTTCCTCTCAGAATTACGGTAAAAAGCCAATTATTAGAGTCAACTTTGATTTATTATTGCATTGGTATACTACACATTTTCAAGTACTCAAAGTAAGAGGCCATCAGGGTCAAATTTTGTTCAAGCTATATATTGATATACATATGAACTCCATCTTTTTGTTTAAGGGTACACCAAAAAGTACATTATACAGTCACATTTCACCCACCTAAGTAACAATATGCTCTATATTTCTTCTATGCTTACAGTGACAATTTAAGAAAACCACAACTACCTCAATTAATGCGATAATGTTACGCCACAGATTGGGTCAAGTTCTGTGGAGAATTTTACAGCCACAAGAAATGTAATCTCAGCACTTACGTCGTAAAGCGCAAGGCATCAGTTTTTCATCAACATTATTAACGGACAGCATTATGCAACCTAACTATATCGTTCGGCACCTTAGCTAGTTACAGGTTGATTAGTCTTTCCCAGCAACAACGTCATATGTTAAAGATATGGTGAGAATATGACAGTATTCTCAGACGAGCGTTATATGTTCTACACATGGGTCCAAATGTAGGCCATTTAGAGTGCGTATGTGAATACCGTCATATTCTCACCATATCTTTAAAATGTGATGTTGCATTTGGGTTTGCTTTCCATTAACAGTATCAGCTCACGTAGTAATAAATGAACTTTAAAAATGCTGAATTTTTTCTTTCATGAGTCATACTTGCTCGGGGGTAGTAATTTAAATGTTGATTTCTGTAAATTAACTGCAAAAAATCCCACAGTAGCACAGTTTTTAAGGTCAATTGGAAACAAAGTACCACACTCCAAATGCCATCCAAAATGGCCACCACCAGATGTCAGAGGCCCAAGTAACACTACCACTACCACTATCTCTTTTGTTTAAAAAAAATCAGAATTGTTAAGAAATATTCCCTACACCTGAAACACATATTCCACAACATCAAAGCAACCAAGAAAATGTTTGGATACCAAACGCGCAACACAGAAGGCAACATGGAGTTTGACGCAGTAATGAGAGTAAACCAACAGATAGCCTCCTACTATCAGCAGGAGCAAGACAAAGCCCTTAACTGTAATTGCTAACTTATCGTATTGTAATTGATAACTTATATAGCGCTTCTTACAGAACATAATGCATACTTACTTGCATTCTTCCACTGCCTTGCTCACCCTTTCTTCACAAGATTTAGAACAATCCGCTAAAATTAACACAAAAAAATATGCAGAATTGCAAGGTAGCGTTCAGGAACAATTATTCTATAAGTAACAAGGAAAATGAGTTTGCGAATACTTCACAAGTTGGAAAAAATTAAGTAGATTTCTTGTTTCCTTAGCATTATTACAAGCTGGACAGAAACTGTCTTTGGCAAGGTCAAATGACATCAACAGTGAATGTTCCGTTACGGCAGCCAACTTCTGTCAGATTTAGTTAAGTTAAAATTGATAAGCGAATGCTATCATCTTTTCTAATGCTGTTTTAAATGTAAAATGTACACATTTTTCTTTAGCGACCGTATGGCCTCAACCCTACTCATACTCTGAAACATTAATTTGGGAAGACTGGGCTCTTCTACAAACCATGTAACACCTCACAGCATTAATACCCCATAACATTAACCCCTCATAACATTAACACCCTATAACATTAACATGTGAGTATGTCCATAGAATTACATTATACACAATACAATTAAAACAAGAATGCTGTAGTCTTTCCTAAGGCTTAAAATAAAACCATTGATTAACTGATAAGATCTTTCAGTTAAAAACCTATTTAAATCATGATATACGAGTCAGACACTCACATTGGCTCTGAACTAACTTGTCTTCAGCGACTTTCTAACACACAAAACAAATTCAATCGTAATCATAAGCTCCAAATTTCTAAAGCACTGCTTAAAGCTCAACACAGGGCACCAACTTATTCATGAGCACTGCGTCAAGTCAGGGGGTTGTCCAAAGATGCCGAGTCAAGAACCAATTTCGGTTACCAGAAGACCAGAGAGAGAGAAAGGGGAAAGAATCTGTTAGGGTGCATTGTGTTGAACAAATGTCTACATGCAGGACAATGACAAGTTGAAGTGCAAAACGTTTTAAAGGCCAAAGCAGATTGTTTTAACAATTTAACCTAATTAAAGATCATAAAAGTTTAACACAAAGCATGGAAAGGAGCTGGTGACACAGCAGTCAGTTAAGCACTGTGCATGGATGACCTCCGCTAGAAAACTTCATCAAGAGTTTCATCCAGCAAGAGAAAGGTGAGAGATTCTGAAAGGAAATGCTTCCACAGATTTTTTCCAGGGGCCATCATAAACGTAAGCATGGACTTGGAATTTCTTCAGGACCCAAGGAAACCAAGCCATGTAACCCAACAACGTAATGTAATTTAATATATTGGAATACTACACAATGCAGTTAAGAAGCAGCAAAGCAAACAGTAAGTATGACTAGTGCATTCCAATAGACATGAAGGATGAAGGTGATAAAATACCTTTATCTACATGTATGTATGTATCTATGTACGAATCCATGTTATGTAACCATAATCGTAATCCCGAGATTTCTATACCACCCAACAAAAGCCATATCACAAGGACCAGCTTATTCACAGGTGCTCGGTCAAAACACAATCGATAGGCAAAAAGGGTTCGGTTCCAGGTCAACATCCAAAAGTCAGGCAGAGAGACAGCTATATTACCTCAGAATCATAAGTTTTCACCATTACTGTTTGCAAAATTACCATGTCTTCTGTTGCTGGCTTAAGCATATAACGGAGGTAGACATGCAGGCCTAGACCCACGAATGCTATAGCTCTGTTATTATAAGGCTAAACATTAATTAGAAATAAAAATTAACCTCTCCATGTGGCTATTACCGGAGTCTTTGAGAAATTCTCTATAAGGCGCTATACAAATGCTCTGATGCAACCGGAATGCAATATAAATTCTGTCGCAATACATGATAATTACGAACAAAAAACTGCATACGTGCAGCGGCCACACCTCAATCATCCGAAATCGCCGTTTCTGTATTATCTATAGCGGTTTTAATTCGTCGACATGATCCACGTACTTTTTCATTGGTCAGTTTCTGCACACTGTCCGTTGCCTCCTTCGTCTTCGCTTCCAACGCCTTCTTTTCCTCCTCCAGTTTCTTCTTCTCTTCTTCCAGTTTCTTCTTCTCTTCTTCCAGTTTCTTCAGCTGTTCCTTTTGAACCTCTGTAGTTACCACGTGGTCTTTCACGGACTGGTTTGCGGTTATCAGCTCAGAATGCATCTTCTCCATTCGCTCGAACAACTCTCGACTGATATTCGTCTCAGTCCAGTAATAGTAAGCAATGATTGCAGCCACAGCCAGGGCCGTTATCGCCACCAGCTTGGAACCCCGAGTTGCTTCCGCTGCCATCTTGTCAACCTACACCTGTCCTCCACCAGGTAGGTGGTTTACCTGTAACGACGCTAACGAATCCGCCCAAATAGACGCCGTCATAGGGTCGGTTCAACCGATGCTCCAGGCATGCTCGGCGGAAACTCGGGTATATATGATTCAGATGTGGGACAATAGTGATAGTAATCGTAATTCCAAGATTTCTACAGCGCCCAACGAAAGCCGCACCGCAGGGACCAGCTTATTCACAGGCGCTCAGTCAGAACAAAATCGATAGGCAAAAGGGTTCGGTTCCGGGTCCAAGAGTGGGGTATAGTGGCGTAAGAACGGTTTATTTACAGAGTAAAAATGGCGGATGGAAGTAGGCCTACTGTAGTTCGATTTAACGGGAGCAATTGTCTTATACGAAAGCGCATGGCATATGATGTTAGAAAAGATTTAGATAAGGGTAATGCGTAACCTTGCCAATAAACGAGCAATTTCAGTGTAACAATTAGAACCTTCCCCGGAGGAGTAACCATAGTTGCTCATCCGAACTGTTTGTAATTTCGAGTATGCTCCGAGCATTCTCAAAGTGAAACAGGCCCAAATATTGACCATGAAGATTATGCCGATAGCAACAGTAGCCCACAATACGACACAAGCGTGGGGTAAAGATGTCTTGTCAATTACTGAAAGCTTTAAAAAAAGTTAGGCCTTATGAAAGCTACGAAAGAATGTTCTAACTGACTGTTGGAAAGGACTATAATTTTGTTACACTGCAATTTTCGTTATTTTATCGTAATTGTGATATTAATGCTTTATGGTGTATCATAAAAATTGATCATGTTAGTCTCTATATTTGCCAATATTGCAGCGTCTGTATTCACCTCAATCATCTGTCTCTTATTCACGAGCGCTGCGTCAAGTCAGTGGGGTTGTCCAAAGAATCCATGTCACGAACCAAGTCCGGTTGCCAAAAGACCAGAGAGAGAAGGGGGAAAGGAGCTGTTAGGGTGGGTTGTGTATAAGCTGAGAGAAATAGGAAGCTGGTGTTAAACTGCTACAGAAAACGTCTCCGAATATTGTGCAGAGGCAAAGCGATAGCTGCATATTTCATCAGTGGAAATAATCGTACTCACAAACCGGAAATTTCATAATCGATGTTTCTAAGCTAAAGTGCAAGACACAATTCAGCGAAGCGAGTGCTGCAATGTCTACAGTAGTTTTTGCAACTGTCGCGAAATTATCAGATTTACGGTTAATAAACAGAAAAACAGTCTTCAGTAGGCCTACTATGTAGTCCAAAGTGAAACAACCGATTGCACTCCTTAAATAATCGAATCTAATTTCGAAACTCCTTTAGCGCCGTTATATTATTGCAAAAGGCATCAATAGATGAAGGCTTTTAAAAGCAAAACTGTATTCCAAAGCATAACCCGTTGAACTGAACGTCATAGTCTTTTTCGTGCAGGTCTATTTCCGAAAAGTCTACGCAGACTAAACCCAGACATTCTGGCTCCGATATTTGAAACACAACACCCAGGTTAGGTTGTAAGCCTGTCAGTATAGAGATTTCGGTTTTGAGACGGCCAAAGGGCAAAGTGTCCATAGCTGAGATATAAATATATGCGTGACGGGTAACGAGATTTTAATTGAAGTTCGCTGAAACCACTCTAGTGGTCTAATATGTGTGTATATGCACATATGCACATGTATAAAAATAAACATAAGCTTATGCATGTGCATGAATGCATATCCACATGTGTAGACAAACATGTGCAGACAGTTACTAAAGTCTGTTCTTGTTTAAGCATGTCCATCCTACAAATTGATATTGATCAATAATGTTCGAATAAAAATATAATATATCATACATATAAGCCTATACGTACATAGAAGGTTCATATATATATATTATATATATATATATACTGGATATATGTATAGGTTTCCGTTATACTTTCTGCATAAAATAGAATATATGTATATAAATTATATACATAAATATCCATGGAGTTGCTTATTCTCACTTGAACTTTAAGACTAGCTGACACTTGTTCTATACTGATTATGGTCACAACAGTTTGAGTCATATATACTTATTCAGTGTACATTCAATACCATTAGGCCTACATCATGTATATATATATTTGATGTTGGCCAAATCGTTTAGGTCCAAACATATATATATTTATATACATATAATATATATATATATATGTATTTATGTTTAGGCCTAAACGACGTGAGGGCTTATGCTCGTGAAGACTATTGAAAGTTGCTATAGTCGCTTTGGTAGAACAAGAGCGATAGCGTCGCCAAGGAAATGGCTGCATAGTCGCAAGGTTTAGGTTCGAGTCTTGTCGGTTTTTTTGTTGTGAAGACGTTTTCGCACGTTTTCGTCTTTTCTTTCGTTGGAACTTTTGTCTCGTTCTTCTGCGTTTGCGGACCCTTGATCGGTTACCATGTCAACGACCACTAGTGAGACGAAGAGTAAGCGATAACTTGTTTTGCTGATGGAAATATTTACGTATGTATGTATGTACGTATGTACGTACGTATGTATGTATGTATGTATGTATGTATGCATGTATGTATGTATGCATGTATGTAGGTATGTATGTATGTATGGATTTTCGCATGTATGTATGTATGCATGTATGTATGTATGTATGTATGTATGTATGTATGTAGGTATGTATGCATGTAGGTATGTATGTATGTATGGATTTTCGCATGTACGTACGTATGTATGTATGTATGCATGTATGTATGTATGTATGTATGTATGCATGTATGTATGTATGCATGTATGTAGGTATGTATGTATGTATGGATTTTCGCATGTATGTATGTATGTATGTATGTATGCATGTATGTATGTATGTATGTATGTATGTAGGTATGTATGCATGTAGGTATGTATGTATGTATGGATTTTCGCATGTACGTACGTATGTATGTATGTATGTATGCATGTATGTATGTATGTATGTATGTAGGTATGTATGTATGTATGGATTTTCGCATGTATGTATGTATGTATGCATGTATGTATGTATGTATGGATTTTCGCATGTATGTATGTATGTATGTATGTATGTGTAAGTAACTGAAAAGCCGATATTTTACAATTACAATGTGTGCATGTATTAATTTATATACCGCCTGTTGAGAGTTTCTAATCAGTTGAAGCACCGCTTAGTACGATGCTTATTTCTGCGGATTAACTTTTAACCAAGTTCTGTCAGAACTGTTTTGTATTGTTTTTCAATGTTTTCTATTAAACGATTATTGACTGCTATTCTTTATAATGCGTGCCTTTTGTAGCCTTCCAACATACGTCGGCATTCCATTAGTGGTCGTCCATTCAAGTACTAACCTGGCTTGCGAGGCTTAACTTTACTCCACCCGCCAACAGTGTGGCTATAACATTTTGATTCGTTTGGCTTTGCATTAAAGTGATTTTACTTTAAGATTTACTTTCCTTAATCATTTTTTGATTCACTCGGATTTGATTTGCCCTAAGATTTACTTCCTTGATCAAATGCGCGATGGTGTAGTGATTAGGGTGCTGGACTCTCAAACCAGAGGTTGGGAATTCAAATACCCGCCAGGGCAAAACAGTTGTTTTGAGATTTCTGCACCCATTGCGCCATCTAGCGAACTCTGCTATAAAATGAGTACACTGACCGTAAACTGGTGGTGGGAAGGTCAGGCGGCGAGGTAAAAGACTGGCCACACGCCCTCGTATGCCGAGGCTAAGAAAAATGAAGTCGCTAACACTTCATACCTATGGTTGCCTCTTGGGGGTAGATTAAGGGGGTTTGTTCTTCTTCTTACTTATTTGATCATCTTTCGCAGGTGAAAGCGGTTCTATTAAAGACTCAAAATCAGATAAAGAACACCAGCAGCAGAAGCAGAAGCAGCAGCAGCAGGAGAAGCAGAAGTCGAAGAGCGAGACGAATTTCTTCAGAAATGAGTTGGAAAAAGTTAAAGAAAACATCAACAAATACAACTCGAGTCTTAATCCGCCTGAGCAGTAAGCCATCTGTTTACAGAACAGCTCTACAAGGAAATGATAAACAGTCAGGGTGGCATAGTGGCTGGTTAGGGTAGCATGACTCCAACTGCGGTGTCCTCATTCCCCGTTATGATGGTCGATGATTGGGATGGCATCGATCCAATTATGGTGAAATGGATCGATTTAGGGTGGCATGGTTCCACATAGAGTGACATGGTTCTATTTAGGGTGGGGTGGTTTTAAAAGGGGTGAAATAGTTCCATTTACTGTATGGTTGCATGCCGCCAAGTTAGGGCGGCAAGGAAGCTGATCAGGAGGGGTTAAGACGAGCTCTCCTCTGCTTGCCCTCTGTCCTGCAATTTTCCACTCAAGACTGGAAACCGAACTTTTCAAACTATCCTTTCCTGCTTCTGTACCATCCCATGACCACTATCACCAACGATTTCTACCCTAGCACCAGGTTGTCTCCCAGGCTTGACCTCCTCCCCGGATTCTGACCTGACACCGAAAATGACCTAATAACCTGGCTCTTGCTGACTTGATTTGATATAGCGCCGGTAAATATGCTGGTCTCTCTGACGCGGCTTTTGTGTGGCGCTAAGAAATGTAGGAGATTAACATTTACGTTAACTTTACGGCCTACGTTATGTGCTGTATTGTATAAAATGTGCTGTATAAGTTTTAGATATAGCACAATGCAAATGACACTTAGAACAATTAACGAAACTCAAATATAGTGAAAACTTTAACGCACATGGCTGGAACTGGTGACTAGTGAAAGGCCAGAGTGGTAAGATTTTTGAGAAAGTTTGACGGTTTTACTCTGCTGCTCTTGGCACTAATACTTAAACTATGAGAGCTTGTGTATATCAATCTCAAGCAAAGTGCTGATTGCATCGTTCAACAAGTGCGAAGCCCGTTTCTCTTCAAGTGCTTCATTTAAAACATGGGGGCATACACGTGGAGATATGGACGCAGTCTTGTCGTTCAAGAAATCGCAGATAATAGCCAAGCGTTTCGGGATTTCCACACTTAAGTCATCACAACTTGAAGTCAAGATTTCAAGAACAAGAAATGATGTAAAGTTCTAATCGCAGCATTACGTAATCGAAGCCTACTAGAGATTCAAAGAGGCCCGGGCCACTGCAAGTACGCCGAATTTAGCTCGTGTTAGGCTTGAAAACTAAGGATAAAAGCTGTTTAATAAATGAATAAATATCAATAATTAATATACGAAACTGTTAAAAATCCGAGGCCCCTTCCCTTTGTTAGGTCCAGTCCAAATGGCCCTCTACCCTCGTCTGATAGATCCTGTATGTGTAATTTAGGTAACTGAGATCAGGATTGTTGTATGTTGAGACCATCCATCAAAGATGCAGATGCAAATGCCCTGGACACGAGACTGCAGCCAATTTAGGTCTTCTACAGCCATATTGGAATCCAATACCCCACAGGAATAATCAATTAAAATATTACTAACCTGGGACCATGTCATATAATTTATCTTTATGTTGTCCCGACTGAATCTGTCTGAACCTGTCACCTGATTAAAACTGAGCTGCGAGGTGCACGTTCTTTGTTACACTAGACCTGTCTTCTGTGGTCATTTCTGACTGTTATATTTGCTAGACATTATTACGACTATTACAGCTATTTTCAGCAGATGGCAGTAAAAGTAAAGAACTTTCTAGTTTGTTAGCTACAGGGCACAAATAAACAATCTTAATTATATATTTAGTTTGTCTGTAAATGTAAGTCGTCAAGGTCAAATCAGACAGGATTTTATTTTTGGGTTATTAATAGAAAAGAACTTAACTTTACTTATACAATCAAAATTAAATTTATCACTATTCACTGAAGACCCTCAGTGAAGAAAACACGAAGACATGAGCTCCTTGGCTTTTCTCTGTCTCTCTTACGAAAGACTATTCTATATGACCGCGGTCTTGTGTTCTCAGGTTGAAAAAGCCTCCGTTGAGTTTCTAATAAAATGGAGCTATAGATAGATTTGCGAATACAATTACAATTACAATTCAGACAGCATCTTCAATCAGAACTTAGTTGTCCTTCGCACATTCGACATCCACGGACACGACTTATTCAGAACGTTTAGACACTTTACTGACACGTTTAGTGACTTTGTGACTAAAGTTCAAATCTTCCAGATCACCTGTCATAGGATCCACCTAATCTCTACTCTAAAGGGCTTCTATGAACTGTCGTATTATTTCTTTCTTTGTTTAAACAGTATTCATTACAGTTAAATCATTGCCCTTATGAAAAGCGCCGTTAGCTTTTTCTTTTTCTTACAGCTGCTAAACTGAACTTTAATGTACTCATTCCTATTGTCTTACAGTGTATTGTTTTCGCTGTAGTGAACACTAGTGCAGTGCATCGAACATGAGGATATCTACTACAAGTTTAATATGTAGGCCTATACTTAAAGTACTTTATCGGATGAATGTAATACTTAAAGTACTTTATCGGATGAATGTAATACTTAAAGTACTTTATCGGATGAATGTAATACTTAAAGTACTTTATCGGATGAATGTAATACTTGAAGTACTTTATCGGATGAATGTAATACTTAAAGTACTTTATCGGATGAATGTAATACTTAAAGTACTTTATCGGATGAATGTATGCAGGGAGCCATTTGTTCCGTACATTTTCAACCCGCTGAAGCCCTACACTGATACCCGGATGTTCGAAACTGCAATTAATGAGGTCAGAACATTCATAATATTTAGTATTTAATAGCGTCAGATGATAACATACAAACATAATGACGAATGTTGATTAGCTAGGAACTTCTGCGTCCTGTGTCTCAAGCCTCAGCTAAGCGTAGAAAATTAAAAGCATCTAGTTACTATTTTACTCCCTCAATTTGCTCTACTCCTTCATCCCTTCGTCCGAGGACAGCTGCCCCTCATCACGCCTATATTGTAATAGTAATTGTAATCTGACATTTATAAAGCGCCACTTCAAGAATAGACTCATCAGAGGCGCTCCCGACTCGAACCAGTGAGACCACTGTCAAATAATACAGATTTCAGGCGCTTGCGAAACTGCGGAAGAGACAAACTGAGGAATTCAAGCCGGAGCTCTCGGGAAAGGCCTTTCCAGCTATTAGGTCCAACATAGGCAAAGCTTCTAGACTGCGCTGTAGCAGTGCGTATACGAGGGGCAGTCAGGAGCGTGTGATGCTGCTTGCTCTTCTCGATATAAGCGCGACGTTTGACACGGTTGGCCATGACATACGCTATCGTTGTCCTCACAAAAAGTACCTTTCGCTTGCGATGCATTCACTTTATGCATTTGAATTTAGTTACATTACATTGCATTGTAATTCTGACGGTTGTCTTTGGCTGTCAGCCTCCAGAGTCACAGCATTTCCCGGTCAGTAGGAACACAGCGCTGGGGCCGTGTGATCCGTGGATTTCGCTCGACATGGATCTACGCTTCCCCCCATCGATTCCATCCACTCCCAGACAGACCGCCAGACAAGAAGGGTCAGTTGCATCAACTACTCCGCATTTTTAAATTAAATATTTTAAATTTATTAATTAATTATTTTAAATAAATTCTTTTAAAATTAATTTGATTTAATTTATCCGCTAGACGTTTGCAAAGTTTTCCTCTCTCGCAGACGAGGCACCTCTCGCAGGAGAGAAGGAAGAGAAGGAGGCTCATAACTTATTGAATTTTACATGCAGAATAGAGAGAATTAAGAATTTGATTTAATAAAAGCATTATCCATCAAATGTGACGAACACATCGGAAGTGATAGTTCATAACTAAGGAGCAGGGTTCAATTCTTCCACCGCGGAGGCTTTGTTTGTTGACCTGTACACACTCTAATTACACATCGAACAATGGGAGTGTCATCTTATTGTACTCATAAAAGATCTTTGGTACCAGTAGCCTATCAGGCATTGTAACGTTTACACGGTGTTTTTGAACTCTTTATCTGAAGGTAGATGCTGTGTTTCTGGATGCTTTAGCAGCCGCCAGAACACCAGCCGCGGAGGAAAGGGAGAAGGAGGACAGAAGACGAACAGATCGGCGAAGGAAAAGGAAAAAGGAGAAGAAGGAGGACAGAAGACGAACAGATCGGCGAAGGAAAAGGAAAAAGGAGAAGAAGGAGGACAGAAGACGAACAGATCGGCGAAGGAAAAGGAAGACACAGCATATTCACAGATGGATTTGTTTCCGACCGTCACACCTCAGCCGTCGCAGTATCACGGAAAGACACTGCACTACGGACAGGTGCAAGAGCTCAGGTATGCAATTAGTGAAAGTGCCAGAGCTACACTACGGACAGGTGCAAGAGCTCAGGTATACAATTAGTGAAAGTGCCAGAGCTGCACTACGGACATGTGCAAGAGCTCAGGTATACAATTAGTGAAAGTGCCAGAGCTGCACTACGGACAGGTGCAAGAGCTCAGGTATACAATAAGTGAATGTGCCAGAGCTGCACTACGGACATGTTCTAGAGCTCAGGTATACACCAAGACCAAGTGCCGGAACTCAAGCAGGCCTACACTAAGTGCAAAATGCAAATGCCAGAATTCAGGTATGCATTGAGTCGAAGCGCCATATCTGTACTACGAGCAAGTGCAAAGCTCAGTTATGCACTAAGCTCGATGCCAGAACTCAAGTAGGCTATGAGTCGTAAGAACAAAATGCAAGTGCTAGAATTGAGGTATACTAAGTGCAAGTGCCATATCTGCACTACGGATAAGTGCAACAGCTCAGGTATACGTTAACTAATGCAACTCTGAGTTTTCATTTAACTTGCATTCTCTTAACTTTGTCGAAAGAGTTGAGCAAGCCTACCCCTACCTTAGCTACCTCAAGTGCTTACTTTTCCTGCATTGCTGTATCCTATCTCAGCAAAAATACTTTACCCTGTGTAACTTGTGTGCAGCACGGTGGTCTATCAGTAACACGTTTGGTCAATGATCATGCGGTTGCGGGTTCGACTCCGTGTAACGACCCTAGACAAGTTGTTTCCGCATACCGTGCCTCTGTCACCAAGCAGTGTAATTTGGTACCGGCGTAAGCTGGGAAGTAAACAGCAAGTCCTGCGATGCACTGGCCACTTGTCCCCCTTGGGATTCGTCCACTGCTGCCTCAAGGGCCAAGAAAAGGAGATGAGAGCCTTCCCAACTTCTCACTTGTGAGATATGGGATACTTTACCTTACTCTACTTACTACGTAACTTTGCGGTTTACCTTATCCCGGTGATAGGTTCTGTGTATGTGAATGCAGGTTGGAGCTGAAGAGAACGTACAGCGCTGAAGCTCAGCGCCGAATCGACGAGGAATACCAGAAAACGAAGAAGTTTTTCCACAGTCGACAGCTGCACAAGATGGACGATTACAGAGAGATCAATCGCAGCAACATGCGAGCCACCTACTTCGCATATCTGCAGAACAATCCAGGCTCGAAAAAGGCTGTCCACGAATGCGTTCACAACGCCGAAAAGAAGGCAGATAAGGAAAAGGCAGATAACGAGAAAGCAAGTAAGGAAAAGACAGAGGAAAGGAAGGAAACGGATAGAAAATCGGAGACTTCTGATGAAGAACAGACGATGGGATCTAATAAGTCCGCAAAGAAGGCAGATCAGAAGGAGGCAGGTAACAAAAAAGCAGATAAGAAAAAGACAGAAGAAAGGAAGAAAACGGATAGAAAATCGGAGACTTCTGATGAAGAACAGACGATGGGAGCTAATAAGTCCGCAAAGAAGGCAGATCAGAAGGAGACAGGTAACAAAAAAGCATATAAGAAAAAGACAGAAGAAAGGAAGGAAACGGATAGAAAATCGGAGACTTCTGATGAAGAACAGACGATGGGAGCTAATAAGTCCGCAAAGAAGGCAGATCAGAAGGAGGCAGGTAACAAAAAAGCAGATAAGAAAAAGACAGAAGAAAGGAAGGAAACGGATAGAAAATCGGAGACTTCTGATGAAGAACAGACGATGGGAGCTAATAAGTCCGCAAAGAAGGCAGATCAGAAGGAGGCAGGTAACAAAAAAGCAGATAAGAAAAAGACAGAAGAAAGGAAGGAAACGGATAGAAAATCGGAGACTTCTGATGAAGAACAGACGATGGGAGCTAATAAGTCCGCAAAGAAGGCAGATCAGAAGGAGGCAGGTAACAAAAAAGCATATAAGAAAAAGACAGAAGAAAGGAAGGAAACGGATAGAAAATCGGAGACTTCTGATGAAGAACAGACGATGGGAGCTAATAAGTCCGCAAAGAAGGCAGATCAGAAGGAGGCAGGTAACAAAAAAGCATATAAGAAAAAGGCAGAAGAAAGGAAGGAAACGGATAGAAAATCGGAGACTTCTGATGAAGAACAGACGATGGGAGCTAATAAGTCCGCAAAGAAGGCAGATCAGAAGGAGGCAGGTAACAAAAAAGCATATAAGAAAAAGACAGAAGAAAGGAAGGAAACGGATAGAAAATCGGAGACTTCTGATGAAGAACAGACGATGGGAGCTAATAAGTCCGCAAAGAAGGCAGATCAGAAGGAGACAGGTAACAAAAAAGCAGATAAGAAAAAGACAGAAGAAAGGAAGGAAACGGATAGAAAATCGGAGACTTCTGATGAAGAACAGACGATGGGAGCTAATAAGTCCGCAAAGAAGGCAGATCAGAAGGAGGCAGGTAACAAAAAAGCATATAAGAAAAAGACAGAAGAAAGGAAGGAAACGGATAGAAAAACGGAGACTTCTGATGAAGAACAGACGATGGGAGCTAATAAGTCCGCAAAGAAGGCAGATCAGAAGGAGGCAGGTAACAAAAAAGCATATAAGAAAAAGACAGAAGAAAGGAAGGAAACGGATAGAAAATCGGAGACTTCTGATGAAGAACAGACGATGGGAGCTAATAAGTCCGCAAAGAAGGCAGATCAGAAGGAGACAGGTAACAAAAAAGCATATAAGAAAAAGACAGAAGAAAGGAAGGAAACGGATAGAAAATCGGAGACTTCTGATGAAGAACAGACGATGGGAGCTAATAAGTCCGCAAAGAAGGCAGATCAGAAGGAGGCAGGTAACGAAAAAGTAGATAAGAAAAAGACAGAAGAAAGGAAGGAAACGGATACAAAACCGGAGAAGGCTCATAAGGAACAGACGACGGGAACTAATAAGTCGAAAGATTCAAAAGACGGAAGAACCAATGAGACAGAACTTCAAGTCGAGAAGCCAACTTCAAAGAACAAGAACGACGGCATGAGGAGTGATAGCAAGAACAGCAATAACAGCACAGAACGAGAACAGCTACTGGACAAGAACGACGGAAAGAAGGGCAAATCAGAAGACAAAGGAAACGTTAAGAAAGAGTCGAACAATGACAACAAAGAGAACCAGAAGAAAGAACAGCCCACCAAAAAGTAATAACCAAGAACTAAAACAAAACCGGAAACGGATGTATATCCTGTTAAGAAAGCGACTTCCGGTCACGTGCAGAGAAATATCGAGTTGTAGGCTTAGTATCTGCATATATGATCAAAATCAGTATAACGTTAAATGCCTAGCTTATATTATACTTTAATCACGTTAGTCAGTTAATCATCGCAATTCTGACGAGTTACTTATTTACATGGTCTTTGTTATTAAATAAATTATTTTGAAATACATCGAGATGGTAACCTTAAGACACGACACTTTCATTTCATGGATCTTGCCATGGAACCAAACCCTTCTTGCCTATCGATTTTGTTTTGTTTGGGCGCCTGTGAACAAAGATGGTTCCTGCGACTTAGCTTTCGTTGGGCGCTGTAGAAATCTCTGGATTACGATTACGATTACACTTCTAGACGCAACTCTTTCTGCCAGTTTGATAACGGAAACAAACTCGAGGTTACTTCTGCTGTACAATCCCTGTCAAGTTTTCCTTCGATCTCTACAGATCGTTATGGTTTATTAAAAATTAAATTATTTGCTTAGGACTGTATAGCCTGTATGCTGAATACGCTTTTATATGTCTCTATCAAAAACAAGCTAATGGTAAATTGCAGTCGTATTTCTATCAAGGTATCACATTATGTAGGTACTACAGGTAGATTTTCGACGTATATATAGGTATAATTATATATCAAGGCATTCCGATAGCACCTCTTAGGAATATCTCGAAAGCACTGGTAGACTTATGACGTCAGAAACTGGCAGAGGAGACTGAACGCGATAAACATGGCCTTAATTTACGGTACATTCGCCGTCGACATTCTCTAAATTCTCAGCCTAAATTATGATCTGATTAGCAAAGTGATAAGCATGACCGATTCCCATTAGAAAGGTCACAAGTTCCACCCCAGTTTCAGAACAATGCTGGTGCAAAGCAAAAAATCGACTTTCAAGGGATTTATGGTCTTAATCATGGGACATTTACATCGATTCCCGAAGCGAAGACTTACTGATCATAGTTTCCATTTTATTAATACACTGACAACGTATGCTGATAGTTATATACGCGTCCTTTAAATAGCCTATATTATGTACATGTCCTATAAATAGCTTACATTTATATACACATCATATGTATAGCCATTTAAATGTAAAGGCAATTAAATATTTGTTAAAGTTGTGCACACACATTCAGTAATCGAAGAAGCTTTGTAGCCGAATGGAAATGCAACGCAATAAAGTTAAACAGTATGTTATACAGTATGCTTGCTTTCCGGAAGCAATATTATAAAATTTACCTTTTTTAACATAGAGCGCAAATACTGTATTTACTAGTTTTTTCTGAGAATATATACGCTGAGAATTCCATTGACTAGTGATAAACATCGGAGAGCGTCTTCAATGACGTGCAAAGACGCCATTGTGACGTGTGACGTCAGTGCGACGTAGATGGTTTAAAGGTTACGTTTGAATCTTAGGTGCTTATCTGAGAGCAGAGGTATGTAACCCTGTATTGCCACTTAATCGATGGCAATTGGTATATCACTTGGAAATTGATATCTCACTTGGCAATTGATATATCTCTTGGCAACTGATATATCTCGTGGCAATGGTCCATCGGTTAGGTGCCATTCAAAGAAGCAATCTATTTTACAACTGAGAATACTGTAAAAAGAACCAGTCTAAAGTCTTAACTTCTGTGGCGCCGTTTTCACAAGCAAACACTATACGTGAATTGCTTTATCAGTTTACAGAACGATTCGGTGGACAACAGGTGAATCAATCGGATAGAAGGTAACTGTAACGTAATCTCGTAATTTATGTGGCGACCAAAGTCTCCATGTACAAAGTCTGAACACTGCAGTATGCCGACGAATTAGGTAAATGTAAGTGTAAAAATATACATATTTTTATAGCGACCGTATGGCCTCAACCCTGCTCATTTTTAAATGAATTAATCGTGTGAGATCCTTCACCGCCGCTGTCCGTTTGAATGGGCGCCACGCCATTTAAGGTTCTCGTGTAGGGACAGTGCTAGCCCGAGATTCAAATCTCTTAAATATATTGCCACTGCCGGTATGCTGGTCGGTACTTCCTAGCGAACATGTGGATTAACTGTATCAGTGAAGGGGTGGAAAAGTGGATTACGTGCGTCGTCAGTGGAAGCTGCTCCAGGGGGAGCTATAATACCACCCTTGGTGTCATAGATGAGATCGATTTTGACGTGAAAACGCCATCTGACGACAGTACGGGTCTCTAAATCGGTTTCTTCTTCCGTTTTCTCGCTCTCGTCGATCGCCAGCCAACTCAAGTCATCGATCATGTATCTTCGATCATTCCACTCAATCACTAATATCATCTTTCATCATCATCGAAATCAGTCAGCATCACCATCGATCACTGATCATCGTCACCCACCAATCGTAATCGATCATTATCGTACATATCACCCATCCTTCAAATCAATCATCATTTTCATTGATAATCATTATCTATCACAAATACTCCGATACATACATACATGCATACATACATACATGCATACATACATACATACATGCATACGTGTACATATATATACATACATACATGCATACGTGTACATATATATACATACATACATGTACATACATACAAACATACATAAATACATAAGTAGAAAGCAAAAACCGCTAGTTTGCATCTACTACATACATGCATACATATTTTATACACACACACATACATCAATATCATTCAATAAATCATCGCGATCGATCATTATGATGTAAATCAATAATTATCGTCGATCATCGTTATGCACATCGGATATCATAATCCTCCTCATCTAAATCGAATATCACTATGAAACTGCCTCAGCCATGATATGGTCAGCTGATTTATGTAGCGCCAGTATTTGAGATCCCTTCGAACTGTCAGCGCCGATGACGACTGGCGTTCAACGGCTTTGCGGAGGGAGACAAAACAGAGAGAGACAGACAGACAGACAGAAGAGGGGAAAGAGTAACTGTTGTCTTTCAAGTTCGCATTTCTATGACGTCATCATCTTCTGGCGCCAAATCGGGAAAATCCGGGTGAGATTCTCCCATCAACCACCAGGTGCAGATCTCACCTTTGCCCTGGACAGTGAGAAAGAGAAAAAACTCTCGTGATGATGAAGGATGTCATCGTCGAAATCATAACAACAACAACAACAACATCATCCTCATCACCACCAACAACATCATCATCATCACCACCAACAGCATCAATAACAACAACATCAACAACAAAAATAATAATAATAATAATAATAATAATAAACAAAAATAATATTTATAATAATCATCATGATCATTGCTAAATTTATCGTCGTCATCATAATCATCATTAGCACAACCACCACCTCCTGCGCCGCCATGCAGACGTATAGAGCAACCCTGAGCCTGTAACAATATTCGTCTCGGTTCCAGTCCTTACTTTCATAGCAACTGGTCCGCGATAGTTTAACTTGAATGTTCCGAAGAAATCGAGAATTTCTTTCGTTTCAGGACTCAAGTGTATCATCCAGGCTGCAAAATACACATCAACGAGAATTTTAAGGCATGTGTGTAATAATATATTACATACATATATATATATATATATCTATATATTCATACATACATATATATTTATAGACATAAATGTGTATGCACAGTAAATTATTTACTTTTCGACAGTATTGTTGTTGCCAAATTGGCAGACAGACAGACAGACAGACAGACAGAGACACACACAGACACACACAAACACACACAGACAGACAGAGACACACAGACAGACACACAGACAGACACACAGACAGACACACAAACAGACACACACAAACACACACAGACAGACAGGAACACACAGACATACACACAGACAGACACACGCAGGCACACAGACAGACACACACACCGACATACAGACAGACAGACAGAGATCAGTGAATGAACTGTAGAGTTAACAACTGACATATACGGAAACAAAACGGAGAATAAGAAAAACCGGGAGACTTAATCGGAGATCACCTTCGCCATTCGACTCCATTCTTGAGGCGGTATTGACCGTGTCTCCAAATAAACAGTAACGTGGCATTTTATGGCCAACGACACCAGCACACACGCCACCTATACACGGTCAGACAAACTCAGATTAAGATTTGACACATTAGCACGTAAGTAAGTAGTCTTTGTTTTCAACTGATAAGCGTATGTTTTATTAATTATATAGGCCTAGTATAGAACGGTAAGGGTAGGCCTGATAACCAATTCTTTTTCAGACGGAACGCTCCGAAACGGCGTTCCGGCACCTTTCTTCGGCTAATAAAAATAATTTGGTTTTTAATAAAAGAATTGTTACTAAACTATTTTAATTATGTAATATAATGTAACTTATTTTCATTAAATTTCAGTGTTTACAACTTTACACTGAACAGCTTTTCAGCCTTTACTGATTGATGAAAAAATAATGAAATTTTAGAACAAAATTTCATAATTGTTCAGTTCCGGAACCTTTTTTCTAGATAAAAAGCACCGGTAATAACTATTAGTTACTATCAAAACCTGGCTCTACAAATTTTAATTTAATCAATTTAATTACTCCTATTTTGGATTTTAGACTTAAGAAAACGTGTCTTCAGCAAACTGTCTCGATGTTATGACGCGCTACGCATACGTTCTGTCGACAGGTTGCGCTTTACAACCGGGTCGGTGCGAGAAACATCCTTCACCCAATTGGGATGCAAATAATGATCGATATAGATCGATATGCCCCAATATCGATTAGATGGAACTGACCGGAGTGAATGCCGATCCGGAGGAGGAGTTTGTCGCCCGGTCGGTGGCGAATCTTGAACGATTTGACTTCCTTGAGTAAACGCAGAGCCATTCGGCAGATCTCTCTTCCGTGCAGTAGACCGTTACGAACTGGTAGACCGGAAACGACCATGTAGGCATCGCCTATCGTCTCCACCTGAGTCCAAAGCATTTCAAATACATGTACAATTTTAAATTGTATATCGACTCAGTCTAGTGAGAACGGTGATTTTACTGAATTTAATATCGAAATAATAAACATTGCTTTTAGTTGAACTCTTCCTCTGTGTCACTGACAGGCACAGACAAAGATGCCTTTTCAAAAGTAATCTACAAAGTCTTCACGTGACCAGGTACAACGAATGACTCCGTACAACACATGAGTAATCTACAAAATCCTTCGCGTGACCAGTTGCAACCAGTGGAACGGAATCCTTCTTGCCTATCGATTTTGTTTTGATTGAACTCCTGTGAATAAGCTCGTTCCTGCGACTTAGCTTTCGTTGGGCGCTTAGAAATCTCGAGTTTACGATTACGATTACGATTACCAAGGTTACACATAGACTCGCAAGCCACAGACATCGTCGGCTGTCAAAACAGTCATGGCATTTTGGCATTACTTAACCTACGTACGTACTTGTGGCATCTTTACATACTCACTTACTTATGGCATATTTACCTACTTACGTACTTTTGGCATCTTTACCTACTGACGTACTTTTGGCATCTTTATCTACTGACGTACTTATGGCATCTTTACCTACTTACGTACTTATGGCATATTTACCTACTGAAGTACTTATGGCATTTGCAAAGGCATCGACTGATCGTACCTTGTAGACATCGAACTGATCGATTATTGAGTCGAATGCTGTATAGAGATCATTTAGTAAGTCAACCACCTAAATCCAAGCAACATCAATTCAACAAAAACAAACAAATTTCAGCAAAAACTGGAAACCAGCCCCTATGTGTTATAGATATAATCTACATATAAGATACACACATATATATCTAATTTATGTGTTTATATATAGATATATATTTATCTAAAAGAGGTCTATATATGTAAGGTATATATACATTTCTCTTCTGGCTGGAATTAATCCCTCCTTCGTATAAATGCATATCTAGATTACATACATATTATATATGCATTTGTATGTAAGGGCCTATTACTGCACAGTTTGCAGCTGATCTCACATGTATCAATGGTTTCGAGAGTTTCTCGGAAAAGCGCTACATAAGTATCAAATAAAAACTATTCGCGCAATATCTGTTTACTCGTTCTTCCTATTCCTCTGCAAATTTTCCATTTCTGCGAACGTTTTTGGAAACGAATATCCAACCCACGCACACACACGCCCACACACACACACACACACACACACACACACACACACACACACACACACACACACTAATAACAGTGCATGTGACTGTTTGCTGATAAAGCATAGACATCGCGTCCTTAGCCGTTTATTTTAATTTGTAATTCATAGGTGAAAATTTATTAAGCGCCTTTTCATGAAAACTTATCAAGGGTGCTCCCGACTGACAAAACATGACCACAATCAAATGGAATGGTCTTCAACCGTTGGCATAATGGAGCTATAGAAAAAAGAAGCTCATTTCGCAGGTTTATCTGACTACACCAGACATGATATCGACACTAAATATCAGGTTGCTGGCCAAAGCCATTGGCAAACATTATTGGGAAGCACAATACGTTCTTGTGTGTATGTAAGCATGCATGTATGCGTGTATGTGTGCATGTGCAGTATGTATGTGCATATGTACGTATGTATGTATGTATGTATGCATGTATGTATGTGCATGCGTAAGTATGCATGTATGTATGTATGTATATTTGTATGTATGTATGTATGTAGGTAGGTAGGTATGTACGTATGTATGTATGTATGTATGTATGTATGTACATTGTACATACGTACGTACGTATGTACATATGTATGAAATTTAATCAGAACACTGAATATGTCGTCTCTTAAGTTTTGTTTTTATTCTGCTCTTCTTCTTGAGAGCTCTTTCCACATAAAGTATCTTAGACTAGACTAGACTGAACTACAGGAAACTAGATGACTGGATTTTATTAGGTTAGATTCGATCATATTAGATAAGATTACCAGTCAGCCTATGCCTGTAAGAGTTCTGGCAACAACCGCTGCGTCAAGGCATTACTTTTAAGACAGAGTATTTTAAAGGAGTGAATCATTTATTCGTGTATGGCCACTCTCTTTCCTGATCATCTGTAATCCATCTCAATTTAGTCTATCTCGATTCATCTCTCGTCCACCGACGAGCAAGAGGAACACTACGGGCGACCACTAATCACAGTCGAATCCCAGGACAATTGCAACTCTAACGAATCAATATCAGAGTCGAGTTTGCAAGCAGAAATAGTCGCCCGTTTGTCTATCGCTCTTCTTGTCTTAATCAAAGGACGAAGAATTCACAACAACGAATGCAAATCAAACAGATCAGTCAATCAGTTGCGAGTAGTTGCCCCTTGGGTTTACTAAAGGATTGCATCGATGTATCTGATCACTTTTGTAGCGCCTGTTTCTCGAAGTATCAACTTGCACAATTGTGAACTAATTGTCGAAATAGTACTTGCGTATATAGCCATTAATTGACAAAACAGTACTTGCATACTTGTGTATTAATTAACAAAATTAGTACTTGCACTTATGTTTTCTTATGTTTCATTTACGGGCTCCCAAAGGCAACTTAAAAATGTAGTACATAAGATACATGTGGAATACAAGAGGCAGACTCCATAAGAACGAAGTTTCGCTTAGTACGGTTGCCTATGTCACCTGAAATACTATTTGAAATGACGAATAATCAACTTAGTGTGCATTAATTTAACAAAGTAACTCTTGCATATCTGTCAACTAATTGAAAAACTAGTATTTGCACTAATTGACAAAATAGCATTTGCGTATATCTGCATTAATTGCTGAAATAATATAGAAATAGTGCATAATTGACGGTTGAATTGGTGCGTACTTAAGTGGACTGAGTGAAATGAATTTTAGACGCAGAGGTGTGCTGTATACACCGGTGGTAATGGATTAATTTCTACCTGCATAGGTGTGCTGTATACACCGGTGGTAATGGATTAATTTCTACCTGCATAGGTGTGCTGTATACACCGGTGGTAATGGATTAATTTCTACCTGCATAGGTGTGCTGTATACACCGGTGGTAATGGATTAATTTCTACCTGCATAGGTGTGCTGACAGCCGACATCGAAGTGAAGCCACAGATATCACTGAAGTAGATGGTAACACTCTCGTACTTCTCCGCCTTCACCGTTAGACCTTGCATCAGTTGGCAGGCAACGGATCTGTAACAGCATTACGAAAGAAATAGTTACGTTACAGGGCACTTTGTCCGGTCTCTTTTCGTTGGGACTAATGAATGAATGAATGAATGAATGAATGAATGAAAGAATGAATGAATCAATGACTCATTGAATCAATGAATCAATGAATGAAGGAATGGATGAATGGAAGAATGGATGAATGAAAGGTTGAATGAATCAATGAATCAATGAATGAACGAACAAATACATGTATATGTAGCGCGCTGAGCCTTTAATCCAACGACTGCGAGTTTGAGCCGTCTGAGCGAACTGCGTGTAAAGATTCTGGACAAATTATGTAAGCAAACTTGTCTTGCGGCTCAGATTCAGACTTAACTAGCGCGTAACAAAGATATCAATGAATAAAATTCGACTGTAAAGTAACGTAAGGCAAGCTAATCGTTTCTTATCAATGTGTTCTTGGCATTCGACTGTAAAAAACGTAAACTAATTGTTTCTTTTTTTTACATGCAATGGTCAGGATTGCTTTTTTGAGCGTACCTTGGCAGCATCATGTAGAGCAGGTCTTCGGCTTTCTTCTTCTGCTCGAGGTAGTCTGCAGTTCGTTCTTGGACGAGCGATTCCAAGTTGTAGGCATACTGTTCCATACGCGACAGGAGGTTGTCAAGCAGCGTACCACCTGCATCTCTATTAAGCAGACGATCTTCATGTATTCATTCGTTCATTCGTTCATTCATTCATTCATCCATTCATTCATCCATCCATCCATCCATCCAACCATCGTTCGTTCGTTCATTCATTCAATGGTTCGTTCGTTCGTTCGTTCATTCATTCATTCGTTCGTTCATTAATTAATTAATTAATTCATCCATCCATCCATCTATCCATTCATCCATTCATCCATTCATCCATTCATCCATTCATCCATTCATCCATTCATCCATTCATCCATTCATCCATTCATTCATTAATCCATCCATCCATCCATTCATCCATCCATCCATTCATCCATTCATCCATTCATCCATCCATCCATCCATTCATCCATTCATTCATTAATTCATTAATCCATTCATTCATTAATCCATTCATCCATCCATCCATTCGTCCATTCATCCATTCATCCATTCATCCATCCATTCATCCATTCATCCATTCATCCATTCATCCATTCATCCATTCATCCATTCATCCATTCATCCATTCATCCATTCATCCATTCATCCATCCATCCATTGATCCATTCATTCATTCATTAGTCCCAACGACAACCCCATAAGACGCAGTGTACCAAATTCTTGGATACATATACATAAAGACGAGACCGAGCATTAAGTACCGAGGTTCCGCGTAAAGTCAACGAAAGAGATGGGATACGTAAAGCATCATCAAAATGATGTGTTTGACGGTGATGATGATGATGAAGATGACTCTCATTCAACGTATCTGTGTGCAATGTAATAAAATGTAGCTTATTACCAAATTTATATAGCGCCATTACAAGAGGCGCCCTCAATCCAGCAAGTTTAATGGCGAAAGTTCCTTTTGTTCATAAAGGTCCCGTCTCTCGCGCCGTCCGTCTTTGCGACCTTGTTATTCGTCTACTGCCAGTCAGTCCTTCTGTGAGTCTTTTGCCTATCATCCTTTCTTTCTGTCTGTCTATCTGTCCTTCTGTCTGTCTTCTGTTCAGTCAGTCCTTCTGTCCGTCTTTTGCCTATCAGTCTTTCTGTCTGTCTTTCTACTTGTCTTTCTGTGAGTCTCTTGCCAATCAGTCTTTTTGTCTGTCTGTCTATCTGTCCTTCTGTCTGTCTTCTGTTCAGTCAGTCCTTCTGTCCGTCTTTTGCCTATCAGTCTTTCTGTCTGTCTTTCTACTTGTCCTTCTGTGAGTCTCTTGCCTATAAGTCTTTTTGTCTGTCTGTCTATCTGTCCATCCTTTGTAAAAACTTACAGTACTCTCGCTCGTCTGTCCTGAATAAAGGCACCGGAAATGTTGCAGCCACCGCAGTCGTAAATGATTGTTTAGCGGAGGAGGAGGAGGAGGAGGAGGAGGAGAAGGAGGAGGAGGAGGAGGAGGAGGAGGAGGAGAAAGTGAAAGACGAAGAAAAAGACTGACAGACGCCGCCACCTAATGATGTTGTTGCTGAACTGAATAATGCATCTGGCGCCAACATGTAGCCATCTTCTGATGAGGCACTCAGGGTCTCCGTCAGCGCAGGTCAAAGAATGTCAAGTCTTCAGCAGATTTTGCTCAATGACGAGAGTCTCAGATCAATCCATGGTCTTTTTGTGGCACCGGCTTCGTATGGATGAGACAAGATAAGGTGATGTGAGCTAGGTAATGTAAGGTTAGGCAGGGTAAAGTAACGTAAGTTAATTTTAGGTAAGATGAGGTAACAGCTGATTTTTAAATAACTTTATCAATAATAGGGTGGAATTTGTGGTTAGTATATATGTATGTATATATGTATGTATGTATGTATGTATCCATGTACGTATGTATCTATATAGGTACATACGTACATACGTACGTATGTATATATGTAAGTATATATGTATGTATTCGTGCATATGTGTAGGTTTGTATGTATGTTTGTTTCTTTGCATGTATATATGTATGTATCTATATACGTACGTACGTACTTACTTATATATATATGTATGTATTTATGTATGTATGCATGCCTATATGTAGGTATGTATGTATATATGTTTGTATGTATGTTCTATGTACGTTTGTACGTACAAGTACGTATGCATGTATGTATGCATGTATATATTTATGCATGCATGCATATATATATATGTATGTATGCATGTATGTATATTTGTTAGTTTGGATGTATATATGTATGTGTGTATGTTTGTGTATTTATATATATATTTATGCATGTTAAATTGACAGACACAACGCAATGCAATGCAATACAAAGTACGTATGCATTTATTAGTCTCCTGATATCTTACTTATTGATCCTCTTGATGAAGTTCTTGATGTAGTGGGACTCCGGGCGGTCAGCTGGGTCCTCGGACCAGCATCGGCGGATCATTGAGGCCAGTTCCTCCGAACAACCATCCTCGTATTCCGTTTGGTCGAGCAACGTAGGCCGGAAGTAGGGACTCTTTCCATTCTTCACAAATTTACAGATCTCTGCCAATGGAAATAAATGTCCGTCTTGCGAAATTTGTTCCACCGATATCAAGTCAAATTTATGTTTAACTTGTTCGGAACGTTGGATCGTATTTACTCACATTTTGGGCCTGAGTTTATACTTGAAACTGAAGAAGCAATGGGCAGAGATAGAGCAAAAGACAACTAATCAGTCGGTCGGTCGTTCGGTCGGTCGGTCGGTCGGTCGGTCGGTCGGTCGTTCGGTCGGTCGGTCGGTCGTTCGGTCGTTCGGTCGGTCGGGCGGGCGGGCGGGCGGGCGGGCGGTCGGGCGGGCGGTCGGGCGGGCGGGCGGTCGGTCGGGCGGGCGGTCGGTCGGGCGGGCGGGCGGTCGAGCGGGCGGCGGGCGGTCGGGCGGGCGGGCTTTCGGTCGTCGGTCGGTCGGTCGGGCGGGCGGTCGGTCGGTCGGTCGGTCGGTCGGGCGGGCGGGCGGGCGGGCGGGCGGGCGGGCGGTCGGTCGGGTGGGCGGGCGGTCGGTCGGGGGGGCGGACGGTCGGTCGGTCGGTCGGGTGGGCGGGCGGTCGGTCGGGCGGGCGGGCGGACGGTCGGTCGGGTGGGCGGGCGGTCGGTCGGTCGGGCGGGCGGGCAGTCGGTCGGTCGGTCGGGCGGGCGGTCGGTCGGTCGGTCGGTCGGGCGGGCGGCCGGTCGGTCGGTCGGGCGGGCTGTCGGTCGGGCGGGCGGTCGGTCGGTCGGGAGAGCGGACGGTCGGTCGGTCGGTCGGGCGGGCGGTCGGGCGGGCGGGCGGGCGGTCGGTCGGTCGGGCGGGCGGGCGGTCGGTTAGACTGACAGACAGATGAACTGACTGACTGATTGACTGACTAACCAGCTGAATGATTGAGCAATTGTTCAACTGACCAACTGAATTATTGACCAACAAACTAACTGGGTAATTGACCAACTGACCTACTGACCAGCTGAATGATTGACCAACTGACCAACTGAGTGACTGACCAACTGAACAACTGGCCAACTGAATGACTGATCGACTGACCATCTGAATGATTGATCGACTGACCATCTGAATGATTGATCGACTGACCAACTGAGTGATTGACCAACTGACCAAATGAATGATTGACCAACTGACCAACTGACCAACTGAATGACTGATCGACTGACCATCTGAATGATTGATCGACTGACCAACTGAATGATTGACCAACTGACCAACTGAGTGTTTGACCAACTGATCAACTGAGTGATTGACCAACTGACCAATTGAATGATTGACCAACTGACCAACTGATCAACTGACCAACTGAATGATTGACCAACTGACCATCTGAATGATTGATCGACTGACCTTCCGGAGACAAGTGTTCCATATTCTGGATCCAGAATGGTCCTCTCCGGTGAATGACCTCCTGGCAGATGATAGCGAAGCTGTAGACGTCGCCCTTTTGAGTTCCTTCGATCGACGGATTGGGCATCCGGAGCATTTCTGGCGGTCTCCACAGCCGACCTCAAAAAGAACAAAACAATCGACTTACGGTAGCGACGACTAAGTAATTAAGCAATTAAGTGATTAAGCAATAAAGTGATTAAACAATTAAGTGATTAAACAATTAAATGATCAAGCAATTATGTGATTAAGCAATTAAGTGATTAAACAATTAAGTGATTAAGCAATTCAGTGATTAAGCAATTCAGTGATTAAGTAATTCAGTGATTAAACAATTAAATGATCAAGCAATTCACTGATTAAGCAATTAAGTTTTTATGCTGCTAATTAGTTGAGTAGGTAGATAAGTAAATCGGTTACTAGGTAAGCAAGGAAGTAAGAAAGCGAGTGAGGAAACAACTACGTAAGTAAAGATATAAGTAAGTAAGCAAATAAGTGAATAGTAAATGCGCATGTATGGAAGGATGGATCTAAATGCATCCCAATCGAGTCATAACCTCAGGACTTTTTCAACATCCAACGAAAGGGAATTCGTGGGAACCAGTTTGTTTACAGATGCTCGGTCAAAACAAATTTCGGTGAGACAGATGTGGTCAGGTTGGATTTCAAGTTCAAAGGTCAAAGGTTAAGCATGTAGACAGGCAGACGGCTACGGTGGATGGTGTTTGGAATTTGAGAGGCGAAGATGTTAAGCAAGAATCTGTATAGCATTACTGAATGGTAGCAGAATTGACGCGCTGTAAGTATGTAAGTAAGTACAGAAATAAACAAAATATGTAGGCAGGCATATAATCTATGTAGGTAAGTTAGAAGGCATGTAGGTCTGAAAGCAAGAAAGCAAGTAAGTAAGTATGGAAAAAGACAGAAATTGAGAATAGAAGTTGAGGGAGATATTGGGGTCATCAGTCAGGCAAGGAGTCTCTGCGGATTCATCAGTCATTGTTAGAACATGATTGCCAGACCCTCGTCTTCTTAGGCAGCGCGTTGCAAGGAAAGAAGAAAGAGACGGCACACAGACAGACAGACAGACAGGCAGACAGCATAAAGGAGAAGAAATACGAAGAGAAAATGAGAGACAGCGAGGAAGGGAGAGAGAAACAAAGAGAGGGAGAAAAAAGGGGAAGAGATAGAGAGAAAAAGACAGACAAAGACGGATGGAGAGAGCACAAAGAAAGAGAGAGAGGAATGACAGAGAAAGAAAGAAAGAGAAAGAGAGAGAAAGAAAGAGAAAGAGAGAGAAAGGAAGAGAGAGAGAGAGAGAGACAGAGAGAGAGAGAGAGACAGAGAGAGAGAGAGAGAGAGAGAGAGAGAGAGAGAGAGAGAGAGAGAGAGAGAGAGAGGGCAGAGAGAGCGAGGGAGGATGCAGGCATTGTCCTAGAATTGTAGGATCGTTCTTATCGGCGATGCCAGTTGCGTAGCTAAGGCGGTCGAAACGCTATTGATCGCTGCCACAATGATCGACGTCGAAGGCCTTAGCCTTACTTCTTCGCTGACGAACGGACGGACGAACCAGCGGAAGGATGGACGAGAACGGACGGATGGAAATCTGGACGGAAGGACCCAAGAATGATAGGAGAATAGGATGGATGGAAGGTCGGACGAAGGTGAGGAAGGACAGACAGAACGTGGGACTGGGCATCAGTTTGCGCATTAAATGCAGATGAAAAATTGAGAAAATCAAAGGAACGACGGACAACTGGCGACATGTCAACCTAATTCATAAGTCAACGCGACTTAAACCGAAAACTATACGTCAGTAGATGTCAACCAATGTCAACTAAAGCGCATTAGCCATTAATCACCTCAGGGGCAGCCAAGTAATTGATATGTGAAAAGATGGCAGACGAAGCCAACCGAAACCAGCCGATGTCAGCCGAATCGCATGTGCCATCGTTCACTGAACTGAGCTCTCAGCGGATGTCAACAGATGCTGACATCGGTTGATATCGATGCCAAATTCCGTATATAGAATGCGTGGTAATATTTAAACGATTCACTAAAAAAAGGGGCAAATTTACGAGGGGCGAAACTAAACAGGGTGAAATTTAAAAAGGCGAAATCTAAAGAGCACAATAAAAGGGAGAACATTAAAAAAGCGCACGATAATAGAGGTGATAATAATATAGGCAAAAATAAGTAAAGCGCATTATTATTCGGGCGAACAATAAAAAGAGCGATGTAGGCCCTACGTGAAAAATAACTGTACAGTTGTAATTGTAATTTGATTTATAAAGCGCCTCTTAGAGAGAATAAACTCAACAGAGGCGCTCCCGATCCGAACAAGTAAAATCACTGTTAAACAGTACAGACTTCAGGCGCCTGTGAAACCTGAGAGGGGAAGAGAGAGGATCTCAAGTCGCAGATCTAATAAATAAGATCTAATAAATATAAATAAAACCAGCATCAACTCAAAATCCTTAACTCAAAAACAATGAACAACGAACATGTGACTAATAAAGAACATGCCGAGATTATTGCGAAACAGGAAATTATATTAGGAAGGTATAACGGCTTTTGGAGTGTTTTTGATTACATATTTTGCTGGTTTCAGTGTTCGCCCGAATTATAATGCGATTTATTTATTTTCGCCCACACTGTTTTCGCAGTTATTATGTGCGCTTTTATAATGTTCGTTCTGCTGCTGCTGTTGCTACTGCTGCTACTGTGGGACAGTTAGAAGTGGCGCTACAGTTCTTCTTAATTTCGCAATTTTGATAGGATACCGATTTAAATTTGCCTGCCTCGCCTCTAAAATCCTGAGCACCAGTTCTTCTACCTGTCTTCTGCCGCTAGCCCCTCTTCTCCTTTACTAATGTTCGCAATAATAATGATAATGATGATGATGATAATAATAATAATGATAAATTATAGTGATAAATTACGCGACCGCTAACTCAGGGTTGCTTCTTCACCACGGCGCTTACAGACAAGATCACGAGATTCGGAGCCGCAGCTAGTCGACCTGTTTCCAATGTGCCAGCCTGGACGCCACAGCAGCTCCACTTGCTCCAGCAACAATAGATTTGTTTCATAATAATAATAATAATAATAGTAATAACATAATAATAATAATAATAATAATAATAATAATAATAATAATAAATAATAATAATAATTGCTCTCCTAAGGGATAATGATAATGATAATAATAATAATAATAATAATAATAATAATAATAATAAATATATTAATGACACTAATAAATAATAATAATAATAATAATAATAAATAATAATAATAACAGCAACAATAATAAAAGAATTAATAATAATAAAAGAAAAAATAAATAAAAGAATTAATAATATTAATAATTAATAATAATAGTAACTAATAATAATAATTATAATAGTGTCAACCGAAGTGTATTTGCCACTGGTCAGTGGGCAGCCAAGCATCTCATGTGCCAGCCAATTCCAGCTGATGTCAACCGAAGCGCAAGTGCCATCATCGCTCACTGACCGACCAAGTTATTGCTATTCAATGCAACCGTGACAAGAGAAATAAATCTTTTCAATTTCAGCAGACAACAGACAAGAGCCGATTTATTTTCTCGCAGTTTCGTCTTTGTAGTTGTTTTAAAGGCGGAAGCTGCACCTACTTTGGCACTCGAGTCACCTTTTATGTCGTACAATACAGCGAAGCATTTACCTGAGTATGTTTGTATGTGTATTTCTATGCGTACGCATGTATATATGTATCTATGTTTGTATGTATGCGTGTGTGTATGAATGTATGTGTGTATGTATGGATGTATGTGTGTATGTATGTATGTATGTATCCATATAAGTATGCATGCATGTATATATTTACCTACTTACGTACATGCATGCTTATGTATGAATGTATGCATGCACGTTTGTATGTATGTATGCGTGTGTGTGTAGGCCTACGTATATACGTTTGTATGTATATATGCGTGCATGTATGTAAATATGCACGTACGCACGTATATACATGCATGAATGTATGCAAGTATGTATGTATGCACGTATGTACATATATATATATATATGCTTGTATGCTTAAGTATGTATTCACGTATGTATGTGTCTCTGTGCTTATGTATTTATGTACACATGCATGTATCATGTCATTTATACAGCGCCTTTTAGAACCTCACAAAGTCCCTATAGCCTTCAATCTGGTCAGCTTTAAGTTGAGCGAGAGATTTATGAGGCGCCTCTATAATTGCTTTCTTAATAGGCTCCGACTAACTGCTACATGAACTTTCGGTCAAACAACCAATCAACTGGACAACCAGACAACCGGACAACCCTCACAGATTGCATGGCTTGAGTTTAGTTAGAAAGGGAATCCAATCCCATAAGCAGAGGCCAAAGGGCAGCTGGCAATGTTCCAACGATCAGTCAACACGTCATGTCAACTCGAAAGCATCGATAAAATAATTTCAGATTTGTCTCCTTATGATCTCTCGATTTACTTACTAACCTATTTAACGCAAAAATACGATCGATATTTGAGCAACAATTAAAATAGATTTTTTAATTATTAGCAATCAGGCCAATTATCTATTCTCAGTAGTTCTGCAAGTTTTATTAATAATTTAACAGACGGAAGACGGAAAAAAACGCATATCAAAGAAAAGGGGTAAGCAAAGTCGAAGGATAAATTTGCTGGGCACTGTATATTTGACCTACTTTGTAAACTGCGACCCATGCTATAGGCTGGATTCAGTCGGAAAGCGAGGTAGCGTTTTCCTAAAAATTTGGACGTTTTCTTCATAGGCCTGGCCAAAACATTTTTTCTGACTTACAAATGTGCCCCAGGTCCCACTATATCTTTGCCCCAGGGACGAACATTTCTTCGCCCTAGACATCGTTATCTCTGCCCTGGGACTAACCTCAAATCGTCGACTCATTTCTAAGCACTATTAAGCAAGTACTAAGGTTTTCTGTCGTTGAATTGCTATCGTCGTGTCGGAATAATTGTTGTAACTGCGATCGATATTTCCCGAAATCAGTTGTTTGGAGGCGTCAAATGATCCTGGAACAATTCAGTAGGAGGCAATGGAGCAGCGAAGATTTACTGGCGACCTGGGATACTCATAACCGCTACGGCTTTAAGGCACTAGACATTCTGACTGTGGACAATAATTAAGGCCTGAGAAAGCGGAGGGCTCGAGGCTACGGGCACTCATTTCCCAATGCGATGGCCCGGAGCCAAGAGAATGGAATCGACTGACACGCCGGCTTGATGGATGGGGTTAAGTTGCCAAAGAGTCCGGCAGATGGATGGCTGCAGCATCGAAGAACAGCACCTGCTCCAGTTTTTGGAAAGAAGTTGTTCCGATCTGAGAGAAGAGGTCGTTTCAAATCGGGAAAGTGGTTGATCCAGTTCATTGAAAGACGTTTTCCAATTCGATGGAAATGGATTGTTTGAATTACTGGTAGGGGTTGTTGCTGTTCCTAATGGCGGTGGTAAAGATAACGATGAAGATAATGACAAAGATGATGATGATGTTGGTGGTTGTGTTGGAGGTGGTTTTTGGTGTTGTTCTTGTCACTGTTGATGTTCTTGTTGTTGTTGGTGGTGATGATGAAGATGGTGGTGTTGGTGGTAGTGGTGATGATGATGATGATGATGAAGATGGTGGTGGTGAAGACAATGATGGGGTGGTGGTGGTGATGGTGAAGATGGCGGTGGTGATGGTGGTGATGATGAAGATGGTGGTGGTGAAGACGATGACGGTGGTGGTGGTGGTGGCGGTGGTGATGGTGGTGATGATGAAGATGGTGGTGGTGAAGATGGCGGTGGTGGTGAAGATGGCGGTGGTGGTGGTGGTGGCGGCGGCGGTGGTGGTGGTGAAGACGATGACGGTGGTGGCGGTGGTGATGGTGGTGATGATAAAGATGGTGGTGGTGGTGAAGACGATGATGGCGGTGGTGTTGATGATGGTGATGGTTGGCTGTAGTACCTCTGTAGTAGGCGTATGAATCCTCTTGATCCACTTCGTCCTTGATCCGCAGCTGATGCAGACCGAAGTCCGTCAGTTTCAGGACGAAGCGACTGTCGACGACGCAGTTGGGACTCTTGAGATTCCCGTGGACTCGGATCTCGCTTCCATGAAGATAACTCATTCCCTGCCAAGGCAATGGCACACATGGGAACATTTATCGACTTTATATAGCGCCACTGTGGAGCGTTAATGTGTCAGCAGGTGACCGAATAGACAAATCGCTTTTCTAGTAAGTCATCGGTCGTTAGTTCGAGTCTCCAGAGTTGCAGTGGACGCAGATGGAGTTCATTCCCGAAAGCAATGTCACACGTAGGAAGAGTTAGCTACTTTCTTTCCACGACGACGGCGATGATGATGTTGATGATTATGATTATTGTGATTATGGCGATAATAATGCAACATATCGAGACGTTCACAATGTAATGTAAACCATTATTCAACTTTTCCAACTAAAGCAAATGTTTGAATGACGTTTGCGTGCTAACGCCAAACACTAGCATGTTTTCAAATCTTTCAGATACAATAAACATAGGTAAGTAAGTAAGTAAGTCATATGTTAACACGCCATGTGTCCATCGGGTGAGCGAGGAATCGTAAGCGTAATAAGACATTTATTAACACGTCTATAGCGTGCAGAAATTCTAAGGCTAGCAGCTGTGTTATACAGCTAGACAGTTGCGCGGTCCTTCATGACAATCGGCCAGAGTGTCTGGGTTCACGAAGGCCACAACTATTGTGTTCTGTAACCAGATCACGTATGTTTATTGCCAAGTTAATCAACCTGGGTCAAATATATACCGGTCATCTGGCAGTCGGGACTTTTATTGCTGCCCAGTCTGCGTCTCGGAATTATTTTACATTTTCAACACGGATTTACTGCGTATCGGCGGTTTCTGTTGCATGTCATAATCGTGACCTTATGTGACTGGAATATTCCACTTAGAAAGGGGGCAGGATTCCAGCTGGACAGTCAAGCCTCAGACATACAGACCTACGTACTCCGTCTACACCGGATTATCTTTGATTCGGTGGAGAAAGGGCGAGGAGAGTCTTTGGAGCGGCACTGACCGTCACCCACGGAATAAACTACCCAGCGGCTGGAGCACGACGAAAGACTGTCCTGTGCATGTTCGGTGGTTTGAGGAATATCAGGGTACTGCGTTGTCTTTGATCTACTAGGGACTGCTGGATGGTGAGGCAACCTTCTGTTGCAGATCACATCGCCTATCGTCGTTTTCAGATACCTAAGGCTCCAGTCAGGTCTTTGTAATATAGGATATGTCAGCAGGAATGATTTAAAAAGTCATCGACGGATAGAAATAGCGGGGAAAACAAAGACTCGGAAATAGCTCTTAACAGTTACTTGCCTTAACAGTTACTTGTCTTAACAGTTGCTTGTATTAACAGATACTTGTCTTAACAGTTACTTGTCTTAACAGTTACTTGTCTTAACAGATACTTGTCTTAACAGTCACTTGTCTTAACGGTTACTTGCCTGAACAGTTACTTGCTTTAACGGGTACTTGTCTTAACAGTCACTTGTCTTAACGGTTACTTGCCTTAACAGTTACTTGTCTTAACAGATACTTGTCTTAACAGATACTCGTCTTAACAGTTACTTGTCTTAACGGTTATTTGTCTTAACAGTTACTTGTCTTAACGGTTACTTGTCTTAACAGTCACTTGTCTTAACAGTTACTTGGAATCAACAACAGAGCACTAGTCTTAGCGTTCCTTCCAATTACTACGTACAAGGAAACCACTGGGTTGCGGTTAACACACTCGGGATTAACAGCAAAGGACACCTAGGATTTCGACACTATCGGATTTCGACCCCCGGGGCTCAAACGGATTCCGATACTTGACTGCGGTTTCCCTTGAAGCGACCATCGATTGATCGTAATCGTAATCTTGTGATTTCTCCAGCGCCCATAGAAAGCTAAGTTGCAGGAACCAGCTTATTCAGAGTCGCTCAGTCAAAACAAAATCGTTAGGAAGAAAAGGTCAAGTTCGGTTTTGCCTTGTGTATTATGATAACGGCGCTGTACATCCATCATACAAACTCATCGATGCTCCACTGCTTGCAATTTCTGCATCGGCCTTTCACTCAAAACTCAAAACATTCCTCTTTCACAGATCCCATCCTGACACCCCTTCTTCCTCTTATCTCTCTCCTCTCCAACCCCAAAAACCATCCCCCGTAGCTGCCACGCTGTCTCTCGGCCTGACTTAGATCTTGACCTGGAACCGAACCCTTTTGCCTATCTATTTTGTTTTGACTAAGCGCCTGTGAATAACCTGGTCCCCGCGGCACTGCTTTCGTTGGACGCTGTATAAATCTCAGTATTACGATTACAATTACGACTACGATTACGATTAGAAGTCACTAGATTGTAATTTAATCAGAACTAGAATTTCCGAAGTCTCATCTCATCACTACGCACGTGATCTGAGAAAAGGCGCTCAGTAAAGACGTCATACGTGTCGTATGTCACTGTATCTTGTATTAGGTAGCGTGTCATCTCATCTGCGATGTCTTATTGGCTCAAGATGACCGTAAAGTGATGCTTATGCTGTCCGACTCTTTCATCAGCAGCCGTTAATGAGATGTCAGCGGCGGATGAAACGCCAGCTGCAGCAACCGTTGGTGATGCTGTTTACTCTTGTCGCTTCTGCTCTGTTCGTTCTGACGGGTGCCTGGATCTCGCAATCGCCTCAAAACTAGCGCTTCATGAAATTGTTGGGTTTCAGCGAAACACGCTTCAGTCAAGAGACAACACGTATGTATGTATGTATGTATGTATGCATGTATGCATGCATGCATGTATGCAATTATGTATGTATGTATGTATGTATGTATGTATGTATGTATGTATGTATGTATGTATGTATGTGTGAACTTAGTTTTCCGTTGAAGAGCCACAATCTTTAATCTCGCGCTTGTATCGGAATTTTATAGGCTTTTTCCCGCCTCGACAGCAGAACCAGTTCAGATTGGTCTAACCCGGCCCACTACTCATCAGAACGTAAGCGCGTCGTTTCCGGCGCTAACACTAACGTGATTAAATGCGTACTAGCCAACATTATGGCACCCCACGCTTGATCAATGTGTGACATCTTGACACACCCAGTAACCGCGAGCACGTGACCAACGCGTGCACATCAAGTCAACGACCCAATGAGTCATCAAAATACCGTCGTGGAAAATTCCTATTCAAACGCGCGCCCAAAACTTGTTTACTCAACAGCGGAAAAGTCACGTTTACTGTATGTAAGTATACATGCATGCATGAGCCTTTGAAGCACCTCACTTAAGGCTCTATATGAACTTTGGGGCTAGGCTGCAACTGCTGCTTGGAGAATCAGATACTGGCACCACAGAAGTCATTGGAGTGAACTGGAACAGTTGGAGCGAATAAAAGTCGACTTACTCTGACGAGATCCTGAATGAGAGAAAACTTGAAGACGCTGTCCAGTTTGATGTGTTCGTTTTCCAATACATCCTATGTAGGAAAAATTATTGATTACCGGTCTAATCTGTTCTTACCTATTTCTACTAATGTATAAGATAAAAGGCAAGAAAGTGTAAGACAAGATGAAGTAAGGCATATGGCAATAAAAGTTAAGTGTAAAAATGAATGAAATACAGAGTAAGCTGCTGCACGAAAATGGAAGATAAGGTAATATATTTTGAAGCAAGGTAATATTACGGTTATGTAACTTAAAGCAAGATGATGCATGAAAATATAAAGCAAAATAAAGTGAGACAATTTAAAACGAGATAAAATATGGTAAGATAATTTAAGGTAAGCTAAGGTAAGACTAGGTTTTGGCGCTATGAACTGTCGCGTCCTTCCGCTTTGATTTCTGCATATGCGAATGTGACCTAATTGGGTCAGGGTCAAGGGTCAGATGTTCTTGCTTCAACGCTAAGGTCGCCTGCGGGTTAGACGCGATGGAAGGCTCGTTTAATGAGACTATGGATCGAGCTGACATCAACCATCGACAAACGAAACATAGGAGAAACGTAATTAACAAGGAAAGCGGATTTGTGGCAGTACATGTTGTGAGGAAGAATGGCCGTGACCTTGAGGTCTTCCGTTCGGCAGGATCTAAACTTTTCTCTTCAGACAGTCTGTATCTCAGAATCCTTTTTTATCTTCCTCCTCCTCCTCCTGCTTCTCCGAGTCCTTTTTATTCTTCATCCTGCTACTCCTAGTTCTATTCTTCTCACTCATTCTGTTTCTCTTAGTTTTATTCCTCTCATTCATTCTGTTTCTCTTAGTTCAATTCCTCTCACTCATTCTGTTTCTCTTAGTTTTATTCCTCACTCATTCTGTTTCTCTTAGTTTTATTCCTCTCACTCATTCTGTTTCTCTTAGTTTTATTCCTCTCACTCAGTCTGTTTCTCTTAGTTTTATTCCTCTCACTCATTCTGTTTCTCTTAGTTTTATTCCTCTCATTCATTCTGTTTCTCTTAGTTCAATTCCTCTCACTCATTCTGTTTCTCTTAGTTTTATTCCTCTCACTCATTCTGTTTCTCTTAGTTTTATTCCTCTCACTCATTCTGTTTCTCTTAGTGTTATTCCTCTCATTCATTCTGTTTCTCTTAGTTCAATTCCTCTCACTCATTCTGTTTCTCTTAGTTCAATTCCTCACTCATTCTGTTTCTCTTAGTTTTATTCCTCTCATTCATTCTGTTTCTCTTAGTTTTATTCCTCTCACTCATTCTGTTTCTCTTAGTTTTATTCCTCTCATTCATTCTGTTTCTCTTAGTGTTATTCCTCTCATTCATTCTGTTTCTCTTAGTGTTATTCCTCTCATTCATTCTGTTTCTCTTAGTTTTATTCCTCTCATTCATTCTGTTTCTCTTAGTTCAATTCCTCTCACTCATTCTGTTTCTCTTAGTTTTATTCCTCACTCATTCTGTTTCTCTTAGTTTTATTCCTCTCACTCATTCTGTTTCTCTTAGTTTTATTCCTCTCACTCATTCTGTTTCTCTTAGTTTTATTCCTCTCACTCATTCTGTTTCTCTTAGTTTTATTCCTCTCATTCATTCTGTTTCTCTTAGTTCAATTCCTCTCACTCATTCTGTTTCTCTTAGTTCAATTCCTCACTCATTCTTTTTCTCTTAGTTTTATTCCTCTCATTCATTCTGTTTCTCTTAGTTTTATTCCTCTCACTCATTCTGTTTCTCTTAGTTTTATTCCTCTCATTCATTCTGTTTCTCTTAGTGTTATTCCTCTCATTCATTCTGTTTCTCTTAGTGTTATTCCTCTCATTCATTCTGTTTCTCTTAGTTTTATTCCTCTCATTCATTCTGTTTCTCTTAGTTTTATTCCTCTCATTCATTCTGTTTCTCTTAGTTTTATTCCTCTCATTCATTCTGTTTCTCTTAGTTTTATTCCTCTCATTCATTCTGTTTCTCTTAGTTTTATTCCTCTCATTCCTTCTGCTTCTCTTAGGTCTATTCCTCGTTTCCATGTTCGTGTTTATCTAAGTGTTCTTCGAACTCAAGAACACGATTAATGTTGTATGCACTCGCATAAACATCAAAAAATCCAAAAAAGTCTAGCTGGGCTTCAGAGAAAATTATGGAAACAGATAAAAACAGGACAATGAACGGAGAAAACATAGAACTTGATTCATGATGATATACACAGACATGCTGAAGATGCAGACACAGAGTGAAGATAGGGATACGGAGGCTGACAAGAAACAGCGCACGGTCGCTGAAGCAGAAAATTTGTCGTCTCCGCGCAACGATTTATTGTTAATAAACATTTAATTTCCTGAGAATCCGTCGCCAAATTATTCGCTTCATCGGTGACACTCGGCGCCAAGGAAGACAGTTGAAAGAAAAGCAGAGATGAAGTGATGAAAGTAAGTCAGAGACAGACAGACAGATAGACAGACAGACAGACAGAGACAGACAGACAGAGAGAGATACAAAGACAGAGAGACAGAGACAGAGAGACAGAGACAGAGAAGGTGAGATAGAGAGAGAAAGAGATGGAGGGAGGGAGAGAGAGAAATGGAAATAGAGAAATAGAGAGAGAGAAACAGACAGAGACAGAGAGAGATAGAGAGAGAGAAACAGAGAGATAGAGAGAGGGGAGCGTGGGAAGGAGGAAGAAAGGGAGAGTCAGAGAGAGGGAGGAAAGGGGAAACAAGAGGAAGGAAACATGGAATGGACGGATGAAATAAGAGATGGAGGGAGAAAGGAACGAGTGGAAGTAAGAGAGGAAGCGAGGAAGAGGAAGAAACTGAGCGAGGGAGGGACGCAAAGAAAGAATGAGGGAAGCTGGAGACAGGAATGAAAAAATGGAGAGATGGAGTAAGAGTAGCAGGAAGGAGGAAGTTACAGCGACAGGGAGGGAGGGAAAGAAGAAGAAGCTAAGGATGAAGGGAGCAAAGAGAAAAGGGAGGAAATGAGCGAGAGAGGGAGGAAAGGTCGAGAGAGAGAGAGAGGGAAGGAAAAGAGAGAGGGAAGAAAACAAAGAGGAAAGAAGCGAGAGGAATGGATAGCGAAAGAGAGGCATGGGATTGTAGATTGAGGGAATAACGGACGAAGAAAGAAGGGAAAGACAACAGGGACACGGAAGTGATCTCGCTATCCAGAATGTAGTCAATAGGCGCCATATAAAAAGTTATATACAATACATAAATACACACATACATATATACATACATAAATTCATACATACATTCAAACATACCTAAATACATACAATCATACATACATAGCTACCTACATATATACATTCCTACATACATTCATCCATGCAGGTATGTATGTATGTATGCTCATACATACATACATACATACATACATGCATACATCTATACATAAATACATAAATACATACATTCATACATACACACCATAGAACACCCTGTCATACCATACAGTTGGATAGATGCAGTGTTTACAACTACATAAAGCTGTTTAGGCAAATAGGCAATGTCTGCAGTCTAAGTCCAATTCTCGTGCCTCGTTGAAATGAATGCATTGCTGGTCTCCAGGTGATCTTAACGACTGGCATTCAAATCGATCAAACAGTGAAAGACATGGGCACCGAATAGTCCAAAGTGTGCGATTAACCTCAGATTCAGTGAACCAGAAACACGTTGCTCTACTTGGCATCAACAATATTGACAACCGGAGGAAAAGGAGGAGGAGGAGTAAAATCATTGCGCTAGATAATTTGCTGGCCGCTTGAAACGACTAAAAGGTGTACGAATTGCAAGGGAGGTCGCACCGGGGGAGATAGAGTGATACTACAGTGGAAAGCGACTATGATGGCAACGATGGTTTTACGATTGTCCAAGATCGGGTGTGGGATAGAATAGTGTGAAGTTTGGCTTTCAGTTTGGAGCGAATCTCTCCAAAGAGAAGGTAAGGAAGGAGTGCCCACATTTCCAGGGAAAATGGAGTATTGGCGAACTAACCCGATGTCTTTCGGGAGTTTGTTCCAAAGAGCTGGCGTAGCATAGATCACCCTTACAGCTACAATTGTTGAGCCTCCCATTAGGCTCATGAAGTAAAGTTCCCAGTGTCCCATGAGGACCGTAGGGGAGGCGCTCATTTTCTTTTATTTAGGTCCCTTGGGCGGCAATGAATGAATCCCAAGGTCCTGGACACAGAGCCAGTGCTTCGCAGGACTTGCCGTTTGCTTCCCACTTTACTCCGGTACTAAATCACTCTGCTTGGTAACAGAGGCACTGTGTGCGCAAACAACTTGTCCAGAGTCGTTACACGGAGTCAAACCCGAAATCGCATGATCATTGACCAAACGCGCTACCGACAGACCACCACAGCTTTTCACCAACTATTTGCCACCAATGGCACAGTGTGGGCCAGGTACGGGTAAGCAGCGATTGCAGAATTTGCGGGAGGAATGATTGGAAACCGAGATAGAGAAAGACACGAGGAAAATGCAATGTGTTGCTAAACGTGGCCTAACGATCAGAGATTAGGCCTGGCGGGTCTTCCAAAAACGGGTACTACACCGATATGATTAGGCCTTCACCCGGCGTTGACTAACAGAGGCTATGGCTCAGTTTAACCGTCATCTGCATGACTGCAGCTGTAATAGTTCGAGCTGCACAGAACTTCATCTTTTTCTGCTCTTTCTTTTCTGAAGGATGGGCGGAATTTTTCCATGAGTTTCGCTTTGCCGCCCACACACTGTGCCGGTTTACTGGGTGCCCCGGCCTTATGGAGTGAGGTCCCGGAGCATCGGAGAACGGAGACTATCCAAAGCGGGTAGAATGATGCAGACAGAGATTTATGTTCACAAAGCAAGATGCAGAAGATAGAGAGAGAGAAATATAGAGACAGAGACAGAGACAGAGAGAGAGAGCCACATAGAGAGCGACAGACAATTAAAGGATCCGTAATAAATCAGAGACATAGAACTAGAAAGACATAAATACAGAAAGAAATAGTGAAAGAAAGACACAGTTACGCGCAGACCGATTGACCGAGACAGAGATATCCACAAAGATACACTTGCACAGATCTATAGGCAAACCTTATGGCACAACAGGAAAGAGACAGACACCGAAATAGAGAAAGAGATAGAAATAGAGAGAGAAATAGAGATAGAGATAGAGAGAGAGAGAGAGATAGAGAGAGAGAGAGAGAGAGATAGAGAGAGATAGATAGAGAGAGATAGAGAGAGAGAGATAGAGAGAGAGAGAGAGAGAGAGAGAGGGAGAGAGAAAGGTGGAGAGCCAGAAACACGAAAAGCATTAGAGAAAGAATGAAAGACATCAACACTAAGGACGCTTGCAATTTCTGCATCGACCTTTCACTCAAAACTCAAAACATTCCTCTTTCATAGATCCCATCCTGACACCCCTTCTTCCTCTTATCTCTCTCTCCTCTCCAACCCAAAACACCACCACCCATAGCTGCCACGCTGTCCCTCTGCCTGACTTGGATCTTGACCTGGAACCGAACACCTTTTGCCTATCGATCTTGTTTTGACTGAGCGCCTGTGAATAAGCTGGTCCCCGCGACGTAGCTTTCGTTGGGCGCTGTAGGAATCTCGGGATTACGATTACGATTAGGATACAGACAGACGGAGAAACAGACAGAACAAAAGACAGACAGACAGACAGACAGACTGACAGACAGACAGACAGACTGACAGACAGACAGACAGAAAGAAAGAAAGAACCAGACAGCTAATGAGACAGTCGGATGGGGGTGTGAGGGATGAGAGAGAAAGTTTCGATTGTTGCTGGTGGGGCTGCCTGACCTGAAGGCTTCCCTTCTGGCAGTATTCCGTGACAAGACATTGATTGGGTGGATCGATACAGATCCCGATTAGACGAGCGATGTGTTCGTTCTGCAAGTCTCGCAACTGCCGACCAACAAGAACAAAACCTCACCAACCAGACACGTTAGCTATGTATGTATGTATGTGTGTATGTATGTCTATATGCATGTATGTATGTATGTTTGTATGTATGTTTGTTTGTATGTTTATATGCATGTATATATGTTTGTATGTTTATATGCATGTATGTATGTATGTTTGTATGTTTATATGCATGTATGTATGTATGTATGTTTGATGTTTATATGCATGTATGTATGTATGTATGTTTGATGTTTATATGCATGTACGTATGTATGTATGTTTGTATGTATGTTTGTTTGTATGTTTATATGCATGTATGTATGTATGTATGTTTGTATGTTTATATGCATGTATGTATGTACGTATGTTTGTATGTTTATATGCATGCATGTATGTATGTATGTATGTATGTATGTATCCAAAAACTTATATAGCGCATTTTAATAACCTCACAAAGGCACTGCTCCGCCGCCATTTCAGAGTCGACGACAACAAATACAATTACTGCGACTACGATTACATGATGACAATATGATGATAATATTAGTGACGACGACGACGATGATGATGGTTATGTTTGCCTTTGTAAAGTAGTGTAGCAAAACATTTATAGATTAAGTACCCAAAGCGCTGTTGTGGTGATGTGGTGGGGCCACAAGATATGGTATTGATAGTGGTTGACTTGTTGTTATTGGTGATGGTGGCGGCAGTGGTGGTGGTGACAGTGGTGGTAAGTGGTGTTGGTCGTGGCAGTGGTGATGGTGGTGGTGTTATTGGTAATGGTTGCGTTGCTATGGTTCGTGGTGACAACGTAGGTCACCAAGTTGCACTGTAGAGTCCAGTAGCGGAACAATTGTCAGACGAGATCCATTTGAACCGTTCTAAACATTGAGACCAACCAACATTTAGACCAACGCTAAACATCGTGTTGATCTACAGTGTAATATGGTTGAATAGACTCCACTTCGTGGCCCACTAATACCCACCCACCTCCTTAATCTGCATCAGAAGAGGCTTTGCGGTCGTGAATGGTCGTTGAATCTTCTTTATTGCCACAAGCATAGACTAAAATTGAAAAGAATGTCATGAACTGGCTGATGCAAAAAGAACTCTGAAATGATTCGTGTTTCAATAAAGCGCCCTTCAGTTGCCAAATGCTGAACTACTTCTATAATAAAATTGAGATTCGGTAACAAAGGACCACCATTTGTTTCTTAGCTAACGAAAAGGAGCCAAGAAACAGCTCGTGTTTCGATAAAGCGCCCTTTGATTTCCATGCGAGGAACTACATCGTCTATAAATAAAACTCAGTAACAATAAAGCACCGTGCAGCAGCCTGGCGATAAAGACGGACTAATTGCATCCTCGGCGTATGTATACCCAATCCGTGCTCAAAGCATCGAAAAAAACCGGCATAAATTGGACGGTCCGATCAAATTAAACGTCAATTCGACGGACTATTTATTGTCAAGTTTCCAACAGAACAGATACCAGACAGGTCAAAGGTTCATCGATGCGACCTAACGACACGGTTCGACTGATCTGGTTTCGATATTCATGACAGACTGAACTTTCTAGACCATTTCATTATCTCTTTCTCAGCTCTGACGCAAATCCAGTCACACGCGGAGTGACACAAACACATACACACGCAGACCCTCAAACCCACGGCTGTGGCGCATTGATACATACTATGGCGGAATGCTGAGTTTCAGCTAAACAAAACAAGGCACATACACATTTATACAATAATTTCTTAAATTTCTGCAATAAAAGTTTTAATAATAATTAATTTTCAACGCGAGATAGAAATGCGAAATAATTAATTTTCAACGCGAGATAGATATGCGAAATAATTAATTTTCAACGCGAGTTAGAAATGTGAAATAATTAATTTTCAACGCAAGATAGAAATGCGAAATAATTAATTTTCAACGCGAGATAGAAATGCGAAATAATTAATTTTCAACGCGAGATAGAAATGCGAAATAATTAATTTTCAACGCGAGTTAGAAATGTGAAATAATTAATTTACAACGCGAGGTAGAAATGTGAAATAAATAATTTTTAGCGCGAGATAGAAATGATCCCTCATGAGCTAAAAATTAGTTAGGAGTAGAAGAAGAAGATTAATCCTCGTCTTAGTTTTGATAAAAATGGGGCGATTTGTAAATAAAAAATAAATAATTTATTTATTTGTTTCTGTAATTGCTTCTTTGATGGTTCCTTCGTTTAATTAATATGATTGTTATTATTGTTTCGGAGCCAAAGATGCCGACCTTGTACGATCCGGTTTTCGTGAAGATCTGTTTGTTGGCTAGGTTGCTGAGCTGAACTGCTATCGTATCACTCGACATATTACTTACAACGGATGTTCTCTGCCAAATGCATGAAAGAGAAGGAATTAACAGCTTATATACAAATGAAAAACTAAGAAACCGGCCCAAATAAAAGTTAAGCACAAGAAACTCGTTACATAGCGATCTCATAGCTTTCAATCGAAAATCATATTTAAAAGAGCATACTAATAATTATGGAACTAAAGTCACGTTTTAAAGGCAAGCTAGTAGCTCTAGAATTAAAGTTAGTAATAAAACGCAAGCTAATATGCGTGGAATTAAAGTTATTTTAAAGAAGTAGGCTAATACCCCTGGAGTCAAAGTTAGTTTTAAAAGGAAGCTGATATCCCTGGAATTAAAGTTTTTTAAAGATGCAAACTAATTGTTCTGGAATTAAAACTAGTTTTAAGAGACACGCTAGTAGTTCTAGAATTAAAGTTATTTGTAAAAGGCAAAATAATAGCTTTGGTATTAAAGTTACTTTTTGAAAACAAGGCAATAGCTCTGGAATTAAAGTTGCTTTTAAAAGGCAAGCTAGTAGCTTTGGAATTAGAGTCGTATCAAAAAGATAAGCTAATAATATGATTGTTATTGGCAGAACTATTAGCGGATGTCATGCACATTTGTCGGTAGAATCGGACTTAAGGAAAGGCAGATGGAGAGAAAGATTAGGAGGAGGAAGATGAGGATTAGAGGAGGATTAGGAGGAGGAGGAGGAGGAGGAGGAAGAAGATGAAGAGAAAAAGACGACTGAGAAAAAAGAAGCGTGGAAGGAGAGAACCAGAGACAGAATGAGCAAGAGAGATGGAAATGTAGAATTAAATACGGAAGGAATATAAGAGAATGTGATCGAGAGATCGTACGAGACAGACAGAAAGACAGACAGACAAACACATACATGGCCAGAGACACAGATACCAATGGATTTCATCCCTGTGGATTGTCGGTTCCATTACCACCACAACCCGGAGAAGTGATATTTAAGCCAGAACCGTGTTACAGGAGGACAGAGTATGTATGTATGTATGCATGTATATATGTATGTATATATGTATGTATGTATATATGTATGTATGTATATATGTATGTATGTATGTATATATGTATGTATGTATGTATGTATGTATATATGTATGTATGTAGGTATGTATGTATGTATGTATGTATGTATATATGTATGTATGTATGTATGTATTTATGTATGTATATATGTATGTATGTATATATGTATGTATATATGTATGCATGTATGTATGTATATATGTATGTATGTATGTATATATGTATGTATGTATGTATTTATGTATGTATATATGTATGTATGTATATATGTATGTATGTATGTATATATGTATGTATGTATATATGTATGCATGTATGTATGTATGTATATATGTATGTATGTATGTATATATGTATGTATGTATGTATGTATGTATATATGTATGTATGTATATATGTATGTATAATATATATATGTATGTATGTATGTATATATGTATGTATAATATATATTTGTATGTATGTATGTCATCTGCGGGTCGGTCATTGGTAGTCATTCAGCACCTTCCTGGCAACGAGGGATGGCTGACAGGAAACCACCGTCTTCTGAAACCTATTTGCTAAGTTTGATTTACCCTTACAGCAGAAGATAAAGACGAAGAAAAACTATAAAAAGAAGATGAAGAAGAAGATGATGATAATGAAGAAGAAGATCATGATGATCACGATTTTTGCATCCAAACATTCATGAAGCGCCTTTAAGAATCTCTCAAATGCGCGAAACAAACTGACTATCTCAAAACAGATCTAAAATTAGCGTCTTATACATGTAGATGCTGCTGCTATTGATGATTGCGAGAAGGAAAAAGGAATATGTTGAGGGGTAGAGGTAAAATGGATTGGTCACATACTGAGAGGGGACTCACTCCTGAGAACCGTAAGTGAGGGCAGAATGGAGAGAAGGAGGACAAGAGGAAGATCCAGACAGATGCTGCTGGATTGAATGATGACGGACAGATACAGCAGATTGTAAGAAGAAGCTCAGCACCGTCAGGAGTGGCGTCATCTGACGTTTGAACCTGCCTGAGGGCAGAGAACCAGAAGAAGAAGAAGAAGAGTGGTAACAGGCAGACAATGCATAGGCGAAAAATGAGGACAAAGAGGAGGAGACTAAAAAGGCAATAAAGAGACGGAAGTAGCATAGAAAAAAGAGAATTAGGAAAGACGAAAAGGGAAATAAAGCAAGAATAGAAAATGATGAGTTAGACAAGAAAAAAGCTGAAGAGATTAGGCCTAAGAAGACGACGAATACTATTTCGGATGAAAAAGAGACTGAATGAAAAATAGACTGACTCTGGCGAGGCTGAGACGGCTGTTCGTCCGCTCGAGACGTTTCCCCTCCGGAACTCCGAACATAATATCTTCCCAGCGAATTCTCCAATTGACCTCGGCCAGCTCTGCCTCGAGCTTATAATGTCTAAACGAAATCAGTCATCTCTTGCTTTCGAATGACCGACTATTATTGTCAACTCTAAGACAGCCATTCAATTTCGCATCAGGCTTTGACGAAGCTAAACTTATCTCCTTAGGAATATCCTATACCTGTGGCGATTCCAAGCACTTTGTCATCTCTCTCTTTTCTTCGTTTTCTTCTTTTCATATTCACTTTCTAAACCGACGGCGACGACCACCAATACCAACACCACCACCACCACAACCACCACAACCACCACCACAACCACCACCACAACCACCACCACCATCACCACAACCACCACAACCACCACCACAACCACCACCACCACCACAACCACCACCACCACAACCACCACCACCACCACAACCACCACCACCACCACAACCACCACCACCACAACCACCACCACCACCACAACCACCACCACCACCACAACCACCACCACCACAACCACCACCACCACCACAACCACCACCACCACAACCACCACCACCACCACAACCACCACCACCACCACAACCACCACTACCACCACCACCACCACCACTACAACCACCACCACCACCACCACAACCACCACCACCACCACCACAACCACCACCACCACAACCACCACCACAACCACCACCACCACCACAACCACCACCACCACAACCACCACCACCACCACAACCACCACCACCACCACCACAACCACCACCACCACCACAACCACCACCACCACCACAACCACCACCACCACTACAACCACCACCACCACCACAACCACCACCACCACCACAACCACCACCACCACCACCACAACCACCACAACCACCACCACCACAACCACCACCAACACCACTTGCAACTCCTCCTCCTCCCCACTTTCTTCTCTTCCTCCTTTTGCATATCTCCTACTTCTCCATTTATTTATTCCCCATCCTTCTATGAGACTAAGATAGATTCCGTTCTTGTTCCTTCGATTTTTCCAATTAGTTTTTTTTGCATCCTTTTGCTTCCTCTTTCCTCAGTATTTATCTTCTTCCAAATCTAAAATGCCCTTCCTGTCATCCTTCACCTGCATGCGTACAATCCTCTCCCCTTTCTGTGGCATAGTTTTGTTATTACCTTTGCAATTACTCTACTAGGTCTTATAAATATATGCTAAGGACTTTTATTTCATTATTAATTAATTAAATAAATAATCATGTTATCGTCATTCAGGTCAAGAGATTTTTGAGAAGTATCTCTTGGAATGGCGATATATGAATTATTTCTAATTACAATTATATTAGTAATATTACAATTACAATTATTGTTATCGTCATCGTCGTCATCTTCATTACCATCATCATCAAAATTAATACAACCACAAATATGAAGGAAATTGCAGAACAGCCGTCTGATTTCTTTTTCTCTTCGAACGCACAAATTGCAGTCGCATTATTACATATTTAAGATCGGAGACCGAGTCGTTGATAATAATTGAAGATATCAACCCGAAACTTCGGAAGTTACAATCACAAGCGGAATTCTAGCCTACAGAAAGCACGCCTGCCTCTTTCCGTAACTCGCTGTAATCGTAATCGTAATTCCGACATTTCTACAGCGGCCAATGAAAGCCACGTCACGGGGACCAGCTTATTCACAGGCGCTCAGTCAAAACAAAATCGATAGGCAAAAGAGTTCGGTTCCAGGTCAAGATCCAAAAGTCAGGCAGAGTGACAGCGTGGCAGCTACGGTGGGTGATATTTGGGACTGGAGCGGAAAGAGGGATAAGAGGAAGAAGGGGGTCAGAATTTGAACCCTACTTAAACTTACTGTACCGCGCTAGACGGCATTCCTTCCATTTACAGTATATCAGAATCATTGTTTAAGTGATCGACTGGGTGTTGCCGACTGCCAGCCGACGATTGGTCCCCAGAGGGGAGTATTGTCTAACCGTCAATCCCAGAGCTTAAGACGCCAATGGCACCGTTGGGAGTCTTAGAACTTCCGGAACCTATAACTGGAAAGGGCAACGAGTGATGGGAGGTGCCGACATAGACCGTGTTTTCCCGAGCGTGCAATCAGTGTGAATCAGAAATGCGTGGAAAATCCACGAGGTCCAATATCAATAAACATCCTTGTCGACAAACAAACCGAACAGTATGCAACAATCAAACGAATAAGAAGATATCGAATCAGACGGTCAGCTTCTGCTATGCCTGTACGTCAAAATCCCTCGGAATTTATTGGCTACATAAAACCTATGTCCGCATATGGTAACAGTCTTCCTCTTTTATTAATTAGTAGCGTCTATAGCGCCGGTGTTTTATGCCCAAAGCATCAACCGATGGTGCACCAAAACCAAACGGCAGATCCATCTAGCGTTGGCAGTTCGTGCCGAGCCACTTGGAATCGCCAGCGCCAGCCAGATGACGGACCATCTCAACGTTTCTACTGACACTGACGTGTTCGTGCCAGGAGAGGATTTTCGTTGAATATGTTGCCAGTGAAAAATCTGACCAGAATAGAACATTAATAAGCCTATAATACTTAGAATTTCTAATTATTATTATTATTATTATTGATACTGGTAGTAGCAGCAGCAGTAGTTGTAGTAGTAATAGTAGTAGTGGAAGTATTCTCTGTAGAAGATTGCAGCGACAAAACACCGCCCATACTACTACTACTACTACTACTACTACTACTACTACTACTACTACTACTACTACTACTACTACCACTACTACTACTACTACTACCACTACCACTACCACTACCACTACTACTACTACTACTAATAATAATAATAATTATTATAATAATAATAATGGTAATGGTAATGGTAATAATGATAGTGATAATAATATGTTGTGGCTTACCTGTAGACAAGAAAAGCTGCAACGGAGACGATGACCAACAGGGAGCCAAGAACGACTGTGACGATAGCGTAGGCAGGGAACGGGTCTGTCAAAAGACCAGAGGAAAATATATTGTAGTGTAACAGACATTTATAAAGCGCCTTTCAGGCACCTCCCAAAAGCACTAGAAATATGGAGCACGTTTGTTTTGAAAGATTCCATACGCATTATTAATAACTGTCAACATCATTATTATCATCATCATCATCATCATCATCATCACCACCACCACCATCATCATCATCATTATCATCATCATCACCACCACCACCACCATCATCATCATTATCATCATCATCACCACCACCACCATCATCATCGTCATCATCGATTTCGTCGTCGTCGTCGTCGTCATTATCTTTTTTGTTTTCATTATCGCCACTGGGATTATTTCGAGAATTGTTAGTGAATTTCTTTCTACCTGTGTCTGTTCGTCTATCTGTGTCTCAGTCTCTGTAGTATCCACCTCTATTTCTGCTTCTCTCTTTGTCGATCTCTGCACTGTCTTTCTAGCTGAGCCTGTGTCTGCTTCTGTCTCTGTCTCTGTCTCTCTCACTGTCTTTGTCCCTTCCCCTATCTATCTCTGTCATTGTCGCTTTGGTATGCGTGTGCATGCATATGTGCGTGTGTGTGTATTTGTGTGTATATGTTCGTACATGTGTGCGTGTATGTGTGCGTATACGTGTACGTGTATGTGTGCGTACGTATACGTGTGCATGTATGTGTGCATGTATGTGTGCGTGTATGTATGCGTTTATGTGTGCGTGTACGTGTGCGTATGTGTTCTTGTACGTTGCGTGTATGTGTGTATGTATGTGTGTATGACTATGCTACCTTCTTTAGCACAGGCCTTTCCATCGAATCCACACTGCGGGACATCTGGCGGTGGAGAAGTCCTTCCTCCAGCCCAGTGAATCGCTCTTCCAGGGATCGGCTCATAGCGCTTCCGGCTCCCGTAATAGTGCGCCACGGGCTACGAACGAAGCACACGCAGATAAGCACACGTCAACATCTACGTTCTAACATCCTGCATGTATAGCCCTATATAACTCGTGAACATTAGATGGTTCCTTTCTAACGCAGCTTGACTCCTTTTATAACAGCAGGTGACTCCTTTGTAAGTAGACCTAGTCCAAACTGACCCAACCTGACTAAAACTAGTTTATTTTAGGTCAATCTGACATATCGTAATCGTAATCTCAAGATTTCTACAGCGCCTAACGAAAGCTAAGTCGCGGGAACCAGCTTATTCACAGGCGCTCAGTCAAAACAAAATCGCTAGGCAAAAGGGTTCGGTTCCAGATCAAGATCCAGGAGTCAGGCAGTAAGATAGTCAGACCGCTATAGTGGATAGTGTTTGAAATTGAAGCGAGAAGAGAGATAAGGGGAAGAGGAAGAATCAGGATAAGATTTCTGGAAAAGAAGTATTTTCAGTCTTGAATGAAAGACCTGCGCAGAAACTGAAGGAGGTGAAGCGTATAGACATAGGATAAAAAGGGATTTCTTTTCTGTTATTTGGAGGCAAGTGTAAGTCATGGAAACGAGCAACAAAATTACGGAGAGAATTCATTCGAAATAAAATTGGAACCATCGGTAACAGCCGACGACTACGAACCGGTCTGAGAATGAAGATTAAATAAACTTTGCATGAAGAAAGATTAGGATATTATTATTATTATTATTATTATTATTATTATTATTATTATTATTATTATTAATTATTATAATCATCATCATCATCATCATCATCATTATTTTTAGCCCCGATGTATTTATGATCCCTCAGGAAGTTAAAAAATTATCCGGATGAAAAATTACATTCTGAGATGGCTAATCTTCGTATTATTATTATGATTATGATTATTATTATTATTATTATTACATTAGCTGGGCTTGGCCAGGTCTTGGAGAGTGACAGGTGGTTGTTGACGCGCCATCAATTGCTACATTGTGGCTTACGATGACGACTTACTCGTACAAGTATCGTAATCGTAATCGCGCTATCAAGATTTCTATAGCGCTCAAAGACAACTGAGTCACAAGAAACAGTTTATTCACAGGCGCTCAGTCAAAACAAAATCATTTGGAAGGTAAGGGCAGGTTCGGTTCCAGGTCAAGATCCAAGGGCCAGGTGGGAAGGCCGTCAGATGGTTACAGTGGATGGTGTGTAGAATTGGAGCGGTGAGAGAGGTAAACGGAAGAAGAGGAGTCAAGATATGATTTTTGCAAGACGAGTGTTTAGATCAGATTCAAGTAATTGGCCGAAGCTGAAGATTCTTGTATCAAAAGTTGAGCGCTTCTGAGTATACAGCGTAAAGAGGTGCTACGTAAATTTACTGATTGATTGAATGAATGATTGATTGAATGAATGAATGAATGAATGAATGGTTGGTTGGTTGAGTGGTTGGTTGAGTGGTTGGTTGGGTGGTTGATTGATTGATTGACTGATTGATTGAAAATTATTCTGTAAAGCTATCCAAATACATACATTCATTTACACAGCAGACGTGCTGTAACCAGTATGAGAGTGTTGTGCAAGATTTTCAACTGCTATGATGGTTTCTGGTGTTTTAGTAGTCGACGCTATAGAAGTTAGCCGCCGAGATGTTTTGAGCAATTCTGGAATGACCTGGAAAATTCCAGTGGATGGATCCATGTCGAGGATCGAATAGTCGCCGTTTCTATCGCCATTTGCATCGATACTCACTTCTCCCGTAATTCCTAGAAATAAATGAAGAAACGATCAAACTGATTGGGTTGAGAAGAAGGGGAAGAAAAAGAGGTTAAGAAAGAGGAAGAAAAAGAGGTTAAGAAAGAGGAAGAGGAAGAGGAAGAGGAAGAGGAAGAGGAAGAGGAAGAGGAAGAGGAAGAGGAAGAGGAAGAGGAAGAGGAAGAGGAAGAGGAAGAGGAAGAGGAAGAGGAAGAGGAAGAGGAAGAGGAAGAGGAAGAGGAAGAGGAAGAGGAAGAGGAAGAGGAAGAGGAAGAGGAAGAGGAAGAGGAAGAGGAAGAGGAAGAGGAAGAGGAAGAGGAAGAGGAAGAGGAAGAGGAAGAGGAAGAGGAAGAGGAAGAGGAAGAGGAAGAGGAAGAGGAAGAGGAAGAGGAAGAGGAAGAGGAAGAGGAAGAGGAAGAGGAAGAGGAAGAGGAAGAGGAAGAGGAAGAGGAAGAGGAAGAGGAAGAGGAAGAGGAAGAGGAAGAGGAAGAGGAAGAGGAAGAGGAAGAGGAAGAGGAAGAGGAAGAGGAAGAGAAAGAGGAAGAGGAAGAGGAAGAGGAAGAGGAAGAGGAAGAGGAAGGGGAAGGGGAAGGGGAAGGGGAAGGGGAAGAGGAAGAGGAAGAGGAAGAGGAAGAGGAAGAGGAGAAAGCTTCTAAGATACGAACTGGTGGAGAAAAAGAGAAAAAAGGAGCAAGATGAAGAAAAAGATGAGGAGCAGGAAGATTCAAAGATGCGCACAGGCGGAGAAAAAGAAGTGGGAGACAGATGGAAAGGAGGAGAAGAAGATCATGACGATGACAACGACGATGATGATGAAGATGAGAGGAAGAAAAAGACAGTGAAAGACATGATGTCATCGCGATGGATAAAATGAAGAGCGAGCAGAAGAAAGAATAGGGAAAGAACAGGTAAGAGAAGGAAGAGGAGAAAGAGGAAAAAAGGATATGGATCGGGTGTTTTTATATCGGACATAAAAATTCGTTATACATATAAACAAAATTGTGGATACATATATAACATATATATATATATCAGCAGTTTACAATGTATATTAGTTATGTATGGCGCAAAGAAGGCGTACTAAATTAATATATATATATATATCTGAAATTATTATGTTGTATATATATATATATCTGCATGCAGTGGTTGAACCCGTGAGGCATTATGATAGCAAATAAAGAGAAGACTTGAGGTCACAGATGGGGTGATTGACGGTGGGTGATGAGTACCCTGAAAGGGGCAATTGGTGGTCACACAGCGGGAGTGAGGGAGGGAGGGAGGCGGTGTTTCATCAGATTCTGGTCCAGTGCACTGAGCAATATTCCAGCCGTGGATTGGAGACAGAAGACTCTATTGACTCCGACATTTTGGACTAAGTCTGTCTGCCTGTCTGCCTGTCTGCCTGTCTGTCTGTCTGTTGCAGTCTACAGCGCCGGCGTCAACTTCTTTAAGGCAACAAAGGATGGAACCAATCCCCTTTTGTTCAATACTCATCTTGGAATCTCCGTCCAATAGTTTCTTCAATTTCTGAGCAATGCTTGGACCATGAACAACAACTGGGGGAGGGAAATATCGGGAAAAGAGTGAGCAAAGTGAAGAAGACAGAAATGAAGGGGAGAGAGCGGAGGGAGTATATACATACATATATTTATATACATACATACATATACATACATACATACATACAAATACATACATACATACATAGAGATAGACAGACAGACAGATAGTCAGACAAACAGACATGCATGCATACATACGTACATACATACATATATGGAGACATACAGACAGACAGACATACATGCATACATACATACATACATACATAAGCACATACATACATGCATACATACATAAACACATACATACATACATAAACATACATACATATAAACATACTTAAATGGAGACAGACAGACAGACAGACAGACAGACAGACAGACATGTATGTCTATGGAAAGAACAATTGAGCCTCTGAAAGCCAATCACAAAACACAAACAGACTGTCGTATGGTTACAGACTGATGCTAAAGAGTCCTTTCACGCGGATACCATGTCACATGGGCCGCCGATGGCTTTGCCTGGTTATGCTAATTTGTTTTTAAAAAACGTAGGAAAGATGGAGATGGAAGAATGGAAAAGATGGAAAGATGGAAGAGTGGAAGCTTGAGCAAGCCCGTTTTGAATGCTTAACGAGATTGGAAAACGATTCGATGAATCAATCACTCTAGATATATATATATATATATATATAATTACATATTATATATATACAATTACATATTATATATACATTTTGTATATATAATCCACACAACACCTTACATATAATGCATTGTGTATATATATATATAAGATGCGTTGGGCAATCGAGCGAGATAGATGACAGCAGATGACATTGAATGACGGATGGCAGTGGATTTTAGATGACAAGACAATGACCAATGACACTTTAAGTGCATTAGAAGATGGAATAGCCAGAGTAACGAGAACCAGAAGAAGACCGAGGAAAACAGCGCCAGAGGAAATCGAATCAGGAATTGATAAAATTTTCTATTGATTGAACAGGGCCAAGAAATGAACAGAAGTTACATGGTGTAACAAAAGAATGGCCGCATTTATTGCGAAAATCTTGATAATAACTTGACGCTAATTATGGAAAAATCTTGCATCTGCACTGATTAATACTACTTGACAGGTGTCTGAAAGGTACAACATATTTTTCTATCATTTGTCTAGCTTTTATTATTAACGTCTCTCTTTCTTCTTTGTCTGTCTGTCTGTCTGTCTGTCTGTCTGTCTGTCTGTCTGTCTGTTTCTCTGTCTGTCTACTGACATATCTACTTCCTCTCGGAACAGGGCAATTACACGAAATGTGATCTTGACTCAACTCCTTGCTCTAACTACAGGCTATCTCTAACGTTTCTTTCATACAGAAAACAGTACATATTGAGCTCTCCTCCTATCTCTCTGTAAACAATAAACGATTTACACCCGTAGTCTAACCTTTTCCAGTTCGTTAATGGCCCATAGTGTTTCCTGTTACCTGGCTTCAATGTTTACTTCTAAACTGTCGTCAAGGAGTTCTTACCTAATTTCGATTGTATTATATTGCTCTAGTAGAATGAAGATGGATTATACTCTGTAAATGACTAGACTTTGAGAATGGAGATATAATGAACTTCTAGAAAGAAGATAGAATAAGCTTAGAATGAAGATTTAATAAACTAAAAGAATGAAGATTGAGTAAATTTAGAAGAAAGATAAATTAAGCATGAGAATGAAGATAAAAAAATTTGAATGAGGCTAGATTAGGCTGGGAGAATGAAGATAGATGAAGCTCTGAGAATAAAGATAGAATGAACTTTGCATGAAGAAAGATTAGGATAGGAGAATGAGGATAAGATGACCTCTGAGAATGAAGATAAAGTAAACTTTGAAATAAGAAACATTAAGAAAGAAGATTGAAGACAGATAAAGCTCTCAGAATGAAGATAAACTTGGGAATGAACCTGACCGATAAATGTTCTGTTCCACATGCGTTTCGTGATTTCAGTGCCATTGGAAGGACTGAATCCAGCCTCGATGGTTTCGTTGACAGCCAAGGCGTAGAGAATGACGGCGTCATGAAAAGCACCGACAAAGCTATTCACCTGCCAATCAAATCAACCACAACCAGTAAGATGACTACAAGGAAAGCTGGATGGATGGATGGATGGGTGATGGATGGATGGATGGGTGGATGGATGGTTTGGTGGATGGATGGATGATTGGATAAATGGATGGATAGATGGATGGGTAGATGGATGAATGGATGGGTGAATGGATTGGTGGATGGATTGGTGAATGGATGGATTGAGGATTGGATGGATGGATGGACGGATGGATGGATATATAAATACACACCACATATATATATATATATGTAACTATGGGGGCAATAAGTGGCATAGATCCCATATATGCATAGGCATTAGTATCAATGTCCATATATTAAATGCATCAATGCATAAATAAGCATGACACCAGATGTCGCCTGGAAGTCAGTTTTCAGAATCTCTTTCCATATTAATGGCAGCAAAGGGACGGAAAAGTGTCGTGCGAAAGGTCGGATCGCAGGAGAGGGATTCGTCTTCTCCATCGCCGGCGTTTGATCAGTGCATTGGGAGGGAAATTTGACCGACAGCCGTCGACCGTCTGCTTCATTATTCAACCGCTAGATGTCAGCAACCGCTCTCCCCCTTCTGCATGCGTACGCATCGTCGTCGTCGTCGTCGTCGTCGTCGTCGTCGTCGTCGTCGTACAGACAGACGCTTATTCTTATTTAAATGTATCTACTAGGATAATCCAGGATTAGGTTTTGCAGAATAGCAGAATGATTCATCCCGATTCCTCTTGTTCCACTTATCTATTTCGCGGATCCAATTCCAAACATTACCCACCGTAGCTGGCTGGCTGGCTGTCTGGTTGGCTGGCTGGTGGCTGGCTGGTGGCTGCCTGCCTCCCTGCCTGCCTGTCTCCCTGCCTGCCTCCTTGCCTGCCTGCCTGCCTGTCTGCCTGCTTGTCTAAAAGCCTGCCTGCCTGCCTGCCTGTTTGACTCTTGGATCTCGACCTGAAACCGAATCCTTCTTGTCTATCGATTTTGTTTTGACTGAGCACCTGTGAATAAGCTGGTTCCCGCGATTTAGCTTTCGCTGGATGCTTTAGAAATCTCGAGTTTACGATTACGATTACGGTAATATGATAGCAAAATCAATCATGGTCAGATAATTGCAGAACGATTCCTGACTAGATTAACCGTTTATAAATATCGATAGTCTAGTGGTTTGCCTGCTTGACTGCCAACTGATAGGTCGGCGGTTCAGTATCCCCTCCGGGACAAAATGCATTCATTCCCATTATGAGATTTCTGCTGCACTAGCGCCCCCTATAGTTAACCCATCTATAAGATGAGGACATTGACCGTACATTTACAGAATTTTAAAATTCTACAGAGGAGAATACATGCATTCGTCCGCTGATGAAGTGAAACTTTATTCGAAAATGCTGCGACAACTTTTTAACGTTTTTTAAAAGCTAAGTGGCAAAAGCAAATTCATTTTAGAAGAACGAATTGAATTTGAAAGCCGTCTTCAAATCATGCAGTTTGGACTTGCGTTATGAGCTCCTTAATTCCTGATATCGAATGTCTACAAATTGAAATTAATAAAAGTCGGCTCATTTGGATCCGCGATGGAAGTTTTCTCTGACCGTCGCAATGAAATTACATTAGGAAGGAAAGCTAATCAACTCAATAATATTGATAATTATTGCAATTTCCGATATGGCCGGATAAAAATTTTCAAATCAAATTTAGGCGTGTTGATCCATAAATTTATTAGTCGCCATATTTTTCATAAAACTTTGGAAACCAGTGAGAGAACTTATTTCTGTAATGCATCCAATGCTTTCGCTATGATTTTATTAATCTATTGAAATTATATAAATTAAATTCGGTTTTCATATATGAATTTCAGCTGTTTTATAAACAACTTGAATATTGCCATCCATCGTAATCGTAATAGTAATCTCGAAATTTGTAAAGCGCTATTTAAAAGCTAAGCGCAGGCCGCCAGCTTATCCACGAGCGCTGCGTCAAGTCTGTGGGGTTATCCAATATGCCATGTCAAGAACCAAGTCCGGTTTGCCATGAGACCAGAGCGAGGAGGGAAGAGAAGGTTAGGGTGGGTTGTGTTTAAGCTGAGAGAAATGGGAAGTACATAACTGATATTATTATTGTTATTACTAATTTGAAAATTAAAATTAGTAAAAATTATTTTTTAAAATTAAATTGATTGATGATAATTAATACAAATTTACTATTAATATGATTTAATATTAATAATATTAATATTAATGTTAATTTATAATCAGTAATGATGTGGTACCTCGTCGTTCCCATAAACATCTTCGCCGTAGAGGACCATTGATCGTCGCTTGATCTCCTTCGAGAAATCCTCGAACTGTTGGCTGTCCGGCCGCCGTAGGGTGATTGTCATCAGGGCCTCGTAGGCCTTCCTAGCCTTCTCATTACCCTCGGCTGTATCGTTCGGGCGATACCACGGTCTCTCCAGCTCCGCTTTGCTAAAATATCAGATACGGCCCTGATGTACGAGCCAGTAATAATACGCGCATCGAATGGCACGATCCTTTCCGGACAAAGGAAACGAAATTCAAGAGATAAGAGATTGAAAACACAGAAGCATATCGCTTCCAGTAAATCAGTTCATGCGTGAAACTTCTGCTGATCGGCTGATATGTAGATGAGGGAAGCATACAACTCCATTGTCATCGGATCTGTTTTTATGAAACAGACTATAGACGTTTGCAATCGCTTTGTGTATGGGAAACAGAGCAGAGGCCGGGTATTCGGATTGCGGAAGGAGGTGCGTTTATATTTCTGATGGAAAGTTCGGGGAGGATTCAGATTACAGACTTAGGTCTGGATCTTAGCTGAAAAGGCTGTTAGACAGAAAATAAATGAAAGTAAGCTTATTTGCAACATTCAGAAATCAGTCAGCCGCCTTTTCCTCGAGGATAATATGTTCTGATGTCATGCGGAACATTTCTTTGCGGCAAACCGCAAATTGATCAAAAACATACACGTTGTTCTTATTAAGTAGGTAAGCAAACAAAGACCCGCATCTTTGAGCTTTATCGAATGAAGATGCTCGTATGGCGCCAGCTGACGCAGTGGTTGGCCTTGATGCATCTCGGTTAATTCCAAAGAGAGTTGCTGCTGCACGGATGCTGAAAGCACCTTGGGGCATATCAGATAGCAGAATGATGACCCGGGCACAAGGCACAAAAGTAAAACAATCAATGAAGGTATGGTAAGGTAAGGTAAGGTAAGGTAAGTTAAGATAAGGTAAGGTAAGGTAAGATAAGGTAAGGTAAGTTAAGATAAGGTAAGGTAAGGTAAGGCAGGGATAAGGTAAGGTAATGTAATGTAAGATAAGGAAAGGTAAGGTAAGGTAAGATAAGGTAAGGCAAGGCAGGGATATGGTAAGGTAAGGTAAGGTAAGGTAGGGATATGGCAATCTAAGGTAAGGCAATGTATGGTAAGGTATGGTAAAGTAATAATATGCATACATAGCGTTGTACTGAACGCGACAGTGGCACAGAGAGAGTGTCAGAGACAGAGGCAGAGGCACGCAGTCAAAGAGACAGACAGACAGAGGGACAGAAAGTGTAGGGCGGTCTCCTCATGGAGCCGTATAACATCAAACGATTCATATATGCGTTAAAACGTACGCACGCTGTCCTCAATCGATCCAAGTTCTACGAAAATCGGACAATGCTTTAAATACTACATTTGCTAAAAGTAACCCCCGGGAACCGCACACACTACTGTGGCCCAGATATAAAGTATCCGGTAGCAGAGCACGGTTACTGTGACCTAGAGTTAGAGCTTTCCTCTCTGTTGCGACGAAAGGCCGCAATAATTGTTTAGTGGTATAGGCAGATGAATTGCAGAAAAGAAGTTAGTACGGAATATGCATGTTCTGTTGTAAAACTCTATAAAATAAAAGCCTTAGATATATGCATGGCCCGGCTGTATGTAAATGATGGTGAATTTCAGACGCTATCTGGCGAATAATATCAAAAAACACAAGGTTGTTTAGGAAAGACTGCATGCTGGGGTAAGTGCTCAAAATCGAGACAGTGTTTGGCAGCTGTTATTATGGCCCGTGGCTAACGGGGAGCAAGAGGGGATTTTCCTCAGAAGGGACATTTTACTGAACCAGCGCATATGCTTTGCGCGAGGGAGACTTGTTGTTTAAGATACGATTTACGGAGAGCAGAAATTGGCTGCTACAGCGGCTAGTAAAGAACGATTCTTCTTTTGGCAGCATGGTGTCAAATACTAGTAGAGCTTAAATGGACGACAGTGGCTGGTAAAGAACGAATCTTCTTTTCGCAGCATGGTGTCAAATACTAGTAGAGCTTAAGTGGACGACAGTGGCTGGTAAAGAACGAATCTTCCTTTAGGCAAAATAGTTTCTTGTTTTGCCAGACATGATATACGGAGGAGAGCCTAAACAGCTGACCGGAAGTTGATTGATCGGACCGCCATGTTTGTCAGCGCAGTCCATACAACTGACCGCTTGACCGCGGAGACCTCGCCATGTTTGTCGGCGCAGTCCATTCAACTGATCGTCTCACCACATGAGACCTTGTCTGTCCCAGGCCGGGCATCGATCTTGCGAATGCCTCTCCTGTCAGTTGCCGCTTCACTTGCCGCAGAATTTATGCAGCGCCACGACGCACAGTTTCTAAGCAGCCCTGCTTTATGCTGTCGAACTTCTGCAAGGATTCGATTTCTAAGAGGAAAACCATAGCGAAGTTTATAGAACCATTATATCTCGAGCCTGGGTATATTTGATATTTGAATATCTGGCTAGCACGGTCCGTTCACGGGGACCATTCAAAAAGGGCAGCGGTGGTGAAAGATCTCACCCGATAAATTCATTGAAAAATGAGCAGAGTCGAGGCCGTAGGGTTGCTATAGAAAAACATGCACATTTACATTTTCAATTTCGATGGGGAGTGGTCTGAACGAAAGGGGTGATAAAGCTATTTAACAGGACACCCTTTGACAGGACAGCCTTTGATAGGACACATTTTGATAGGACAGCCTTTGACAGGACACCCTTTGATATGACACCCTTTGATAGGACATCTTTTGACAGTACACCCTTTCACAGGCCAACCTTTGACAGGACACCTTTTGATAGGACATCCTTTGACATGCCATCCTTGGACAGGTCATCCTTTGGCTGGACACCCTTTGACAGGACACCCTTTGATAGGACATTCTTTGACAGGACCCCCTTTGGCAGGACACCCATTGACTTATGTTCTAGTGTATTAAATATTTGACCTAAGCATACGTTCAACACTTGTTCAACACATATGCACGCATATCATTGAAAAAATAATAGCAACAAGTTAAGGTATATACAACACAATTGTATGCACGAATCCATACAAGAAATTCTTATAAGCTTCACCCCGAGGTTGAAGGATAGCTTGGCTTATGTTTGGGGTAAACCTGACCACAGCAACCCAATATTATAACACCATTCCAAGCTCCTAAATTGCGTCGGGGCTCATTAATTGACCGAAAAAAGGATGGAGGGCTGAGTTAGCGCCAGGTGGCGTGCCATTCCACTGACGGTCACCAAACCAAGTACTAAGTCTTGTTAATTCACAGTTACGGCCACCGTGGCATCGATAAAACCAAGCGAACGCGATAGGAATGTGAATGCAGGTAGTCACGCAATACAGAGGAACTGTTTTGTGTGTTACAGACTTATGAGCCAAAGAATATTTGAATCTGCAGTCAAACCTTTTGCAAAAAGGCCACTGGAGCTCTTTAGAGTAATGCCTACTCTTAGCAGACACTGCTGGACTGATCTGTAATGGCAAGGGGCAGACTTATTGTGGCAGAAGAACAGCTTGTAGGCATGATAGCAAAGTATACTTATTGTAGCCTGCTATATATACCAGACAGCTTTGTCTAACATTACTACTGAAGGACACAACTCGCTGGTTATATAGGCCACAGGGACCGAGTTTCATTACTAGACAAATGATGACTCGAGCTGATGATGATGATGATGATGATGATGATGATGATGATGATGATGACGGAGAAGAAGAAGAAGAAGAAGAAGAATAAGAAGAAGAGGAAAGAAGAAGAAGAAGAGGAAAGAAGAAGAAGATGATGATAATGATGCTGCTGCTGATGATGATGATGAGGAGGAGGAGGAGGAATAGGAGGCCAAAGTGATTTTGTTGTAGTGCTAAATATTGACGTATCCCTAGCTATATTAATGCCTGCTATTTCCAGGCGTTATTTTTAAGAATGGGTGCCCTACAGTCAGCAAGACAACGTGTCTTGCATGCATGGAAGCTGTTTCCTCCCGAACTCTACCGCACAGAGTCCAGCCCACATCGGAAGGACTCAACCAAACCTTCTCCTGCATGCACGCCTCGCTGAGGAACGCATGTGCTTCCCTAGTGGCGCCTTTTGTCTCAGAGGCCGGGAACCAGCCTTCATCAAAACGACCATCAATATTCCATTGCAGATAATACATACACATCAGACCGTAATACATCATCCGAGTTATCTAAACTACCGCAGCGAAACTACAACACGAGGCTGGAACGGGTAAACGAATAGACGCCGTGGATGCACGGCTGGCTATCAGGTCGTATAACAGATCGCTGCAGCTTAGAAATTGATCATCCAACCTCATGTAGTATTTCTAAACACTTCCACGCAGTCATACACTTTGTAGACGCTCCATATCTGATGCTACATGCGCAAGTCTGCAATTTCAAACAGATAGGTATCGCCGAGTACGTCTAGAGTATATATAACTGTTTTGTTCATATATATATATATATAAATGTATGTATATGTATGTTTTGTTCATACATGAGTATATATATATGAATGAATGTATCGATGTATATGAATGTTTTGTTCATATATAAGTATATATGTGTGAATGAATGTATGTATGTATATGTATGTTTTGTTCATATATAAGTATATATATGAATGAATGTATGTATATGTATGTTTTGTTCATATATAAGTATATATATGAATGAATGTATGTATGTATATATGTATGTTTTGTTCATATATAAGTATATATATATATGAATGAATGTATGTATGTATATGTATGTTTTGTTTTTAAGCATATTTATGAATGAATGTATGTATGTATATATGTATGTTTTGTTCATATATAAGTATATATATATGAATGTATGTATGTATATGTATCAGTGTTATAGTTCTTCGTTCTTTGGCGTATAACTAATGTATGAGGCGGATGAATTGGTGCGTGAGAAACTGCATGACAGTGCTGTCACGAACTGGAATCAATTGCGTTAATACAAGATCGATCTGGCAAACAGGTAGATTTGCTCGTGCACGCCGGCGCCAACATAAGAAAGTATCTCTTCCTATATACAAGTACGCACTCAGTCGTATATATACAGTATATAATATATATGAACTACCTTCAATATATATATATATATTGTGTTTGCATAACAATATATATACTGATGTACTTGTATATACATATGCATGTACCTTTAGTCATGCATGAGCTTCTATATGTGTATACATATTTATATAAAATTGCACAAAAGCGATATCTGTGCACTTCTATACATATAAATAAATATTTACTTAATCATTAATACTTATATGCTCAAATATGTATTTATATGCATTATATATATATATATATATATATATATATATATATATATATATATATATATATATATATATATATATATATATATATATATATATATATATATATATATATATATATATATATATATATATATATATATATATATATATAATCTGCATATATATACATATGCAATTGTTGTTATAGACTTGCTCAAGGTTTCCACACAGTAACCGTCCAAAGGAAACTCTCGAACCCTGACAATCGCGTTACAAGTTCTCAACCAATAAGCTACCCTGTCACAGATGCATGTTTCGTTGATACGATACGTGCCAGGTCGATGATCTTTGCGTTCTGCAGCCCGTGGGGCCCTGTTGGTGCCCCGCTCACGTATAATGATGCGGGCACATCGTGCTCTCTCGTGCACTGTACCATCCTGGAACAGTTTTCCACTAAAATACGCACTGTTACGTCACAGTATATTACGTCACAAACTGCTCGAGCAACATTCTCAATCTATCTTAAGCTGCATCTGTTTAGGTAGCCATGTTGTAGCGCCTTTGTGAGGTTTCTAAAAGGCGCTGCGTAAATAGCCAGATGTATGCATGCCTAACAATGTACGGTAGCTACCGTTGGCTGTTTTTATGTTTCCCGACATCGGGGAGTGTGAGGGGTAAAAGGAGCTTCCAAAAGAGGGTGACAACAATCTAGAGCTCTTGGCTGATTTGGTTAGCGTATGGTGATGTAAAATGCCCTATAATTTTGGAGAACACATAGGGGCAATTGTGGGAGGGGCCATGCCCATGGCCTTGCCTGCAGAAGATGCTGACGGATGTTGATGATGCTGATGATGTGGTTTCCGCATCTCTTCGCTATTGATCATCGGATGCCATCGGATTATTTGTCTTTTACTGCGCAGTGTCTGCCCGACAGATGTCACCGCTCAGGAACTCTTATCGATTAACTTCGATGGCGCATGCTTAACTTCCAGATGGCGCTACATAATTGTAATCAATGACTTTTCTAGCGCTAATGCAACGATACGTTGAGATGTTAGTCAGTCGACGAATCTGTGGACCTATCTGTAGCATTGTATTCGAACATTTACTGACTAAGGTGATCATCTATACCTGTGATTTCCTAACCATGGTGCAACAATAACTTTAACATTAACGTTAACGTCAGCACTAACAGAAACATTAACACAAGCATTAACAAAGATCGTATTTATAGCATTGTATTCGAACATTTACTGACTAAGGTGATCATCTATACCTGTGATTTCCTAACCATGGTGCAACAATAACTTTAACATTAACGTTAACGTCAGCACTAACAGAAACATTAACACAAGCATTAACAAAGATCGTATTTATAGCATTGTATTCGAACATTTACTGACTAAGGTGATCATCTATACCTGTGATTTTCTAACTATGGTGCAAAAATAACATTAGCATTAGCGTTAACGTTAGCACTAACAGAAGCATTAACACTAGCATTAACAACTATATTAACAATAATAAAGCATTGAACATCATATGCAGGTGCGTTTTGTTTTGCTTCGGTTCGCCAAAAAGCCATAACCATCATTTGGTTTTATTAATATCGGCTAAACTGGAACTAACGTTTTTCCTTATTGTTTTAATATCTGGTTTCTTTTGACTGCGGTGCTCTCTATGATCTCGTCAACTTGCAATTATCTTCGTAGCAGGCAGGCTACGATTAATCTGCGCTCAGCGATAAGAAGAGTAACAACTTCTTCAATAGAAAAGTCGTATCTAGGACGTAAGAAGCCCATATAAAAATTCCCATGTGGGCTTCATATGTCCCACACATGAGCCCATTTGATCGGAGCTGCTGTGAAATCATCTAGCACTCACAAGTATATATGTGGAAATTCATACATGAATATTTGTATATTTGCAATGGAGTCTCATTGTAAACATTCTCCTTACAGAATAGGTTTTGCTTTATTTCCTGCTTATATATCTATATGTATGTGTGACTAACAAAGTAGTTGTTTTCGCAAGGGTTGGGACGGTAGCTCTTCGGAGAAGATATTTTCGACGAGTGTGTAGGAATTGGATAAATGATCTGAATGAATGAATGAATGAAATGAGTGAGTGAATCAGTCAGTCAATCAATCAATCAGTCAGCGAAACAATCCAGAAATGAGATCATATTAGCTACCGTCAGCCTTTTTTATGAACACGCTGTATTATGACGCGGGGAAATTTAAAAGCTCGTACAACGCAAGCGGGCATTGGTGGATATATACGCAGTGTAGCATATTTTGCCTCATACGGTCTGGACATGTTCAGGCAAGCAGGCTTAAGTGAGATATATGCACACATGCAGAGTTGATGTAAGGCCGTCGAAATGATGACAGTGGATAAGTAGTTGAAATTTTAAATATGGAGAAACTGTACGAATTTATCTGATAAAAAAACAATGTCGACAAGAAAAAGCTCAATATATATTGTTGCGAGGGCACGTGTGTAAGGGAAGGTTGGTTGGGGCTAAAGGTGACACGTGCCCATGCAACAGTCTGTTCGGAACAGGTGCCCATGCAACAGTCTGTTCGGAACAGGTGCTCATGCAACAGTCTGTTCGGAACAGGTGCTCATGCAACTGCTGCTGAAGGAGAAAGGAAAGATTGCTTGGGTCGGATAATGGCATGTCCATGCACAGATCTGTTGAAGGATGACAGTGGATATGTAGCTGAAATTTATACTTATATACATGCATACATACACACATACATACATACATACATACACACATACATGTATACATACATACATAAAGACTTACATACATGCATGCATGCATGCATACATACATACACACATATACATACATACATCCATACAAACATACATACATACACACATACACACACACATACATACATACACACATACATGTATACATACATACATAAAGACTTACATACATGCATGCATGCATACATACATACATACACACATACATACATACATACATACATACATTCATGCATACACACATACATACATACATACATACATACATTCATGCATACACACATACATACATACAACATACATGCATACATACATAGGAGAAAGGGTCAAGAGGGAAAATTGCTTGGGTCCCATGATGACATGTTGAAGGAGTGTTTGAAGGTTTTTTGGAGGAAATTTAAGACTATGTAAATGGGGAAGTTTTATGTTGATGTGTGTTATGAGTTGGGACCTCTCGTAGCGAGTTTTTCGTAGGAAACGTGTGAAATAACTGTGGAACCCGCGTGAGCTGAGTTGACGCTGAGACACGTTCTCCAACTCGTAACACACACACACACTCACCTACACACACACACACACACACACATATATATATATAAGCACCAACATACCAGAAAGTATAACATAAAATACAATAGGCCAGAGCATATGCACATTGCTGGTGCAAGTCAATGGGTCAATCGAAAAGGAACACACAGGGTCACGCTTAAAACTCGGCTGGCCCACTTACATGCAATGTTAACATATGGCGATTATATACAAACATGGTAACCTTGACATAGGACAACTGTGCAAAGATTAAATGGGTATGACAGATTACAGATAATAAAATAATTAATTAATTACAGATTACAGATAATGAAAGAATTAATTAATTACAGATTACCGATAATAAAAGAAAAGCCAACGTTTTGATTTGATGTGGAAATATGCCATGTTATATCGTACAAGAGATCATAAGTAGAGCTTAAGTCAGTATAGTACAGTCTAGGAGAATAGGAATGACTGCCACCAACATTGCAGTCTCTGCGTTCGCCGAGCTGTGGGATAAAAATTAACGAGGAAATTAGTGAGACGACCGCTGTTTCCTAATTAAATTCGCGAGCAGTCGTTGAACACGTAGCTCATTTGTCCGAGGCTTAGTCTGTTAACCGCGATGGAGATGGACTGCGCCAAGGAATCGGTTTATCTGAGTCTCCGTTGTACGGTGGCCTATAGGTGCCAGTAGTATATCTGTCGAGGGTAGGCGCGGAAAACAGCGCCTTCTCTCTTACAGTTGATCACCTGGAGGAATTGAATCCTAGAAGCTACTCCTTTTTGATCGAAACCCTTAAGTTACTTAACTCTCTAAGATACCCTACTTTACCCTGGCTTTTGCATGATTCCGTTTTGGCCCCCTAGCGAACAAACATCCGCGCCTCAGATTCAGGTGTACTGATATTGCACGAGTTTTAAGTGCTGTAAATAAATAAATAATAAATAAATAAATAAGCAAAACGCCAGTGATGGGTGGCTTTATGTTGGAAACGTGTGTTACTGCTTCTTATGTATGCTTGTCATAGCATCGTCGTCATCATCGCTATCATCATCATTATCATTATCGTCACCAATATTATCATCATCAGCTATCGTGACCTCTAGTCATCATAATCATCATCGTCCCTACCACCACCACCATCACCACCATCAACGACACCATCTTCATCACATCATCACAAACACCACCAACACCATTACTAATATTTTCATCAGCACTATTATCATATACACTAACAAGCACCATTGTCGTCGTTGTTGTCATCATATTTTTGCTTTTTATTTTCCTCCTTTATTCGGTGTCATCATCATTTCAGATTTTATTTTTATTTATTTTATCTAGTTTTATTTAGATTTTATACCGACCGTTTTTGTGTCGAGAAATATTTAAGGGGTTTACGGTAATCCTCGTCGTCAGTGATTTATGTTGCCCCTTTTCCCGCTGCGCTGAGGTCAGAAGGGCGAAATAAAAACTGCGGCTACTGCTGCGGTGTCGTTGCCAATTGTCAAGCATGACGTCTCTCATAATTCCGTCGTGTTACGCTTCGCTGGACATGGCATTTGTTTCGTCATGATCCATTGACGATCGTGCTACATCGACTGACGGATGTACATGCAAGAATATCTTATGTATGTATGTTTGCATGTATGTATGCATGATGCATGTATGTATATATGTATGTATATATGTTGTATGTATGTGTGTAAGTATGTATGTATGTATGTTTGTATGTATGTATGTATATATGTGTGTGTATGTATGATAGAGATAGAAAGTGCGCTATATGAATACATATATGTATGCATTTATGTATCAAAATACTTAATATGGCACCTTTAAGTCACTGGATCAAATCTCACAATGGCGCTGCGTACGCTAGCCTAAATGGTGTTTAATCCCGTTATGATATGGCGCTATATAATCTAAGCGGGAAACTCACATTGATCTGTTTCGGACGGATCATCACGTCGGCCACCAATCTAATCTAATCTCATCGCATCATATCATCTAATCTAATCTAATGTCATCGCATCATATCATCTAATCTAATCTAACCTCATCTTGTCTCATCGAAGTTAATGTCAGGACTTCTGTGGACCTGTTATCATGCGGTATCATACGTTAACATACGTCATCATACGTTAACATACGTTATTATACGTTATCATAAGTTATCATACACAGGACTGGGCAGCGAATTCCAAGAACAGCGACCGAGAAAGCTCTAGAACCCAACACTGTTATGGTACGAGGCACAACAAAATCATAGAGTCCATTGATATGTTAACATACGTAACACGGAGAACACGGGTTCGAGCCTCCAGTGAGACGGTTACTGTGTAGGGATCTCGAGCAAGTCCTTCACTCACAATTGCTCGGCGCCATCGATTGATGCTAAGTCATTAGCTAGTGGCGCCTAATAAATGCATAAATAATAGGGTTATAGAGTTTACACAGCTAGTTATGATTAACATATAGGGTTATAGGGTTTATACTGAAGCGTCTGAATAAGTGACCTTCTTTTAAAAACTGAATTGGAAAGAGCCATTAGGATTTGCGGGTATATCACCGATTCACTCGAGTACCGGCGGCGGCCGACAGGTGGCAGAGCGCAGACGATGGCAGCGCCACCCAGCGGTCGATTGAGCGAAACGGTTCTTAAAAGAGAGCTAAGCGGGCAGAGGCAATTCTAGAACGTTCTCCTCTGCTCTGATCAAAAGGAACGAACGCCAATAATCTCGATCGGTTTCGCTGTAGAAATCCGAAGATATCCGACCTGCGCTGACAGTCCTAATAGTAGTCCGGGCCGTCTTTATGTCTGTCTGTCTACCCCTTGGCTTCCCGGCAAGCGGCAAGTGCCCGTATATCGCCGGCCAAGCGGCGCGGGGATAAACCGCTACCCCAGACAAGCGGATTGGGGAGCGTCGAATCCTTTGAGTCGGATCCTGATGGAGACGTATGTCAGTCCTGCACGGTGTGGTCGAGGAGTGGCCTGGTGGCTGATAAGTGCATCGTCTTTACTTTAGCACTCCCGTCCGCCCTTCAGTCGGTTCGTCCGTTACATATGCCTGCATTAGCCGATATAGATTAAGTGCAGGCCTATAGCTACACACACACGCACACTCCCACACACGCACACACGCACACAAACACACAAACACACACACAAACACACACAAACACACACACAAACACACACAGAAACACACACACAAACACACACAAACACACACACACTCACTCGAAAATGAACCGTTAAGTCCGGCATCACCGATGAATGGAACCGAATTCTGAAACCGATGTTTCGGTCGAACGCCCAACAAGTACACAAGAACGAATTATTGAATTATGTAGCTAAGGTGAGCCATGAGTTATTGCGCGTGCCTCCATCAAGACTGATACTCAGAGGCTTTAGGCGCAAACGTGACAATGGCATCCATCAATTGGGTTCATGGGCTTCACTATATTATGCTCTAATTGCGCCAGGAAATTCCATTTTCACATAACCCACCGGAATTGGGCCACTGCATTACACACATACAGTTGAAATCTTCCGCCTCTATACCCAACCAGCAGACCATCATTGGGTCAACGTATACTCAATGTCATAAAATCCACGAAATTTGACCCAATTTTCGGCCTATGTCGAATGCTATAACGGGGTATTGCAGGGTGTACGACGGATATTCCGGTATACTTTTTCTTAGTGATGGCACCTGTATATCATAACTTATTTCCGTTTTCGTCTAAGTTTCCCTGGAGACAAGGAACTGGACATGAATTGATGCTTTATTTAATTCTGTTATTTTTGGTATTTATGATGTGGGTATCGTACATGGAACCAATTTTGGGCCAACGTCAGAACTCTTACGGCTTACCGACATTGAGCCAATGTTTTTCCAATGGCAGGAAAACCATGAACGTTGGCCCTATGTTCGCCCTATACGACATAGGGCGAACATAGGGCCAACGTTCACGGATTTCCTGCCACTGGATAAACACTGGCTCAATGATGGTAAGCCGGCAGAATGCTGACGTTGGCCCAGCATTGGTTACATCGTTGGCGTAATGCACAGGATACGACATGTATTCCACGTAGGCCCTATACCTTTTCTTAGTAAGGACACCTGTATATTATATTAATTCCATATTGGTTTAAGTATATAAGTGTGCCCAGCGATTCATAATTGTACATATGTTGATACTTGTATATTCATATTACTTTCGGTATTTATGACTTAGATATCGTTATTTATGACGTAGATATCGTTATTTATGACGTAGATATCGTTATTTATGACGTAAATATCGTCATATTACGTAAGCTCATTGTGTCAATGGCGGCGAACTGTGGACAAACTTTGGGCCCAACTAACGTGGTTGTAATTATCGGCAGTACTTGGGCTGATACATACAGGACACGGACTACATAGCAAGCACGGTGGTTGAGAGGGTTATCCCGTAGGCTTTTCGCTTTGCGGCCTGAGTTCGAATAATGGCTCAATAAATTGGACCATTATTCGAATATAAGTGGCGTCATTATTCGTCAGCGTTGGCGTTAGCGATCGGCTGTAAATTGGAGGGTAATTTAACGTTGGGCCAACGTTGGATCGGATTTAAAGTAAGCTCTGGGCCGACGTTCGATGTACAACCATTCGCCGATAATGACCATAAATAATGTCGGACCAACACTGACCCAATGTGCGTGTGCTGGTTGGGTTGTCAACTGAGGACAACCGAACGTTTCTCTCAATCTTCCTGGGAAAAGTTTAAATGATCCCGCCATTCCACGCGACCCACGCTGCATAGCATAAACCAATGACAGAGAGGAGACACAGTATGCCAAAGCTATAAGCGTATTGTATTAAAGAACTAAAACTAATCTAATGACTTCTATAGCGCCGTTATAATAATGCACAAAGCATTAATCGATGATCGCTTTAAGCGAAATCGTAATCAAAATCATGATCCACTGGAGAAGCTGGGTCGATTACCTACAGGTCAGAAAACCAGGAGCTAGGCAACGGTGGGTAAGCAAGTTGAAACAGATGAGTCTCAAGTTTAGACCTGAATGACATCAAAGAACTGACAGAAAGAATAGAACTTGGCAACGAATTCCAAAGCCGTGGACCAGCAACCGAGAACGCTCTGGAACCCAGCATTGTTCTGATACGAGAGACAACAAGATTCATAGAGTTCATTGCTGGAACATTAGCAACAAGTGTATCTCCTATAATAAGCAATCTCATAGAACACAATAGAGAACAGAACAGACCATTGCCGTGATGAGTTCACTTCGTTTATTTTGAAAGGCGCTATACAATTGTTATTTAATAACTCTTTTATTGCGCCTGTGTCCTATGCACACGATATCAACCGATGGCGCACCAAAGCCAAGCCGCAATCGGGCTAAAATCCCCAAGACCAGTCCTCTAAGATTACAGTTGCAATTACAATAACCAAATCTCACTCATGCATGACCGACTGTATGGCTTGGATGACTGAACACGTGCGACAGCGGCATTTCTGCTATTTAGCCTGTGCTATATAGGCCCAGACCCTTTCAAATTATGGTTAAGTATCTGAACTGTATCTGAAAGGGACGCGGCGGTGTAGTGGTATGGTCGGTACCTCGTAACCGAAAGGTCTCGGGTTCGAATCTGCCTCGAGCCGCTGCGTAGTGACCTTGGACAAGGTGCTCACCGACAACTGTCTGTGAGGAAGGCAACGGGAAACCACCTCACTCATCTCATCCCTGGGTGGCTTAAAGCCAATGGACCTGCCTTCGGGCTGAGAACTCATCATCATCATCATCATCATCATCATCATCATCATCATCATCATCATCATCATCATCATCATCATCATCATCATCTGAACTTTAGTTCTGCAGATGAAGAAGTTGTGCTTCTTTTTTTACCTGCTGAAGAGATCGATGCTGAAGAAGACGTAGTCTCCGTTGAGAAAATTCAGCTCGGCTGCCTTCATCATAATCATCCTTGTCGCATCATGAGACGCACACAGGAGGATGACTGCAACAGCAACAACAAATCACGGGAGCTATACTTGCTTTACTTTTTCCCAATCAGAATCTGTGATGTTTGTGGCGAATTTAATGTCTGCTATGAGCAATGCATTAGGCCCTTCTTTAAAACGGGTGCAAGATAAACCAGTTGCATCGTGATTGGGTGATCGACCCTTAGCCCTGCCAAGCAGCATTCGAAGCGCTGATATAGCGCCGCTGAGACCGGCAGCCTCCGAATTTAGAAGCGGAGATTGACTGCAGGGACAGGACCTTAGAGGGACAGGACCTTGCGTTTTATTTGGTTCAGTTGGAGGCCACTGGTAACGAAGACTGTGTAAAAATTGCAGCTTATCTTAGACGATCGCCTGTGATTGAACATTAGCAGACTGGTCCAGTTGGTCAGTCGGTCGGTCGGTCGGTCGGTCGGTCGGTCGGTCGGTCGGTCGGTCGGTCGGTCGGTCGGTCGGTCGGTCGGTCGGTCGGTCGGTCGGTCGGTCGGTCGGTCGGTCGGTCGGTCGGTCGGTCGGTCGGTCGGTCGGTCGGTCGGTCGGTCGGTCGGTCGGTCGGTCGGTCGGTCGGTCGGTCGGTCGGTCGGTCGGTCGGTCGGTCGGTCGGTCGGTCGGTCGGTCGGTCGGTCGGTCGGTCGGTCGGTCGGTCGGTCGGTCGGTCGGTCGGTCGGTCGGTCGGTCGGTCGGTCGGTCGGTCGGTCGGTCGGTCGGTCGGTCGGTCGGTCGGTCGGTCGGTCGGTCGGTCGGTCGGTCGGTCGGTCGGTCGGTCGGTCGGTCGGTCGGTCGGTCGGTCGGTCTGTCTGTCTATTTCTAGACGAGTCTTTGATGTAACTTATGAGAGGAGGACCACGCCCTGGGCAAAACACGTCCTCAATCAAAGCATTGCCTCATCTACTAACCATCCACTAAACATACAAAAGAAGGAAACTTATATATACATATATATGCGTGCGTAAATATACATAATAATATATATACAGAATTATGCAGGTCTCTATATGTATATATAAGTGTGTGGTGTATATATGTATGCATAAACATGCATATATATACAATTTATATACAAACCTTCTCTTCCTCTCTCTTTCATGCCCATAACTCCTAACACCCAAACCACCCTTACCTCCTTATTCTAATCCCCCTTTACACAGCTGAGAGGCTTCTAAAAGGCGCTATAAAAATGTTCTGTTTTACACAGCCAATCCCTCGCCATACATCTTCTCCTTTATACCCCTTTTATGCCCCTGCTCTACATCTGACCCCATCTCTTAGTCTGTCAGTCTATCTGTCAGTCTGTATGTCAGTCTGTCTGTCAATCTGTCTGTCTGTCAGTCTGTCTATCAATCTGTCTGTCTGTTAGTCAGTCAGTCTGTCTGTGTGTCTGTCAGTCTGTCTGTCTGTCTGCTTGTCCATCTGCCAATCCCCTCCTTCGATGCTCAATAGAAAATATTTGCTCAAATCGCCGATACAAAGAAATTGGCCGCTGTAACCATTCGATCAGCCGCGGACGAAACACGAGACCACGTCATTCGTCCGGTCTGTGCAGCACAGAGTAGTAGCAACGACGAGTCTGAACGGAGCATATGTGTAATTCTACGTTCTCTAGAACACACACATACACATACATACATACATACACATATATATATAATTTAAATACATATACATGCATACATTGTGTGTAGGCATATAATGTAAGACTGGGTAATATACGTACACACACATACATACATACACATACATACATACACACATACATACATACACACATACATACATAATGTATTGTACTGTTGTATGTATACACGTATATATGTATTTAACTTTTATATATATATATATATATAATTTAAATACGTATACGTGCATACATTGTGTGTAGGCATATAATGTAAGACTGGGTAATATACGTACACACACATACATACATACACATACATACATACATACATACATACATACATACATACATACATACATACATACATACATACATACACACATACATACATACACATACATACATACAGACATACATACATACATACATACACACATACATACATACATACATACATACATAATGTATTGTACTGTTGTATGTATACACGTATATATGTATTTAACTTTTATATATATAAAATTTAAATAGGCCTACATATACGTGCATACATTGTGTGTAAGCATATATGTAAGACTGGGTAATATATTTACACACACATACATACATATATACATGAATGAAGCATTAGTATGACTGAACATGTCGGAGCCTTCTCCTTTCACCGGAACTGATCAGGAAGTCCTCTCTATTTACAGGTCTATGTCAACAACTACACGCACGTATCTACGTCTTCGTGTGTTTCTCTGTGCGTCTGCGTGTATGTGAGCGTGTCTGTCAGGCTGGCGCCGTTTGAAGTGTCGATTTGTACATGGAAAGGCCATAGCCGTGTCAGCTGGGCTGTTTGTCGATCAACAGAAAAACATCTTACGTGGCGACATCTATTTCGCCTGCGTGAATAATTAAGACACCACAAAATATGTTACGCCGGCCATATATAGGTAGCCTCTCACGTGATGTGGGAGTGTATTCAGGAAAAGAGAGTAATCTTGTAAACTTGAGATTTCTACAGTGCCCAGCGAAAGTTAAGTCACAGGCGCTCAGTCAAAACAAAATCGATAGGCAAGATGGATTCGGTTCTAGGTCAAGATCCAAGAGCCAGACAGGTAGGCAGGCAGGCAGACGACTACGGTGGGTAGTGTTTGGAATGGGAACATAAATGAGAATGTCGCGATGGATACTTGGAATCTCATTGAAAGAGAAGAAAGGAATGAGTATATCAGACAGCGATTGGAAGTGGCACGTATATCTGAGAAGGCACAAGAAGCCCGGTTGAGATGGTACGGTCATGTGATGAGGAGAGAGAGGAAAGCTGCATTTAAAGAATTATGGGAGCAGAGATTTACGGATGCCGCCGCAGTCAGGGACGACAAAAGAAGAGATGGGGAGACATGATTCAGCAAGACCTAAAGCTTCTCGGGCTGAAGAAAGAAGATACTGGAGATAGAAACAAATGGAAAAGAAGGATCCGTGTGGCTGACCCTTACCATAGGAGGGATTAATTCCAGCCAGAAGGAGAGGGAAGGTAAGATAAGGGCAACGTCAGTGGTCCTGGTTGCCGTAAGATGTCGCCAAACACGGGATAATTGAATGATCCAGTTAGACACCTTTAAAACGATTTCAATCGACGGTATATTAACCATCTTAAACGTTCAAGGCTTTAACGTCATATTATACATGAACTTTTAGACGAAGTCGAGGTCAACGGCCCTGGCTGCCACAAACTGTTGCCAACCACTAACGTAGATGGTGAAACTTTTTTAATCGGAAGAAGGGCGAATCCGCGTTATAACTATGTTTCGACGATTTTTATCTAAAATCACACTCGAGGATTTCTAAAGTGCTACGCTGAAGCCAAGTGCATGGCACCAGCGTATTCACGAGAGCTGCGTCAAGTCAGATGGGTTGTCCAGAGCTTTCGTATGAAGAACAAAATCCGGTTACATAAATGCAAGAGACCAAAAGCAAAGGAGACAAAACAGCTGTTGCGGGGATTGTGTTAGGTTGAGAGAAAATGGAGGCGGGCGGATTGTATGGACCCGGGTATAGTGGGTAAGCTATTATATATATATATACACATATATTTATATATATACACACATATATATATATATATAAGGCTATACTGCATTAGGTGCATTACTAGGAGATCTAAAATGGCGTTCATTCAAAGGAGTAACAGTGGTGAAGTATTTAACCTAGTAGAATTATTTAAAAGTAAGCAAGGTCTAGTGACACCTGAAAACCGAAAACCTGAGAAGCATTATCTTAATTATACGATAGCCCCACAAGAAAGGTGTGCTATATGTTTGTATGCTTCTCTGTGTGTCTGTGTGTCTGTCTGTGTGTCTGTCTGTGTGTCTATCTGTGTGTCGGTCTGTGTGTCGGTCTGTGTGTGTCTGTGTGTGTCTGTGTCTGTCTGTGTGCCTGTGTGTGTATGTGTGTCTGTCTGTGTGCCTGTGTGTATGTGTGTGTCTGTCTGCGTGTCTGTCTGTGTGTCTGTGTCTGTCTGTCTGTGTCTGTCTGTCTGTCTGTCTGTCTGTCTGTCTGTCTGTCTGTCCGTAAAATCAATCCATCCACCCACCCACCCACCCACCTATGTGCATAGCTATTCCATATTTAAGCTTAGTTATCGTCTTTTTTCAACCGTTAATATTTCATAAACCCTGGTTGCTGTGCATAATTCGATTCTGAGCGTTTCATGGGAAATCAGTCGATCGAATTAAAGGCGCTTTTAATTCGATCAAAGCATCGATCGGAGCTTTGATTAGATTAGGTTCTGATAATGCAATAACTGAACAAATAGCCATTTCAGCCATAAAATACAGACTACATCATAATCCTATATACCGTTTATAAAATACATATATATGTATACATATATATATGTATACATACATATATATATGTATACATATATATATGTATACATATATATATGTATGTATACATATATATTAACGCGCATGGAATATTTGTGTAATTTAGCATCTTTTCCCGCGAGATTACCAGACGATCAACAAATACATGCTTATATACACATGAACAGGACCTAATATGTAACAGTATGTATATAAATTTAGTTGTATAATTATAGTCAGTAATAATATACATATATACACATACAGCTTTCAACTTGCACTAGATACAGTACATATAGTGTATATATATCGACCTATATATAAAGGTGTCTTCAAAGATCTTAAATTAATTATACGATGGCCATACAAGAAACGTCTGTCTGTCTGTCTATCTGTCTGTCTGCCTGCCTGTCTGTCTGTCTGTCTGTCTGTCTGGAATATACACTGGAATGACAGCTTGTACTCTCGGTTGTTAAATGCAACTTGTATACAAACTATGAATGTAGCAAGCATTTATGTTAATGGAGCATATTATATTATGATCTTAATCTTTTCCTTGTAAACGCCGTCGATGGTTGAGACTCTAGAATCCCTAAACTGTTTCTTCAGTCCCTCCTTCCCCCACAAATTCCATCACTCCACGCAGCCTCTTTGACGCCGTTTCGTCCATCCATTTCTTACAACCTTGAGTTATATAATACGCGCATATCTGCGCATTCAGCTCGTGTTCCATGTCTGTATATATCAGCCAAGCCTAGAGTCACGAATATGTACAGACACTTCTGCACTTCTATGATTCACCGCTTGCAATTTCTGCATCTGCCTTTCACTCAAAACTGAAAACATTCCTCTTTCACAGATCCTATCCTGACACCCCTTCTTCCTCTTATCTCTCTCTCTCTCTCTCTCCTCTCCAACCCCAAACACAACTCCCATAGCTGCCACGCTCTCTCCGTCTGACTTTTGGGTCTTGACCTGGAACCGAACTCTTTTGTCTATCGATATTGTTTTGACTGAGCGCCTGTGAATAAGCTGGTTCCCGCGACGTGGCTTTCGTTGGGCGCTGTAGAAATCTCGGAATTACGATTACGATTACGATTACGGAATGTGGCTTTCGCAGTCAGACAATCATCTAGACCCCTGCACAAGAAATCTTGTTTCCCAGTTGTACATCTTGTCGTCTAATGACTGTATTATATGGTTATCTTGGGGGGTAGAAGGGTAAGGAGGATATGAGGCAAGGAAGATAAAGTCAATCGCTTGGTAAGTCAATCGCTAGAGTATTAATGTAGCTATTACCACTACACGTCGGCACTTAAGTTGCTGATCTTATGATATATTTCGCTTTGGTTAAATAAACATAGCTTGGTACAGACATATGCTGTATGCAGTATTTAAACAGAACGTACTGTACAGTGGCTAAAAAACATGAAGTGTCTATTGCATCTCACCAGACACTACAGTGTTCCTAGAACGCTCATATACGCATAACAGTTGTCTAGTGGAAAAAGGTTTTATCGAACAAGTGCATTCGTTCATCGATTATCAATGTCGATGGAGATTTTTCCTCTACTGACGTCACTCCCAGACAAAAGAATCATGAGTTTCGTAAACATTCGTGTTTCGATTCCCCGCTTATATCAGCTTTCTAAAACAACAACATCACTGCGAAAACAATCTCCAGAAGCAATCTGAGCATCGTATTTGCTCCCTTGGCCAATCGCACCCCAAAACAAAACTCTTTGAATTGGATAGAGTCATTCATGTCAAAACTGAAGACTCCTCTGTTTCGACTTGCTTATCCACCGCAGCCTGAATTCTGCCTTCCCGCAAATCTAGAATTTCAGCTTCGCCTTTTTTAAAGGATTACGATTTTGTCTACAGTTTCACTCGAAGCGACCATCGATTAATGCCTTGTGCTTTACGCTAACAGCCCTATAGAAGACATTATATTACGCCCTACATTAGATTATATTACATTAAATTGTAACTGATATACTTGCTTAGCACTTAGTCCTTCCTGTGCAGGTTGTACATCGGGCAACGCAGCTTCTCCATTCATCTCTGTTAACCGCCAGTCTTCCTGCCTCATCCCACGACATCTCCAAACACCGAAGGTCGTCTCTGATGGTCTCTGGCCAGTTCTTCCTTGGTCTTCCCCTCCTCCGTTTCCCTTCAGGAACCAAGTTCATTGCTGGATTGGCTCTTCTGTCTCTTTCCATACGAATTACATGTCACATCCATTTCAGTCTTCTCTTTCTGATGACATTCTCTGCATCCTCAAGTCTTGGTCTTTTTTCTTATAGTTTTTTTATATCTTATCACGCCACGAAATGCGCAGAATTCTTCTCAGCCATCTCCGATGTGCTGCCTCAAGTCTTTTCTTGTTCGCCACCGTTTTTGGCCAAGTTTCTGATCCATATAGTAGTGTACTTAATACAATGGTCTCATACAAACGAATCTCTGTCCTCAAACTGCACCCCATTGTTCTTCCGTATCGTTTCAAGTCTCAGAAAAGCAGCATTTGCCTTTTCTCTGCATATCCTTACCTCCCTGTCACAGCTGCTATCTGCTGTTATTAAGCTATCGAGGTAGCAGAAATCATCCACGATCTCAGTCTCAATCTCCTTGTCATCAATCGTGATCTTGTCCATTTCATTCCATTTCCCCATCTTCATGGTTATGGTCTTTTCTGGATTGATAGTGAGTCCCACCTTCGCTGCCTCCTCCTGGGCTTAGACGTCAGTTCTTTCATGCCTTTCCAAGTGCTGTCCAGCAGGGCGATATCATCTGCCAAAGTCCAGGTCTTTTGACCTATCGTCCCATTTCAGTCCGGTGTTACTGCCTTCCGTCACTCTCGAAGGTGGTGAGTAATTGATACAATGTAATGTTAAATGGTGTAAATGATGTGATATTAAATGATGTGTTGCTATGTTAAATGATGCTATGTTATGTTATGCTGTGTTGTGTTATGTTGTGTTATGTTTTGCTATGTTATGTTATGTTATGTTATGCTGTATCGTGTTATCTTATGCTGTGTTCTGTTATACTGTGTTATGTTATGCTGTGTTATGTTATGCTGTGTTATGTTATGCTGTGTTATGTTATGCTGTGTTATGTTATGCTGTGTTATGTTATGCTGTGTTATGTTATGCTGTGTTATGTTATGCTGTGTTATGTTATGCTGTGTTATGTTATGCTGTGTTATGTTATGCTGTGTTATGTTATGCTGTGTTATGTTATGCTGTGTTATGTTATGCTGTGTTATGTTATGCTGTGTTATGTTATGCTGTGTTATGTTATGATGTGTTATGTTATTTTATATCTTCAGACATTGCTTTTAAAAGAGTAATAATGAACCAGCTCAACAAATAAAAACATCTGGCATAAATCTACACGCTCCCCGAATTTGATTGAACATTGTATTAATTTACTAATTACTGTGAGAAAAATCGACGCATATCAACAAATGAAGCAGCGTTTCGGGTGGCCACCGGCGAACGCAGAAATATTACACTTCTAATCGCCTCCTTAAATAGACGAAATCCCCGCGGGGGTTAAAAACGTGACGGGTTTAGTCAGGGTACAAAGTGGCACGGGGTGGAATACAATGTAAACAGAGATAAAACGTTTACAGAGCGACCGTCAGATGTTGACGCCGGACGAGAATGAGAAACAGACAGACAGACAGACAGACAGAGACAGAGAGAGACACAGACAGAGAGAGACACAGACAGAGATGTACATTTCTAGGAACAAAAAGAGCACTTGCTTCTTAGCGGCAGCGGAGAGATAAGCGGGAAAAGCGAGGCACTTGTGAGTCGAGTAAGGGAAAAGTAGGAGGAGAGTGGGGCTTTGCAGGAAGACAGGAAAGAAGGGAGGCCGATAAAGAAGGGAAAGAGGGGAGAAGGACGTGGGAGATATGGGCAATAGGATTGGAGGGTAGAAGAGCAAGAAGGAGGATATGAAGCAAGGAAGAGAGACTATTGCCACACTTCAAATGTGCATATGTAAATACATCGAATGTATATATAATGTATATATATGCCAATAATACGTACATATACATGTGTATATATATGTATGTTATATTGGCGCTAAAAATAGGGCAATTTCTCGAAGGACACTCCAGAGCTGAGACTGGCAATATCACACACGCATGCGCACGCGCACGCGCACACACAATCAAAAGTCATGTCTGTACATAGCGGACACTGAAGTGTGGCTCGACCACTCGTAAATCTTCAGATAGTCGGTCTAAAATATCTTCACATTCGCAGAGCCCCACAATCAGACAATTTCAGTACTCTGACTACGGAGTATCTGGCCAGGAACTAGTACAGCACAGTGAATACGTGTACGTTCCGTGAACTATCAGACGTAATATGTTATCTGGCCACAACAACTTAGAGTCGCTGTTCCCGATCGAATAAGGAAGGAATTTGTACATACTTCAAAACAAGGTCTGGTTACAGGAGACACTATAATGTGGCCTTAACGCTCATATATTTTGTCTGGTGTCAGAGCACATCCACTGTTGCCTGAAGGCAGAAAATGTTATCTTAGTACCTAAAACAACGAGATTACAGTGTGACTATAGGTCACGGTGACTGTGACTTTATTAGCAGACAGTCGATGCCTAGGAACAGATTGTGTCAACATCTTCCAGACATCATTTTCAAGAGTTTAGGAAGATGGCGGACGAGAGACGAAAGGAGAGCAGAAAGGAAGAGAAGAAGAAAACTAAAGAAGGGAAAGACTTAAATGAGCGGGAATAGCAGATAGGGCCTTCGCAAATCGATATCAGGTCCTGGCTTAGTGGTTTGTTTGCCTGTCCTGGTGTCTGTCTGCTTATCTGCCTGTTTCTGTCTGTCTGTATCTAACTGTGTCTGTCTGTTTCTGTCAGCCAGTCTATCTGCCAGTTTCTGTCTGTCTGTCTGTCTGTTCGTCTGTGTGCCTATGTCTGCCTGTGTGTATTTGTGTCTTTGAGTCTGTGTGTCTATGTGTCTATCTGTCTGTCTTTTTCAGTCTGCTTGTATTTAAATGTGTTGGCGTGCTTTTGTCAGTCAGTCTATCTGCCAGTTTCTGTCTGTCTGTCTGGCGTGTCTGTGTGCGTCTGTATGTGTCTGTCTGTGTGTCTGTCTGTCTATGTGTGCCTGTCTGTCTGTGTATGTCTCTCTGTCTGTGTGTGTCTGTCTGTGTGTCTGTCTGCCTACGTGTGTCTGTCTGTCTGTCTGTCTGTCTGTTTGTCTGTCTGTCTGTCTGTCTGTCTGTCTGTCTGTCTGTCTGTCTGTCGAATGTGTTTAGCCATTAGATCCTTCTTATCGCAGGCCCTGGTAGTTACGTGTATGGCCGTCCGAGAGTCTTCGGAGGGAACTTGTTTTAGTTAACCTCGTCAGAAGAGACAAAACATAGAGACAAGAACCAGAATCTACTCAGCCACAACTAATTTTACACGCAGGTTTAACCGGTTGAACCACACAGACGCTTTTAGAGGCTCAGAAGCGGCGCTATATAAATGCTCAGTCGCAGTCGCCGATCTTTCTTCTCAGAAATTCGTAGAGTTTATTGTAGGTTTAATGCAGGGTAATGTAATGTTATGTTACGTTATGTCATGTCATGTCATGCCATGTCATGTTATGTCATGTCATGTCATGTCATGTTATCTTATGTACATCATCGAAATTTCTCATCGCACCGCAAAAGTTGCGTCAGAGAGACCAGCGTATTCACCAGCGCTTAGTCAAATCAAATCCGTCAAATCAAATCATGTCAAATCAAATCCTTCAAATCAAATCAAGTCAAATCAAATCCGTGTTAAGATTGTTCGAACGCTTTTCCAAACGGCTTTTATTAGAGGGTGGTTTTGGAGCGTTGGTTTCTGGCCGGTCCCCAGGAGTTCACGATACCTTCAATCAGATCTCTTATCCTTCTTCTTTCCAAAATTGTTAGCCAACAGTTACTTCCTTCAATCTATTTTCATAGCTGAGCTTCTTATAACCCCAAAGCATTTAAACAGCTCTCTTCTGCACTTTCTCCATTTGCTCTATGTATATATATATAACTATAATATATATATATATATATATATATATATATATATATATATATATATATATATATATATATATATATATATATAATCTAACTACGCAGTAAAACAAAGCTATATATTGCATAAATGCTTCAATAAAGTCGAATGCATGTATGTGTAGACCTATTTGTGTGGCTGTAGCAGTCGACCTGCATGCGTTCTTTGCCGTATTTATGAGAAGGACGTGTTCTAAATCGTTAATCGATGATTTGAAGTGTCTCCTACGATCTTCGCTTGTGCGCCCATTCAGCCAATCTTGGCATTTATGCTTTACGAGCGACGACGATATATATCAAGAGCCGTTTTATTTCGCATGCATGCGTCATTTGCGGCCGTAGAAGCTGAGTACTGCGTCTCCACCATAATCTGTAGAAGGCGACTGTCCATTGATGGCACGTGCATTGATGGCACGTGCATTGAGGGCGTTCATGCACGCCAACGCCCGCTTAATGCACGGGCAATTAACTGCACGGCCTTGTTTATCATTAGGACCTAACGAACTTAACGGTAAATATGTTATTCGAAATATACAGCACGGAAATAAATAACGTTTGATAAAGATATAGCCAAGTTAATTTGAGTAGGCTATTGTAGTATATTACACTACACAGTAAGTCTAGCCACTATAGAAGTTATTGGAGGTTAGGAAGAGAGAGGGCAGCTAATCGCTGAAAACTGATACCAACACCTGGTTTACATCAGCGGCCCCGGTCAGCGAGCAGTCAGTAGGGCGTCTGATTTATTACTTTGTCCAGAGAGGTAGAGGAATCTTAGATTTCATACAACTGACTCACCAGCCCACTCAGAGAGCTTTGCAGAGAATATATAAGGCCAAACCTGTACAGATACAGACGCAGATCGAAACGGCGTCAAGCCAGCGGACACGCCAAGATCAACAGAGCAAGACCGAACCAGTCTGAGAGAAGTACGCAGACAAACCAAGCTGAAGATTTCAGACAAAGAGAATCCTAGCGTCCAATCAAATAGACTATCCGGAATAACTCCATAACTATTGACCAATGGAAGTCCGACACGTATCGCCGGACGAGAGAACCTCAGACAGGATCTATACTAAGGCAGTCTGGTTTGAGATACCATAGAGATCAGTCGATTAGCTCTGAGATTCTACTCTCGGAGATAGAACGCAGTTAGAAATGTAGTCGGAGTAGTGTCTAGTGTCTTATCGACACTACCAGGAAAAATAGAGTAAAGGTTTGTCTTAGGCTTAGGCTTCTGGCTCGCTCCACAATTGAACTAGAATCTCGCTCGCGTTATGTCAAACAATCATTCGAAGAACATTCAAGTGCTGAATGACATTTCGAGAATAAAAGATGAAAACTGTACAATGCGAACTGGACGAGAATCTTCATCATAATCGGTAGAAAAGGAACTCTACCACAGCTGGTGGAGAACTTGGTTCGATCTCCCCCTGCCTCTGCCTCTGTCTTTCCCATGTGAAGCTAGGTCTAAATCGTCATATAGGCCACGTTCCCTACGTCAACGCGAGAAGAAATCGATGGAGCTCCAAAGCCGACATTAAAGCCCGACGAAACTCTTCATATTTTACCTATAGCCGATGCATTCAACTGAAGTTCTGAGAAGACCGACATCATCATAACCACCACGTCTTCTGTTCTACTTTCGCTGTGAATTTCCACCCTCGCCAGACGACCGCCATTCCGTCAACCTTCATCCGTACTAGCCAGATCACCGTCAAGATGTCTGGACGCGTCGTTCCGACTCCGGACTCATCGACTCAACCAATTCTTTCATTCTTCCATTCAAGGAGCAGACACCGCCTGCACGACGTCGAAGGCCACGATCGTCTTGCAGCCAAGCCGTGTATTCAAAGAGTCGTCGCCGAGTCTTCTACGGCATAATAAGGGTAACATGTGGCGACATGTAATCTTTCATATAATCATATTCATTCATGGAATCATTTGTTATTACATAGCTACGTAGCGCTACATCATCAGTTTTTTTTCCGACATATTCGCCGTTCATCAACTTCATGTTAATTTCGCAACTTTCGAATTGTAACTAAGTAAGTTTCGAACAATTTTGTAACGTAACAATGTCCATCAAGCAAGGTTTAACGAGAAAAGAGAATACTTACGATAGAGTCAAGTCTTGTTGTCAGTCAGTCTTTGTACATATAGTAGTAGTCTTTAACGAAGTGCTTCTTACATTGAGTTTTTAACATTAGGCCTATAATCGGCGTAGTTTATATTTTAATCTCTTGTGCTTATTATGTGTGAACGCTAAGCTTATCATATTTCGCATTAGCTTTCAGCAGAGGATTTTATACACTGTAAACAAGCAGTACGCATGTGCACTTAGTAGAAATCTCATTTCACTTCCGAGCCAGATCACTTAACGCTGACTTTTAATATAACGACACAGTTCAGCATTCATCAGATTGGACAATTATAATCATACGCTGCATTTAAGAACTGTAAAATCTTGATTGCGACCGAATTTTAATGCAATATGAGCGATAGCCTACATTGTGAATTAGCCACCGACGCAATAATAAATATAAGCAGACTATAGATCTGTATGCTGAAAGTAAAGCCTAACTGTGCAATGTCGATTTTGATCACGATATATTTGCAAATGTCATACGTCTGATTGAACACGAAGTCTGTATCAGTTTAACATGAGTAACGTCAGATTTATATATAGCCCAATCGCAGGAAGTGTAAATTCCCTCATTGGAGAGATACGATGAATGAAGTTGAGTTCGCGCAGAGACGCACAAGCAGAGTCAAGTTAAGCCCGTGCCTACACGCACACTGAGCTTATAGAGATTAAGTGTTATTAAGAGTTTATGTGAATTATTATTTTATATTATTTACCAGTCACTCATGTAGAATTGCAGCGAATGTTATGTCGGATAGTTCGTGATAAGAGTAAAAGATCGTGCCAGATCTAAAATGCACATAGTATGCATCAGCAAGTTTACGCTAAGATCAGATTATTATAGGCCTCAGTTGCACAAGCCAAGTAATGTAATCAAGTAAGGAAGATCAACTGCAGTCGCATTTCAGCAAATTCCAGTAATGTAAGCAGCTTAAGAATTTTTGTGCAATTCATCCAGTCAGCCCAATACGAGATTTGAATCTTCATTTAAGATTGTGATCAAGTGCAAGGATCATTCAGCATTTCAGCTATAGCATTCTATTATAATTTTAGCTTTCGCTATGTGTTTAGCTTTCACGTTCGATTATAATTATATTTCTGTTAGTGCATGCAACAATATTTGTGTGTGTTTCGCTGTTATATTTCATGTAACGTTATGATGGAATGATCGCACGAGCTGAGAACACAAGGCAATCAACTGTCTTCGCCTTCGACGCTGTCAAGTTACACAAGCACAGCGTTATCATCTCAGTCATGGGTCATAACGGATCAGACTTTTGTCAAGGACACATTCAGAACTCTCATCAAGAACAATGTCGTCCTCCGAACTGATTCCATCTGATCCTTCCATCATATCTTATTTGTGTTTCATGTGTATAACTGTTCTTAGATCTTAGGACTCGCATAACGTTTATGAGACTAATTGTGCACTTAGACCCTTTCATTCCTGGAGCACGTGCGCACAGCTTCTAGGAAAGTCTAGGCCAATCTAGATGCCTTTTCATTCTCATTTCATCCATGACTATTATCGCACATTCTCATTTGCATATCACCATGTCCCATTAGCTTTATTGCATACTTCTAAAGCGCTCTTGCTGTCGAACGAGACGTTCGAATTTTTCAGAGCAGGAGGGGGTATAGCCAAGTTAATTTGAATAGGCTATTGTAGTATATTACACTACACAGTAAGTCTAGCCACTATAGAAGTTATTGGAGGTTAGGAAGAGAGAGGGCAGCTAATCGCAGAAAACTGATACCAACACCTGGTTTACATCAGCGGCCCCGGTCAGCGAGCAGTCAGTAGGGCGTCTGATTTATTACTTTGTCCAGAGAGGTAGAGGAATCTTAGATTTCATACAACTGACTCACCAGCCCACTCAGAGAGCTTTGCAGAGACAGGCAAGAATATATAAGGCCAAACCTGTACAGATACAGACGCAGATCGAAACGGCGTCAAGCCAGCGGACACGCCAAGATCAACAGAGCAAGACCGAACCAGTCTGAGAGAAGTACGCAGACAAACCAAGCTGAAGATTTCAGACAAAGAGAATCCTAGCGTCCAATCAAATAGACTATCCGGAATAACTCCATAACTATTGACCAATGGAAGTCCGACACGTATCGCCGGACGAGAGAACCTCAGACAGGATCTATACTAAGGCAGTCTGGTTTGAGATACCATAGAGATCAGTCGATTAGCTCTGAGATTCTACTCTCGGAGATAGAACGCAGTTAGAAATGTAGTCGGAGTAGTGTCTAGTGTCTTATCGACAATACCAGGAAAAATAGAGTAAAGGTTTGTCTTAGGCTTAGGCTTCTGGCTCGCTCCACAATTGAACTAGAATCTCGCTCGCGTTATGTCAAACAATCATTCGAAGAACATTCAAGTGCTGAATGACATTTCGAGAATAAAAGATGAAAACTGTACAATGCGAACTGGACGAGAATCTTCATCATAATCGGTAGAAAAGGAACTCTACCACAAAGAAATGTAAATGTGCTTTGACCAATGTTCAAAAATATACAGACAGACAGACAGAGAGCAGACAGACAGACAGACAGACAGACAGACAGACAGACATAGGCAGACAGACACACAGACAGACGCACACTGACACGCCAGACAGAAACACGCAAACACATTTACATATAGGCAGACAGAAACAGACAGACAGATAGACACCCATACACACAGACTCAAAGACAGACATACACACGCAGACACACATAGATACGCAGACAGATAGAAACAGGCAGACAAAGATATATTTGAACACAGCAAGCTGCAGCGGTTATAACTGGACTGGTTATGTTTGTGAGCTTTAAAGAGGTCCCAAAAAGCGCTATATAAAAATGTATCCGCATAAGCACGGGAAACGTTTTTCATCTAGACTCCGGAACCTTTTGAAACACCCATAATGCAACTTCCTGTCCAGCCGGAAGTTACCCTATTAAGTGCTGAATGGCGGCAAAGAAAACAGGTGCGTGGAAAACAGGTGCTTGAAGATGTGTCTAAACACACTTTTAAGAATGAAGATTTTTGTCACATAATGTTCAAACGATGGGTCGTTTCATTCATTCACTCATTCCTTTATAAGTTCATTCATTCATCTATTCATTCATTCATCTATTCATTCATCTATTCATTCATTCATCTATTCATTCATTCATCTAGTCACTTATTCATCTATCTATTCATTCATCTATTCATTCTTTCATCTATTCATTCATTCAGCTAATCATTCATCTATTCATTCATTCAGCTCTATAAACCACCAACTTATGGATAACGGCGAGCGATCTACAGCTAAAGATACTAAAATACTCCCAAAGGCCTTGGAATTGTTTGCATTGAGCATTTCACTGAACGTAAGACTCACGTTAGCAGTTCTAAACCATAGACGGGTGGCAATTACCATTTACCATTTACCATACCACTGTTAGTCTTTCATCTCTTCGACCGGGGTTTGAATTCTGGTTCAAACAGAAGAAACGATAACTCGTCGTAAAGCTGCGTAATTCGTAAGGTAACATTGCCAGATTGTTGAATTGCCGATGTCGGGTTTGCGCTTAAGCCGAAGCATCTCTCAAACGCAAGTGTCACGCCTAAGGAAGCTAACGTTTCATGTACAGGTCTGTAGTCTATGAACATTTACATTACACAGCCCTACCTCTAAAGAATGATGTCGACAAACCAGATGTATCTGTATCTGTCTGTATCACTTTATCCCTGCATCACAGTATCGTTGTATAATTGTATCCCTGTATCTGTGCTTAGCAATCTGCTAATCTTTATCACGGTATACCCTTTATGTCTATGTGTTTATCACTGTATCTCTATATCTCTGTATTCATGTGTCTCTGTATCCGTTTATCTTCATATCTCTATATCCCTGTGGCCATGTATCTCTGTATATTTATATCACTGTATTTCTGTATACCTGTATCTCTATATCTCTATATCTCTGTATCCATTTATCTATATATCAATATATCTCCATACCCGTATGCCTCTTTATTTCTGTGTAACAACCAATCCTATCATTGTATCCCTGTGTCTTTGTGTCTTGGTATCATTGTACCTCTGTGTCATTGTATCTCTGTGTCATTGTATCTCTGTATCATTGTATCTCTGTATGGTTGTATCTCTGTATCATTGTATCTCTGTGTCATTGTATCTCTGTGTCATTGTATCTCTGTGTCATTGTATCTCTGTATCATTGTATATCTGTATCATTGTATGTCTGTATGGTTGTATCTCTGTATCATTGTATCTCTGTATCATTGTGTCTTGGTATCATTGTGTCTCTGTATCATTCTATCTCTGTATCATTCTATCTCTGTGTCATTGTATCTCTGTGTCATTGTATCTCTGTATCATTGTGTCTCTGTATCATTGTATCTCTGTATCATTGTATCTCTGTATCATTGTATCTCTGTATCATTGTGTCTGTGTATCATAGTGTGACTGAATCCTTGCATTTTACATGAGACGTCACTCTGAAGAGTTCACATGTTGGACTTCTGCTAATCGAAGCACATTCTTCAACCGTCGAACGAGCGCCGTTTCCTCTTCTGAACACAGCGACGGTCGCCCTAAGAGCCTGCTGTTCACAGATCTATGTTCAGACCACGTGACCTGCTCCACAGATCTACGAAGAGCGCGGAAAAACGCCTGGGTCGCGCAAGCGCAGTGTTTGTTCACGATCTGATTGGACGGCCGTCGTAAATTATAGCGCTATATTATAGCTGATTGATGGAGAGCATTAAACGCGACGCGGTCTTGTGATCACCTGTTTTCATTCATTCCCAATCACAACAATGTCAAACGATAGCGACGCCGGTATACACGGTGTTCGTAAAAACGCGAGCGCGTCGGGTTATTGCAATAACTCACGAGGGTGGTGGGATGATTACACGCCACCCGCGGTAGGTACAGTTTAAAAGAATAACACTGTTACTGAGGTATTCTCTTCGGGGTTGTTCTCTAATTCGACAACCAAGGCATGACAACAGAAGCAACAACAGAAGAACGCGACAACATAAACACGAGTTTCCGAAGGCTTTGATTTTCCGCTGTGCCTGTTCTAAGCGCTATTTTTGTAGCGTCTTTCGAATGTATTCAGATTGGCCTACGTGCACGCAATTTTGGCACAGGTCAACATGGCACAGGTCAACATTGCGTAGTTTCAGCTAACCGCGATAACATCCGCTGGTTGGAAATGCTATCGCGGCCGCTACAAAGAGTAATGGGTTTGTTGTTGCTAGTCACGCAGTCTTTGCCCAGAGGTGGAAGGAAATAAGAGGGTTACTGGGGTTCATTGAGTTCACTTGTCTGACCTTTGAACCACATGAATTGGTCTGAATTCCGTGAACTGGAACTATTCGCGGCGTAATCCGGAAAGGTTCCCCCCGTCATATTTGAGGTAGTGTCTCCTAACAGCAGACATCATAATGTGGTCAGGGCGATCAGTGTCTTTCGTTCGGGCAAAGGCGGTGTCTAAATGAAATCTAATCCGATCTCATCTAATCTGAGAACTTGTATAGCGCCGTTATAATAATGAACTAGGCTTCAATCGATGGAACTGCAAAAAACAATCGCAAAACGGTCAATTATGGGTGTAAGTCCAACGAGACAGACAGACAGACACATCAGGAGGATTAGCACGCTGAAACAAAAGCGTCTGAAGTCGAGAGCGAAAAGATAGCCTACCAAGGACACAGCAATCTCAAATTTTTGACCCGATCGAATTGGATCTAAACCAATGTCTAATCTAAAGACTTCTATAGCGCCTCTATCAAATGCACAAAGCATCAATCAATCGGTGGTGGCTTCAAGTTAGACCGCAGTAAAAAATCAATATCTATCTGAGAAGCCGGGTCGAATTCCGATTGGTCAGAAAAATCATAAATCAGCCAACGGCGGGTAAACAACTTGAAACAGATGAGTCTTAAGTTTAGACCAGAATTACATTAAAGAATTGACAGAAAGCACAGAATTGGACGGTGACTTCCAAAGCTTTTGACCAGCGACCGTGAAAACCCGAGACCCCAACACGGTCCTGGTGAGAGACACAGCAAGTGTGCATATGATATTATTTATCGCTGTAGTAAATGAAAATGTACTTGTTTTTCTACAGCGACCGTATGGCCTCGACCCTGCTCATTTTTCAATGAATTTATCGGGTGAGATCCTTCACCGCAACCCGTCTGTATGGGTGCCAAGACATCTAAGGTCCCCGTGTACAGACCGTGCTAGCCGGAGATTCAAATCTCTGAAATAAGCCTCGATACGGTCGCGAACAGGTATCCACGTGCACAATCGCATAATCGCTATAAAAGGTATGGTGCAAAGCCAAAGTTAGTGTTCTCCAATTACACACAAATGGCCAGCTACAATTCTCTGGCCAGATTAGTGAGTACTTTTATCAGTCATGACTTTTAAGAGGAAACTCAGTCGTCCGTTACATCAACCCAACGAAATTCATTAGGAATGCTATTGATGCGTGCAGACTGTCAGCGAATTGAAACGCACGATCATCCGTCAAACAATCGACCTGTATGGTACCTTTAGCAAATAAATTCCATGCAAACTCTGCATACTCATGCCATGCATACCTATGCATCTCGTTATGGGACAGGCGTCCACACAGACACACAGGCAAACATATATACACTGTGTCCGGAAAAATTCCAAGGCTTTACGGTAAATATGAAAATAATTAGTAAACATTAATCGATTTTTAAAATTCCAAAAACAGTTTAATCCTGAAATATTATTTGCACTATAATTGTTGTTTTGGCGTAAAAATTTTATAACAATTTTGTCTTCCTCGCTGAACGCCATTTTTCTAGCAACTTTCTTTACAAAATATAAAATTCAAATACGTCACTGTGACGTAATTTTAAACGGGGCCGTTAATAAATTACAAAGAATTTTGTTGGTAATTATATATTTCAGGATTAAACTGTTTTTGGAATTTTAAAAATCGATTAATGTTTACTAATTATTTTCATGTTTACCGTAAAGCCTTGGAATTTTTCCGGACACAGTGTATTATACAAATATATATACGTGTTTGCCTAAGGCCAATAAATATTGAACGCTGTGTATTGGCTTAGTATGGGTATTGAAGTCGAGCATCGATTGTATTACGTCTGTGCATGTTCCTGAAACGTCTCATCGACAAGCGAATTAGATTAATTACTTACGCAGTGATTAGTAATTACAGGTACAAAGATGATGTATTCATTGACTTCATCTCAATATCTTTTATACAGATTATACCTAAAAAACCCCATCAATTATTCCTGCAAGTCTGTCTGTCTATATGTATGCATATGTGTATATAAGTATGTAGGTATATATGCGTGTGCGTAAACAAGTATATATGTATGTATATATATATGTATATGTATGTGTGCAGGTATGCATATATGTACGTATGTATGTACTTATGCATGTATTTATGAATGTATGTATGTATGTATGAATGAATGTATGTATGAATGTATGTATGTATGTATGTATGAATGTATGAATGTATGAATGTATGTATGAATGTATGTATGAATGTATGTATGAATGTATGTATGAATGTATGTATGAATGTATGAATATATGTATGTATGTGTCTATGTGTGTGTATGTATGTATATATGTATGTATGCATGCATGTATGTATGTATGTATGTATGCATGTATGTATGTATGCATGATGAACTTACTCCTAGTCTTGGTAGCCGCGTCTTCAAGAATCGGTTTGAAGTTATGCTGGGTCTCGTTATTCGTGTCTACGTAAGACCTGTACCAGATGTCCTTCTCGTCGGGGTACTTGGCCAGATAGGGCACGCGCAGCACGAGGTAGATCGCCTCCATGAGAAAGTGACAATCGCTGTGCCCCATATGTCTAGGGTTCGCGGCGTAGATCATTCCGGCAGCCGTCCAGTTGTGCTCCGCGAACATATCCCCTACGAACTCGCCCAGCTTGGCGTAGGAGCTCGACATTCGCGTCAGCTGACTGTACTGGTCCTTGGCTTTGAAGGCCTGAACGAGGGCGCCGCCCGTGATGATAGGAATGTTCCAGTAGGGCGAGAAGCGAGCAATGGGCGCAACGGCGTAGTCACATCCGGGTCCTATGAAGACGTCGGCCATCTTCTTCCACTGCATTTCAATTGCCACTAGAGGCCCTATCGTCTCGGAGCACTGCGAGTCTCCGTAGTTGATCCGGATGTCGGTAGAGGGAAGCAGTCCCGATGAGTTGATGCTGTCAACCGCGTGGAGTATGGCCGCTTTCGTCTTACGCAGTGAAAATGGAAATCGACCCCTGTAGGGCAGGATGACGCCCAGCTGGACGGAGTGGTTGTTTCGACGTGGTTCTACCACCTGTTCCGAACCAAACGCACAAGCCAAGGCTGTGAAGACCAGCGCCGAAGCGACCATCCATCGATCCGTTGCCATGATGATAGGATATTCGATCAAGCGAGGAATCAAACCGATCACAACGATCGATGTTTGCAGTTCGATAGTTGAGCCCACATCATGCGCTCCTCGTGGAAAATCGAGCTCCAGTCAGGCAGACTTCGATAAAAAATCTGCAAGACTTCCGTTTATACTTCCAGGTTCTTCATCCGTGTTAGCAGAAACACCAGAATTTTTACAGCTATTAGATGTCTCGGGTTACTGCAGTTTTACCCGGAAACCGTTTTCCTGTATGCGCCAGTTCTTCGCGATGTCTGACTAAAAATGGCACTTACAAGAGACGGTTATTTCCTGGATTTGATCCAATCGTCACACTTCAGCTAATTTAGAAATTGCTGTGTCAGCACTGGAACAATGACACATTCTGCGTCCCGCTACGCTAAACCAATTATGCCTATGATTGGCTCTCGTTGGCACCTTCGGAGGAGTAGCCTCGCTGGCACCACGTTCACATAGCACCGGCACTTTTGGAGTCGCGCTGATATCGCTGGTGCCACGATGACACCATAGGAACCTAGTATCCTTGTGGCACTGTCAACGCCTCACGGGCATCTCTGACATGATGCCGGAATCGCTGACATAACGCCGAAATCATCGGCATCGGACGGGACTCCTTAGAACCAGCGCAATGCCGTTTCAGTCTCGCGGGGCCCGTACAAACGCTCTTCGCTGAGAAGCGCCAGCATCGACTTTCTTGGGACCGATTTCCCGCCAGTAGATGCAGTGCGCGCCACTTGGCAACGCGGCTCCCTTTCCGAGCAGATGGCCTCTACCTCCTTCTCCTCCTCTTTTTCCTCTTCCTCCTCTTTTTCCTCCTCCTCCTTCTCCTCCTTCTCCTCCTCCTTCTCCTCCTCCCTCTCCTCCTCCTATTCCTCCTGCTCTTCCTTCTCCTCCTCTACGACCTCCGCCTCCTCCTCCTCCTCCTTCTCCTCTTCCTCGACTTCTTTCCTCTCCTTCTACACCTCTCCTTCTTCTTCGCTTACTTCTCTTTCTGCTCGTCCTTCTCGCTCGTCTCAGAGTGCCAAGATTCGATCGAGCCGCAACCAAGGATTAGACAACAAACAATAGATGGCTAACCGACAAGTGTCCGCCGCCAAACTTTCCCGCCGTCGACGGCGAGCCAATTGCGAGCGGAAGACACGAGCACTTGGCCTTTTTCGCGGACGCGCGCTCTTATCGGAGGCGGGAAGGCTCAGTTATAGTCGTGACTGGTCCGGGAACAGCGGCGGACGAGAACTACGGATGCCATCATCATCATCATCAGCAGCAGCAGCAGCAACAGCTGCCTCAGCAGCAATAGAAGTGATGGGGAAAATCGAGCGTCGATATAAGCGAGATCTTGGGGCGTTTGTTGCTTTGTGTGAAGTTGCCGCCATAGTGGCAGACGAGAAAAAGGACAACGGTGGCGATGGAGAGAAGAGGCTGAGCGAGGTCGATTCGATTGAATGAGGAGAATGTGTGGGAGGGGAAGAGGGAGTAGGAGGTGGTGCAACAGGAGAAGTGGAGGAGGCGAGGGAGGAGGGATTGGACGAAGCAAGGGAAAGAAGGAGGATTATAAAGAAGAGGAACAAGAGTAGCTTAAGAAAAAGTTAGCAACAGAAACCGACGAGAAAGAAGGAAGAAAGGGAGGGAGGGAAGGAAAGGGAAAGAGGGAGGGAAACGAGGGAGGGATGTAAAGAAGAGGAATAAGAGTAAAGAATCAAGTGAGCAACAGAAACGGATGAGGTAGAAGGAAGAAAGGAAGGGAGGAAGGGAGAAAGGTAAGGAGGGAGGGATGAAAAGAAGAGTAGATGAAAAAGTGAGCAACGGAAACTGATCAGGTAGAAGGCTGGCGGAGGGAAGAAGGTGGAAGCGTAGAGAGGGGGAAAAGGGACAGAATGGGAAGGAATGGAGCAGAAGAAAAGGAAGAAGTAGGAGAAGGAGCAGGGAAGAAAGACATAAGTAGGTCAGACAACTTTCACAGATCGATAATGGCTTGGACACAACGATTGAGTTGGACCAGGAGAAGGTTGAGCAGGAGGAGCAGGAGGAGGAGGAGGAGGAGAAGGAAAAGGAAGAGGAGGAGGAGGAGGAGGAACAAGAAGATGAAAAGGAGAAGGAGAATGAGAAAAAGAAGAAGGAGAAGGAGAAGGAGAAAGAGAAGGAGAAGGAGAAGGAGATAAAGGAGAAGGAGAAGGAGAAGGAAAAAAAGGAGAAGGAGAAAGAGAAAGAGAAGGAGAAGGAGAAAAAGGAGAAGGAGAAGGAGAAGGAGAAGGAGAAGGAGAAGGAGAAGGAGAAAGAGAACGAGAAGGAGAAGGAGAAGGAGAAGGAGAAAAAGGAGAAGGAGAAGAAGAAGGAGAAAGAGAAGGAGAAGGAGAAGGAGAAGGAGAAGGAGAAGAAGGAGAAGAAGGAGAAGAAGGAGAAGTGGAAGGATGATGATGATGATGATGATGATGATGATGATGATGATGATGATAATAATGATGATGATGATGATGGAGGAGGAAAAGGAGCTAAAGGAAGAGGTGAAGGAGGAGGAAGAGGAGCAGGAGGAGGAGGAGAAAGGTTAGGAGGAGGAAGATGAGCAGGAGGAGGAGGAGAGAAGAAGATTAGGGGAGAAGGAGGAGGAGGAGGAGGTCTGCTAATAGAAAACGCGATGCTATCAGAAGAAATTGGAACTAAGGCCCAATCGTACATCTTGTCCTGTCTTGCTATATGTGTCCTATCCCGGAGTATATCGGAGTCTGATTCTGCAGTCTGATATTTTCTGTAACTTTGTCTACTTCTCTTTCTTCGTCCCTGAATCAGTCACTGAGAATCAGTTTCTCAATCACAGACACACAGACTGACGCAGATACACACAGACACTGACACATGGACTAACACACATACAATACACACATACAATACACACATACAATACACACATACAATACACACATACAATACACACATACAATACACACATACAATACACACATACAATACACACATACAATACACACATACAATACACACATACAATACACACATACAATACACACATACAATACACACATATAATACACACATACAATACACACATACAATACACACATACAATACACACATACAATACACACATACAATACACACATACAATACACACATACAATACACACATACAATACACACATACAATACACACATACAATACAAACATACAATACACACATACAATACACACATACAATACACACATACAATACACACATACAATACACATACATTATACACATACAATACACACATACAATACACACATACAATACACACATACAATACACACATACAATACACACATACAATACACACATACAATACACACATACAATACACACATACAATACACACATACAATACACACATACAATACACACATACAATACACACATACAATACACACATACAATACACACATACAATACACACATACAATACACATACAATACACACATACGATACACACATACATTATACACATACAATACACACATACAATACACACATACAATACACACATACAATACACATACAATACACACATACGATACACACATACATTATACACATACAATACACACATACAATACAAACATACAATACACACATACAATACACACATACAATACACACATACAATACACACATACAATACACACATACAATACACACATACAATACACACATACAATACACACATACAATACACACATACAATACACATACAATACACACATACGATACACAATACACACATACAATACACACATACAATACACACATACAATACACACATACAATACACACATACAATACACACATACAATACACACGCATCGATTAATCCGATAACTGCGTTTTGTCACGTGATAAAAGGCGTAATAATAATTGTTCATCATTATTATTTCAGTATTTATTAAGCGCCACCGTCTAACGGCTAACCATCCTTCGATGGCGCTGAACAATTGTGAGCAAAGGACTGCTCACGGTCCCTACCCAGTAACCGTCTCAGGGAAGGATCGAACCCTTTCTCTCCGCGTCGCAAGTCGATCGCTCAAACCAATAGGCCACCGTTCCCAAGGTTTACACCACCATGATTAACACCATTAATTAAGGGATTTCAGTTTTCCTGCCCAGCATCTTGGGTGAGCAGACTTTCAGAGATGACCGCTCGCCCGAACATCCCATATCCTACTGTCCTACGTCTGGATCTTGACCTGGAACCGAACCCTTCCTGCCCATCGATTTTGTTTTGACTGAGCGCCTGTGAATAAGCTGGTTCCCGCGACTTAGCTTTCGTTGGGCGCTGTAGAAATCTCGAGATGATTACGATTACGATTACGACTACGGCCAACTCGGCTGGGAATGGACACGAAGGCAGGTTTTACATCAACAAAAGAGCCCGATAATGGCGCACAAAAAATGGATGAGGCGCCGCCGTTCACATAAATAGGGTCCTCGATTACGCGGCTTCTGATCGAACATTCAGTGACGACGAGGTGACGCAAATATTAGCCCAATTCAAACATCGGCCGGTATCTAAGCGTGCGCCTGAGTACCATTGCGCATGTTTTCTCTCGCATTTATATATATATATATGCATATATATATATGTTATTCAATACGATATTTATACACATGTATGCATTCTCTTTTATAAGCGTTTTACATCTTGTGTGCATATGTAGATGTATATATACATATACACAAGAGAATATAATGTATGTAGGTATGTGTCGGTATGCATGTATGAATGTATGTATGTACGTATGTATGAATATATGTATGTATGCATGTATGCATGTATGAATGTATGAATGTATGTATATATATACACATACATACATATATACATGCCTACTGTGTATAGTGAAATGTTTAACTGTGTAATTCAGTGAGTAATCAATTACTTTAAATAAAGCTTATTTGTAATTGCTAAGTCATGGATTCCTTTGAAAATCGTACCTAACCTTGAAGACTCTGTCATCGGATATTCAGCCCTAAACAGACAGAGAGGCAAGCAGGCAGGCAGACAGACAGACAGAGAGGCAAGCAGGCAGGCAGACAGACAGACACACACACAAAGACACACACACAGACACACACAGACATACACATAGACACACACATACACACACATACACACACAGACACACATAGACACACACAGCCACACACAGACACACACAGACACACACACAGACACACACATATACACACAGACCCACACAGACACACACAGACACACACAGACACACGTACGATGCCGTAAATCTAGATCACTGTGGAGTAGAGGTACTTGATCGGCAAGAAGGCAATCTTGCCTTGTGGCGGCTAGTGGCGATTACATAATGGCAAGTGAATATCAAGATCAGTCTTGATACAAGAAGAGCAGAGGAGGTAGAGGGTGGATGGTTTTATGATGGTCACTTGTGGCAATCAATGGCCGATGTCAACGTTTGCCTCTCTCGATAGACCAGAAATGGCAGATATGGCAAGATTAGACTATTTCTTGGCAACCAGACGGAGGTATTCATGAGCCAACCTAAGACTGCGCAAGAATCTGTATGACAAGGTGCGATAAGGCATTGGAACACAAACCACTCTAACAGCTCCTCTCCTCTCCCCTTCTCTTTCTGTATGTCTGTCTGTCTGTCTGTCTCTCTCTCTCACTCTCTGGTCTTCTGGCTACCGGCATTGGTTCTTGACATGGCATCTTTGGACAACCCACTGACTTGACATAGCGCTCGTGAATAAGCTGGAGCCCTGCGTTTAGCTTTTAAGTAGCGCTTTAGAAATATTGAGTTTACGATTACGATTACAAAGCGAAGGTAAGTCAAGGTCAGGCTTGGTAAAGAAGCGGTAAGTTACATGCAAGGGTAGGTAAGATAAGAACCGTGAGGTGGGGATATAGATTAGATGGATACAGGAAGAGAAGATAAGGCCATATATGATAATGTAGTGATAAGAAAAGTAAAGTAACGTAAGGTGAAGAAAGGTTAAGTAACGTGAGTGTAAAGGATTGCCCTTGTAGGTAGAATATATTTCTGTTTTATCTAATATAATAATTTTCGCTCCACAAGAGAGCTATGGAGAGACAGACATTGCGTCGCTGGCTGGGTGCATTTTGTACTTTCTATAAGCGGGGAAATGGGAAAATAAGATACTAAAGAGGTTGCACCATTACGATGATCACAGCTGTCAAGCACAAATACTCGCTAGGTGGCAACATTATGACGATCACAGCTATAACATAAAAAAACTTGCTAGGTGGCAACAGAACGTTACCACAGTTAGAAGAATAAAATACTCGCTAGGTGGCAACATTATGATCACAGCTATAACATAAAAAAACTTGCTAGGTGGCAACAGAGCGTTACCACAGTTAGAAGAATAAAATACTCGCTAGGTGGCAACAGTACATTGTCATAGCTAGAACAATAAAATACTCGCTAGGTGGCAGCAGTTCAATATCGCAGTTAAAATTCACAAATACTCGCCAGGTGGCAGAAGTAAATAATGACAGTTATAACACACAAATACTCGCTAGATGGCAACAGTATGTTATCACAGTTATTACACTAAAATACTCGGTATGTGGAAACAGCGCACTATCACAGCTATAACACATAAATAATCGCTAGGTTGCAATAGCACACAATCACAGCTATAGTACACAAATACTCGCCAGGTGGCAACAGTAAATTATCACAGCTATAACACACAAATACTCGCCAGGTGGCAACAGTACGGAAATCGGAATTTCTAGTGTTCGTAATCGTAATCGTAATTCCGAGATTTCTACAGCGACCAACGGAAGCCGCGCCGCGGAGACCAGCTTATTCACAGGCGCTCAGTCAAAACAAAATTGACAGGCACAAGGGTCCGGTTCCAGGTCAAGATCCAAAAGTCAGATGGAGAGACAGCGTGGCAGCTATGGGGGGTGGTGTTTGGGGTTGGAGAGGAGAGAGAGATAAGAGGAAAAACGGGTGTGTTAGTCAAAGAGCTCAAGGTGGAAGGGAATAACTATAAAACTCATAATGTTCCAAAAGTTCATGTTAATTTTGGAAACTTTGAGCCCGGCTACAGGACTCTAAAAAGGGTACAAAAACTGTAATGACTTTAAACAATAACAATGACTTCAAAAGGCCCGATGGTCGGCAAAGCTTTTCGCCTGCAATTACCTCGACGACAGTAAACTTTGCCACATCCGATCTCAATTCCTTCGAACTGCTCGTGCCGCAGACACAAATTTAAGGCGCCAAAGCAGCAAACGACTTGATCATTGTAACTTGCTCCTCCTCCTCCTCTTCCTTGCCCTATATTGCTCCTCCTCCTTGTTTTTCCTTCACCTTCTACTTTTTATACCCTTGCTCCTTTTCCTCCTGCCCCTCCTCCTTCTTCTTCTCCTCCCATTTCTCTTCTTTCTCCTTCTCCTCCTCTTCTTGCTATTCCTCCTACTCCTCTTCTTCCTCCACCTACTAGTTCTATTTTCTTGCTGCTGCTGATCCTCCTCCTCCTCACCTCCTCCTCGCCTCCTCTTCCTCCTCCTCCCCTCCTCCTCATACTCTTCACCTCCTCCTCCTCCTGTTCTTGTCCCTCCCTCTCCTCCTCCTCCTCTATCTCCTTCTGTTTACCATCACTTCCTCCCTCCGTCCTTCTTTTGTTCGTGTTCCATTTGGTCATAGACGGAATTGTTTACGGTCCCCGTGGACACAATGACCGAAGTCGTGCGATCTGGGACATTTAGACGTCAGCGAAGATATCAATCGCTCGGTCTGACAGCGTCGGTGTTTCAGGCAAAGGGTTTGCTTTTCATTTCCGGCTCTGTCTGTCTGTCTGTCTGCCTGTCTGTCTGTCTGTTTGTCTGTCTGTCTGTCTGGCTGGCTGGCTGGCTGGCTGGCTGGCTGGCTGGCTGTTTAGTTGACTTTTGGGTGGTGGCTGATTGACTGACCAGCTGGCAATCGATAGACTGATTAGCTGGTTGCTGAGTAGATGGGGATGGATCAATGGATGTATGGATGACGGACGGGTGGAAGATTGGATGGGTTGGTTGGTGGGTAGGTGGATGGATGGATGGATGGGTGGGTGGATGGATGGGTTGGTTGGTGGGTAGGTGGATGGATGGATGGATGGGTGGGTGGATGGATGGGTTGGTTGGTGGGTAGGTGGATGGATGGATGGGTGGGTGGATGGATGGATGGATGGGTTGGTGGGTGGGTAGGTGTATGGATGGATGGATGGGTGGGTGGATGGATGGATGGATGGGTTGGTTGGTTGGTGGGTAGGTGGATGGATGGATGGGTGGGTGGATGGGGATAGATGGATGGATGGGCTAGTTGTTGGGTAGGATGGATGGTTGGAAGGATGAATGGGTCGGTTGAGTGGACTGACGGCTGGATGGATGAGGGGATGGTGGAGGATCTTAGAAATAAGTTACTTTTGAATGATTGGATGGGGCGTCACAGAGACGAAGAGATGCAGCGATAGAGCGATTATCCTTCAGTCATCGGTTCTCTCTGGAAATCCGAATACGAGAAGGAGGAAGAACAAAAGGAGGATAGAGAGGAAAAGGAGAAAGAGGAGGAGGAAGAGGAGGAAGAGGAGGAGGAGGAGGAAGAGGAGAAGCAGGAGAAGAAGGAGGAGTAGGAGGAAGAGGAGGAGGAGGAAGAGGAGAAGGAAGAGGAGGAGGAGAAGGAAGAGGAGGAGGAGAAGAAGGAGGAGGAGGAGAAGAAGGAGGAGGAAGAGGAGGAGAAGAAGGAGGAAGAAGAGGAGCAGGAAGAGGAGGAGCAGGAAGAAGAGGAGGAGAAGGAGGAGGAGAAGCAGGAGGAGGAGGAAGAAGAGGAGGAGGAGGATGGTGAACGCCAAGTCTTCCAACTAATCAGGTCAGGATGTTCAATTGCATCTTCATTTCACCCGTCGACGCTTCTGCTGCTGCTGCTGCTGCTACCACTACTGGTGGCACTCCGTTTGTCTGTTTGTCTGTTTGTCTGTTTGTCTGTCTCTATTTCCATCACTCTTTCTGTTCTTCGTCTTCCTTCCATCCGTCGGCGTGCGCTTATTAACTTAGATCTGCCTGAAATCCGCTCTCTAAATGACTGCACTGCCGCCAGCTTTCCATCTCCTTTGCATCCCTTCTTCAATTTCCAGTAGCATTCTCTGTAGCATACAATACGACCTGGCGTGAGTGAGTGAGTGTGAGTGAGTGAGTGAGTGAGTGAGTGTGAGTGAGTGAGTGAGTGAGTGAGTGAGTGAGTGAGTGGAGTGAGTGAGTGAGTGAGTGTCAGTCATTCTGTTAGTTAAGTTGGTCGGTCGGTCAATCAGACTGTCTATCCCTTTGTCTGTCTGTCTGTCTCTGTCTGTCTGTGTGTCTATCTTTCTGCCTGCATGCCTGAATGCCTGCCTGTATGCCTGTCTGTCTGTCTGTATGCCTGCCTGCCTGCCTGCCTGCCTGCCTGCCTGTATGCCTGTCTGTCTGTCTGTCTGCCTGCCTGCCTGCCTGCCTGCCTGCCTGCCTGCCTGCCTGCCTGCCTGCCTGCCTGCCTGCCTGCCTGCCTGCCTGCCTGCCTGCCTGCCTGCCTGCCTGCCTGCCTGCCTGCCTGCCTGCCTGCCTGCCTGCCTGCCTGCCTGCCTGCCTGCCTATATAATCACCATGAGGGTTCCCAGCCTATATATTAAGGCAATCCATGGGTAATTGCACAAAATGTGTTTTAGTCGTACCTGCCAGCAACATAGATTGAAAATTAAAACAGACTTGTGATTGAACATGGAGGAGAAAGACATTTAGGACCCGTAAATAAAATCCTGGCTACGCCCGGACCTAAAATCAGATACACTGAGGCCCATCTAGACCTCAGCCATTGGCGATCGTACAAACTTTCATAGAAGCAGACTCAATCAAAAGACAGGCTCGAAACTCTGGCTGTATGACAGACAGACAGACAGACTGACTGACAGACAGACAGACATACAGTGATGGACGGACGGACGGACGGACGGACGGACGGACTGACTCCCTCCCTTCCTCGCTCCCTCCCTCCATTCCTCCCTCGCTCTATCCCTCCGTCCGTCCGTCCGTCCGTCCCTCCCTCATTCACTCACTCACTCACTCACTCACTCCAACCAATTGACTAACTGATCGACCGACTAACCGACCGACTTACCGCCTGACAAAGGAAACAGAAACAGACAGACAGACACACAGACAGACACACAGACAGACAGGCACACAGACAGACACACAGACAGACACACAGACAGACACATACACACATGCAGCCAGACGGACAGACAGACAGACAGAAAGACAGACACAGACAGACAGACACACACAGCCAGACGGACAGACAGACAGACAAGGTCCCTAGAGCTCGAATGGCTGCCTATCATCGGCTGAATACGACTAACCTCGCGTGCATTAGCGCCTGCGCCTCGACCCACTGTAGCGATCGAAGATCTCCACCGGTCACGTCTCAGCTGCGACACCTAACGACTTTCGGCGTCAATTGGATTGCCTCTTTGCTCCCTATATTTACGCCCCTCATCTGCCATCTCTAATCCTAACTAATAAATTCTTTGGCGCCTTTAAGTACTATGTACTCAACCGGTCGAAGAGGCGAGACTACGGAGGATCTGAGAGGACTGTCTGCCTTCCTTCTTCGGGAGGTTGGTTGACAAGTGAGTTACGACAAAGGCGATATTTTTAGAAATTTGGATTAGAATTTTAGAGGGAATTTCACGTCTGATCTTTCTGAGGAGTGTCAAATGATGCATGCCTTTATCTCCATGTGTCGATTTGGGGATTAATGACGATTTACTGTTGGCAGCGATGGGGGAAGACTCATGCGGGGTCACTTGGGGTTTTTGATGCGACGCTGGCAAGCGCCCTAAAGGCACACAAAATCATGTATGTATGTATGCATGTATATATGTATGTATGTATGTATGTATGCATGTATGTATGCATGCATGTATGTATGTATGTACGTATGTTTATATGTATGTATGTATTAGTGTATGTATTTATTTGTGTATGTATGTATGTGTGCATGTATGTATGCATGTATGCATGCATGTATGTATGTTTGTGTATATGTATGCATGTATGTATGTATGTATTTATATATGTATGAATACATATGTATGTAACTAGGCATTTATATAGCGCCTTCAAGAATCTAACGCGAATCGCTAACAAGCAATAGATGCGATTTAAAAGTGTCGACTAAGTCATTAGTTTGTTTACCTAAGGTAGAAATTCTCACATAGAATTTTTATTTAAAAAGGTCCGGCGAAAAGGAACGGATAAATTCCTTGACGTTCTGGCAGAACAAAACTGTCACGGAAGGCAACGACATTCAAGGCACTGATGCAATTGCCAGTTGTTGAAAGATTTATTATCTTCCCTGGAAATTTGGATTTGGCGGATTCCCAAATGGGACGAAAGGTATCGAATGCCAGCGGAACAAAGTGATATTTGCTTTTCTATTGTTATATAGCGCCACTATGTATGATAGAGAATCAGGGTGTGGAGCTTGGCAACTGTACGAGCGTTAGAAGTATTGCAAGGTCAATGTGGGCTGACGTTGGAATCATGCGTTACTAGTTATATCTCGGAGCCTCTGTCATCCGTACATACATAATACAGTACATGCATACATAGGCATATGATACATAATTCATTCATACATACATAAATACATACATACATACATATATTCATACATACATATTACATAATATATATATATATACAAAATACATGCATGCATACATACATACATGCATTTATGCTTACATACATCATACATACATACATATACATGTACATACATACATACATACGTATATTGATACATACATATTACATAATATATATAATATATATATACAAAATACATGCATACATACATGCATGCATTTATGCTTACATACATCATACATGCTTACATACATACATATACATACATACATACATACATACATACATACATACTGCGTACTGCGCCGGTCTGTGGCTGCAAGCAGTCAGTCGTATGTGTTAGTCTCAGGTTTCTTCTCCGTTTTTATCGTCTTACACAGTTTTCTTCCATCGGTCCTTTTCACTAGCGGTTCTTCTTGTATCCATAGCACCAACTGTGTCGTTCGGACTTGTTTACTTTGACATTTATTCTACTATTTTCGTGGTTTTAAATCGCATGAAGATCCCTTTAAATGACAACTCGAAGCGTACGATTTACACACGTGACCTGCTACTAAGCCTGCGTACCCTTGGGCCAGCTTAGGACCGGTCCGTGTACACACATTCATATATGCATACATACATACATACATACGCATAAAAGAAACATAATGCATACATAATACATAATATAAACACAAAATACATGCATGCACACACACATACATTAATTACTATCAGACGGACAGCCCGTGGCTGCAGAGCCGGAAGCCGACGAAGACTAGCCCCTGTGTATACGGAATCTGACTGCTGTGGTATCGAATTCATCTCAGACAATCCCCTAATCAGGCTGCCTCAGTGTCTTGACCAGGCACCCAACACCACCACAGGCCGAGTGCAACACCAACCGCTTGTTCTTATTCGCCCCCCAATCGCGAGACACGCTGTACAACGTGGTGATCTGGCCCGCTTCGGATGCTTCAAAATACGATCCGCTAATAACAATATCGTAATCATAATCTCGAGATTTCTACAGCGATCAACGAAATTTAAGTCGCGGGAACCAGCTTATTCAGAGGCGCTTAGTCAAAAACAAAATCGATAGGCAAAAGGGTTTGGTTCCAGGTCGTCAGCGTGCTTATTCAGGGTAAGAAGCTCAGTGTGCTTGCTCTGACTGAATTGTAGTACGAGGACTCTGACTGCACCTCCATTAAGCGTCTCCGAGGGTTGGGATCAAACCTTCTTGAGGCTGCCAGACCAATCGATGATAAGCGGCGCCAGGGCAAGGTCAAATCTGTGAACCATGACGGCATTCCCGTCGTCGCCACGTACGGTATCGCCCTACCTAAAATCAACCTGAGGCAGAACGTTACATCGTTTGAATTCCTGTGTTGTCGGACGACCACGGGGGTAGCAGCCGCGTCTTCGTCGTCCTATACCGGTCCAGATCAGAAGTAATCAGGCCGCAGACGCGTCTTCGTCGTCCTATACCGGCCCAGATCAGAAGTAATCAGGCCGCAGCAGCCGCGTCTTCGTCGTCCTATACCGGCCCAGATCAGAAGTAATCAGGCCGCAGACGCGTCTTCGTCGTCCTATACCGGCCCAGATCAGAAGTAATCAGGCCGCAGCCGCGTCTTCGTCGTCCTATACCGGCCCAGATCAGAAGTAATCAGGCCGAAGATTTTCGAAGAGCTTTCATAACTTCCTACAGCTCTCGCCAGTATCTCTCTGGCTGTCACCATCACCAGGGACATTAATATACACCTCGAGCGAGAGCTGCACCAAGAAACCGTAAAATATAACGAAATCCTATCGACATACGGTTTCCGGCAGGAGGTGAAGTCTGCAACTCACCGGCTCAGCGGTCTGCTGGATCATGTGATCACGTACGAGAGCGCGTCGCGACTCGAGGTCCTGGTCACCGAAGTCGGATTCTCGGACCACATGCTAGTGTCATGGTCCATCAATATGACACCACCAGCTCCGACTTACGAGAAGATCGCTAGGCGCAAGTGGCACCACTTAGACACCGCCGCCTTCCTGGACGAACTCTCAAAGTCGGAACTCTGCACGATTGGCGGCCTGACGATCGATACCTCTGAAGACGATCTTGCAGATGTTTCCGATTCAGTAATCAGCGGCATGCTTGATAAGCATGCTCCCATTTCGGAGTTAACTGTGTTCTCATCAGCCTTGGTTTGACAACGAATGTCGCGAAGCTAGACGGACGGTTCGACGACTTTCCCGCCGTCCTCAAACCGATGCTGCTGAAATTGAGGGTGAACAAGGTTGGCGCACAGCCTTGAGTTCGGCCAGGAAACTGTCGCATACAACATCCTTTGTCACTCTCCGCGGAATCATGCAGCTCTCTGGATGAGGGGATGAAGATTTGCTTACGGGATGGTGCATGTGAGTTTCATACACCCACGAGGGGGTGGTGGGAGATATGCCCAATGGGTGGGAGAGTCCCCAGAGCGGTGGTGGGAGACTGGGCCACCACTACCGTAGGTCGACACAGTCATTGGATGTATAATCGTTATCTTCACCCAGTGGGGTGACTTGTTGAAGGCACAGCATTTGTATTTCGTTCCCGTTCTAATGGTCAATTTCAATTAAGCCTTTGTTTCAATAGATCTTTATTTCGTCCACTGTATTACGACGCGGCGTCGATTTGTTTCCATCTGTGCGTCCGTTCGCAGTCTGTGTCTTCGTTCTCCTGACGTCTCCTCCTCGTCCTCGTCCTCCTCCTCTTCCTCCTCGTCCTCCTCCTTCTCGTCCTCCTCCTCCTCCTCTTCCTCCTCCTCCTTCTCGTTATGTCTGTCACCATCATCATCATCATCATCATCATCACCACCACCATCACCATCATCATAATTATCATCATCATAATACTACTACTACTGCTAATCATCATCATCACCACCACAACCACCACCACCACCATCGTCATCATCTGTCCGTCCATCCGTCTGTGCGTCCGTCATGTCCGTCTGTCCGTCGGAATATCTTTCTAAACTCAGTCCAGTATCACAATCATCATCACCCTTGTCATTTTCCTCCTGCTCTTCTTCATCATAGTCGTCGTCATAATGGTCATCAACATTTTCTTCTCCATCATTTTCATCGTCGTTGTCGTCATCATCATCGTCATCACCATCGTTATCCTTATCGTTGTTATTATCATCTTCTTCTTCTTGATCTTCTTCCACTTCAGCTTTCTCCTTCTCTTCCTATTCTTCTTCTTGATTTATGACAGAGGCGTCCTCGATAGCATGGCTGATCAAGGGTGCTTTCGCGGGAGGCGAGGAGTGGAGACCTTTTCTGCTTTTCCAAGCAATCGACAGCAGTATCTTATGGTTTGGGTAAAATTGTATAGCAACGCTCTTAATCCGCCCTACTCAACGTATACTCTGTGGTAAAGCGCTCCCCTCTCTCTCTCTTTCTCTCTCTCTCTCTCTCTTTCGCTCTCTATCTCTTTCTCTCTGCCTCTCTCTCTTTCTCTCTGCCTCTCTCTCTCTCTTTCTCTCTGCCTCTCTCTCTCTCTTTCTCTCTGCCTCTCTCTCTCTCAGCCTCTCTCTCTGCCTCTCTCTCTGCCTCTCTCTCTCTTTCTCTCTCTCTCTTTCTCTCTGCCTCTCTCTCTCTCTCTCTCAGCCTCTCTCTCTCTGCCTCTCTCTCTCTGCCTCTCTCTCTTTCTCTCTCTCTCTTTCTCTCTGCCTCTCTCTCTCTCTCTCTCTCTCTCTCTCTCTCTCATCCTCTCTCTCTGTGTGGTGCCATCTATTGCTTGCTGTAGGTCGTCTTTATATGCTCTATATTCATATTATGCGTCTTATATTGTCGACTTCCAATCGGATTTACACTGCGGAAGATCTATTGACGTCTGAAAAAGAAGAGGAGGAGGAGGAGGAGGAGGAGAAAGAGGAGGAGGAGGACGAAGAGAAGGAGGAGGAGGAAGAGAAGGAGTAGGAGGAAGAGAAGGAGGAGGAGGAAAAGAAGGAGGAGGAGGAAGAAGAAGTAGTAGTAGTAACAGTAGTAGTAGAAGAAAAAGAAAAAGAAGAAGAATAATAAGAAGAAGCAGATGGTGGTGGGGGTGGTGATGATGATGATGATGATGATGATGATGATAAAGAATAGAAAGAAGAATAGGAAAAGAAGAAGTAGAGGAGGAGGAGGAAGAAGAAGAAGATGATGATGATGACGATGAAGGTGATGTTGATTACAATGATGAAGAGGAGAAAAAAGAAAAAGATGACGATGAATTAGATGAAGAAGAAGAATAAGATGAAGAAGATGATGATCAAGAAGATGCCTTTGTGAGGCCTCTAAAATGCTTACATACATACATAAACACATACATAAACACATATACACATAAATATAAAACATACATCATACATATATACACATACATACATACACATACATACATAGACATACATACATACACATATATACATACACATACATACATATATACACATACATACATACACGTACATCATACATATATACACATACATACACATACATACACACATACACATTACATACACACATACATACATACATACACGCATACATACATACCTATATACATACCTACCTACCTACATACATACATACATAAATGGCTACACCAAAGGCCACACGCATTCCAAAGACGCCGACAATCTCCTGCCCTTTTGGTCGTTATGCTAAGACGGATCTGTCGATGGCTTTGCCACAGACAGCAACTTCGTTAGACAGCGAAGACACAGATCAAGATTATCGGATCATCGTCTTGTCAAAAACTGTTTTCCGCGCAGATTACAGACTCCGCGTTCAACGAACCACTCACAGATCAACAGACCCAACGAAGTCATCGGTGTGTATTTATGTATCCATGTATTTGTGTGTACGTATGTATGCATGTAGGCCAATGATTGTACGAATGTATGCATTTATGTATGTATGTATGTTTGTGTGTGTATTGTGTATGTGTGTATGTATGTATGCATATGTATGTATCTGTGTATGAATATATGTGTATGTATGTGTATGCATGTAAGTGTATATGTATGTATGTGTATGTGTGCATATGTGTGTATGTATGTATGCATGTATATGTGTATGTATGCATCCATATGTATATATGTATGTATGCGTATATATGTATCTATGAACGTATCTAAATATTTCTATAGCGCCGTTTAAGAACCTCTTTAAGGCGCTACGTAAGCGATCTCCTTTTCTACCCCTTACATCGAACCCCATGAATCAGACGCCGACAGGGACGTGCACACGACTAACAGATATTCAAACACACTCCAAAAACACCACCCCTTCTCTGAGCTTCAAAACCCTGCACCCGCCCTTAGAAATGCAAATGTGTGTAACGCAGATGTCTTCGGCGCAGACAGACCTGAGTGTTTTCGGAGGTGCTCGAAAGAGGGAGCCACGCGACATTCAAGTGCTTGACGTCACGACCTCTTGTCGGTGTCAGAAGCGTTGAGTTCCTGGCTCCGGGTGTCGGTGAAATGAATACCTGATGTCAGACAGACAGACAGACGGTGGACGCTACGTCGTATAAAGATAGCAAATGAAATCTGCTGCTTCCGTTTCAGCCTTCATATGGGTCGATGTTTTTTTTTCATATCGATGGACAGATTATGCAAACCTACGGATGTTTTTCTCGGCTGTTATTATTATTATATCGGCTATAAGGTTACCACAAAATTAAATGAAGTGAGGCGAGGTCAGGTGAGGTGAGGTCAGGTCAGGTGAGGTGAGATCAGGTGAGATCAGGTGAGGTGAGGTGAGGTCAGATCAGGTCAGTCAGGTAATTTAAGGTATATTAAGGTAGGGGAGGCGAGTGGAGGTAATGTAATCTACGGTGAGGTGATGTAATGTAAGGCAAGGTAAGATAAGGCAATGTCAGGTGAGTTGAGGTGAGGTGAGGCAAGGCAATGTAATTTAAGGCGAGGTAGGGTAAGGTAAGGCAATGTAATTTAAGGCGAGAAGAGTTAAGGTGAGGTGAGTTGAGGTAAGGTAAAGTAAGGTAAGGTAACGTTGTCGATCACTTACCACACACTTCTGTCAACAGAAGTTATCCTCTACGGTGTGTAGCCGATGTATCCATGTTTATATTACTATAATGCAATGTAAAATATCCGACCGCCATGCAACCTGCGATGCCACCCCTTCTCTGAACTTATCCTGTCTCTGCCTCTAATTTGTCATCGATTAAAGACCATTCTGTTTGATCATGGTCCGTTGATGTCAGATCGGCAGCACCTCTGAGAAGCTTCCTTGAAGCGGCGCTATATAAATGTGCAATTGCGATTACGAATGTAAAGAACGTAACGCAACGTAATGCTATGTAGCGTGATGCATGGGATAAAAACATCATTTATATAGAGCCTCACCAAGACAGAGACGCTTCTATGCAACCAAGAACTCTGCCAGGTCAGTTCAGTCCGGGATCAATAATTAAGACCACCGCAATTTAGGATGTAACACATGTAAAGTAAACGGTAAAATAATAATAATATTATTAATGATAATAATAATAATAATAATAATAATAATAAGACAATTTATATAGCGCCGTAGCATAGCCGAGGCCGAAGAAAAGGGCGCTGTACATCAGTTCAAAAATCAACAACAGTCATAAGATATCCTAAAAAGATATGTCTTGAGTCTTGACTTGAATGGTAAGGTAACGTGCAGGTAAAACATGTAAAGTAAACGGTAAGGTAACGTGCTAGATTTCTGTGATCTTGTTTGCGCCTCAGCCAAATGGTCTTGCAGTACCTGGGACCATTTTTCTGAGCAGTTTCTATGAGCGGTATGCATGTGTAATAGCTTGACATTGTCCATTGACCTTTACGGATTTTCGTGTGTGTGATGGAATTTTCATACGTAATTGACTTACGAGGCAATTTTTGGCTTCAGATATTGCCAGCAAATGAATTTATATGGCGCTATTGTAAAACGAAAGACGTATGAAGGCAATAAAAAGAATACCAGCCGCTATCCACATATATTAGCCTATATTTATATGACGGTATATTAATTATATTATATGCAATTTATATGTGCATATCTACACTGGATAAAGATATCTGTAGTTACCGATCGACAGTCTATTAGAGTGGGATTGTCTTTGCGCAGACCTTTGTCATTAGTGTCCGATAGCAATAAAGGGGAAGGGAGGATGAGTTGGTCTTTCACCCCAATGGTAATATGGGGGAAGGCGGGGTGCGTTAGGCTTTTGGCCTGTAACGACACCGACCGTTGTTCGGCTGTGACGAATAAAACGCGTCTGTGTAAAATAAACAATTTCTGTATGAACTGCGTCGTCGTTTCGCCAGAGAACATTTGTCGAGTCGGCAAATAACAGAAAAAGACTTGGCAACATCATTACCGGAACTCATCTATACGCCGATGCATTTAGCAAATACCATAGAATGTAATACGATATAATATGTTCAGTGCATTATATATGATGTGTGTTCTAATATAACGACATGTTTATGTGATAATACAACATAGAATGTATAATATTATGATATATATGTAATCACATAGTACATATGTATTTATATAATAATCTATTTCTATATGTATTGCATAATAATACATAATATATAGGAAGCTGAGCTGACATGGATTACTGCTAAGTATATACAGATACGAGTCTAGACTTCATCAGCGGATCTTTTCAAGGATAGGACACACACACATATGTATATACAGTATATATGGATTCAATGTGTATATATAAGTCATACACAATGTACCTTCTTTAGTTTATATATAATTTAATATTCATAAATATATGTGTCGCATATACTGGGTATATAATTATATGAAGTCATGTGTGTATGCGTGTCTACGAGTATATACGTTGACCATATTATGTACTGCGCCACTGAAGATTAGGTAAACGTTTGTATATGATTTGTAGGTAATTATATAATAAATCAATCCAGTGAGTACATAAATTGCATTGATGTACCAAAGTGAATATTTACGAATGTTCACACATAAAGTGACAGAATTATGTATAATGTACGATTATTAATGTGCGTTAATATGAAAATTTATGTTCATGAATATGAATATTTATGTAGGTACACACAGAGTCACACAACTATGTATTAATGTATGAATAATTATGTGTGTAAACATAAATATGAATATAAATGTTTATGTATGTACACTCAGAGTCACACAATTATGTATAATGTATGAATAATTAAGTGTGAACATGAATATGAATATAAATGTTTATTTACATGTTTATTCTATGACTAAGACCTTTAATTGCTCGTTCCTCGATGCTTTGATTCAATGATATCCTTCAACAACTGTTTCACTCAATTTCGGATCTTCTTGTAGGGATCGTGCTAACCAGTATAATAGAAACCTTTGCATATTCACGATCCGAAAGCAATTCGACGGCTCCTGCCAAGAGTCGTGGCGCACTACCGAGGTAGCTATTCACGTTATACCCGAGGTCTGTTTTTGAAAAAGGCGCTTCATAAATGAACGATTAGTTTACTGCATTTAATTAGTAAGAGTTGCCTGAAAATTTAACGTCAGCAACAAATGACGTTGATTGATTTTCATTGCAGCTTGTTTGACCGCCATAGTAATGACATTCACCTTGACAAATGTATTGTCCATCTTTTAGAGAAGCTTAATGACTGGAAGCCATTAAACTGTCCTACTGGGTCTGTAGATGACGATGACAACGACGTCGACGATAATTATAAAGATGATGATGACGAAACTGATGACTATGAAGGTAATGATGTCAGTGATGATAATGATGATGATGATCTTGATGATGATGATAACAACTAGGATGATGAATGGGGATACTGATGATAATCATAACATGATGGTAGTGACGGCGACGACGATGATAACGACAAAGATGCATTTGTTGATGATGGTGATTGTGATGAAGAAGAAGAAGATGATGATGATAGTGATGATGATGATGATGATCATAATGATGATGATGACGATGACTACGATGATAATGGCACGAGGATATGTTTATCTGATAAAGGCTTTGCTGTAGTAAGACGATAGGCGTCTAATGGTGTCTCGGGTAAGACGATCGCAGTCGTTAATGTGTTTTGCTCAAAGGAAGTCTGATTGAATCAGTAGCGACCGTTGGAGTGGTACGTGCTATACAGCTGGCTGACACACTTGCCTCAGGGCCTCGGATTCGACATCGTCGCTCGGCGGGATTCAGCGGCTGAGCTCTCCACTCGCTGTCTACGCTGAAACTAGCATCAAGACCCTATAGACCCATAATAAGGGTCGATGGCCACTGTCTTCTATTCAATTATGGCATTACGGCTGCTGCTGCTGCTGCTGCTTTAAGACGAGGATGATGATGATGATGATGATGATGATGATCAAGACAATGATTATTACGACGTAGAGATGATTGTGATGATGACGATGATGATGACTGCGAAGACAGCCACGACAACGACGTTTATTGTTATTGCTGCTACCACCACCCTAATCCTACTACTACTGATTTCATACTACTATTAACAATCGACTCCTTGACTGTTACAATGCTGGTGGTGATGTTGATGATGATGATGATGATGATGATGAAGATGATGATAATGAAGATGAGAATGATGATGGTGATGATGATAATGAAGAAGATGATGATGGTGATGATGATGGTGATGGTAATGATGATGATGGTGGTGGTGTTTTGATGACGATGACGACGGTTGGTGATAACGCCGGTAGTAATCATCGAGCTATTTGCAGGGACAGTCTTCTCTCTTCGTCGGGAGTAAAAGGATATTGCTCTAATGATCGTTTTATCTCATGGCGCCACTCGACCTCGAATGAGAGCCCCATTTTATGTCGACCGTGGAATCGACCGCACGGTCTACGAGCAATCGTCGTTAGATCCACTCAGAGAAACAGCTGCATCAGCAGCGGGTGAAATGAGCAAACAGGATGCTATAATGCCAGCCTCCGCAACTGTCTGCATGGACGCTGGAATCAGTGATGCGTGAAGCCGAACATAAAACGCATCAGTCTTCAGATGACGCGGACTGAATTGGTTGCAGCGGCAGACAGAAGGCGTGCCAAAGATGCTGCCAAGGGAAGATGCTCGCGTTGGTTGGTGTGACGAATCTTGTGAAGCGTGCTGCTGCTGCTGCTGCTGCTGCTGCTGCTGCTGCTGGAAAACTCCATCATTCGATACATTCGTCCGACTCTCGTTTACAACAGAGTATTCTATTTAGGGCGTCGTCGCACTAATTCAGATTGGGTGGACCCCGTATTTTGGAACTGTTGATCCATGTAATGTAGGGTAACCGAACATTCATATAGCGCCGCATTGTTTAAATATATATATGCATGCATGTATGTATGCTTGTATGTATGTATGTGTGTATTTTTGTATGTATGTATATATGTATGTATGAATGTATGTATGTATGTATGTATATATGTAAGTATGTATGTATGAATGTATGTATGTATGCATACGTATTATGGATTCATATACGTAAACATTTATGTATGTGCATATATGTAAGCCTATGTATGTATAAACTGTGTATTAGATTACAATACAATGCAGTCATGGACTCAAATATCTCCAAGGTACTTTACTTATTGGATGCAAAATTATAATAAGCTGGACTTCATAATAAGTTATCATACGTACTAAATAAATATATATACTGCATATACAGTATGATTTCGTTCGTCTCTTTCACGCGTGTGCGAGGGACTGCTAGCTGAGACCTTTTCCAACTACACGACAGCCATTTTACTGATGAACTTGGGGCGTCTGTGTCGGGAAATTTAGCATCATTACTTAAATAAGGAGGATGTCTTTGGACGATTCTGAGAAGTACTTAAAGCGCCGTCAATATGTAGATACATACATGGGATTAATTGCTCAAAATCAATATTACAGTGAAAACTGTGCAAAAGTTTTTCCAATCGATATCAACGGCCTTTGATGACATTAGATGTCGTTAAATATTGGAAACTACTACTAGATACATACATACATACATACATACATACAAAAATACATACAACATACATACATACATACATACATACATACATACATAAATACATACAACATACATACATACATACATACATACATAAATCCATACAACATACATACATACATACATACTTTTCATACATAAATACATACATACATACATACATACATACATACACACATACATACATACATACATATATGCATACATACATACATACACACATACATACACACATACATACATAAATACATACATATATACAGACATACATGTATATATGCCCACATAAATACAGACATACATACATATATGCACACATACATACATACATACACAAATACATACAATCATACATATATGCATACATACATACATACACACATACATACACACATACATACATGCACACATACATACATTCATACATATATGCATACATACATACATACAAACGCACATACATACATACATACATACACACATACATGCACACATACATACATAAATACATACATACATATATACAGACATACATCATACATATATGCATACATACATACATACATACATACATATAAACACACATACATACAAACAAAGACGCAGTGACTATCGCATGCTTCTCCACTTGACCTTTGTCCTCGCACAGTGTGTGGTCCGACTTGCTCATTTTTATCTGCTAGAACGTCGAGTTTTTCCAAGAAATTTCGAGTTTAAGCCGCTGAGCATTAGCAGAATCCCCGCTGCGGTTGCCTGCGACGAATATGACTTGTACCGCTGGCTCGTTCTTTTGGGTCCTCGTCTGTTGCCCGTCGGTTGAAGATTACCTTTGTCATTCAGGGACTCAGGGACGTTACGCTGCTTCAAGGAAGTTCAGACTTCTGTCTTCAGGCTTTTCCCTTTCTTCTCCTTTTCTTTCATCTCGATATACAATGTCTAATGGCGCAGTGATCAGGCCATTGCGCTTTCAAGGCCTAAGGTCTATAATCAGAGGTCTCTACATTAGTTCTGTACGTAATGTAATGCCCTTAGAAGGTTTTGTCATCAAGTTCTTGGAGGCTGTTACATACATTCATATTCACTTACTTACTTAACTACTTTAATAAATAAGTAGACTAGCCATCGAAATTGTATCCCTAGTGTTGATTATACGGACTTAATTAATCTTGGTAATGCTTAAAACCTCGACAGATTCAAAATACTTAGGGTTACTATAGTATACACGCAAAGACAAAATGCCAACGTCTTATCAGTCAACGAAAAACCAGCTGATAACGGTAACTATTGTTATTTATAGACAGATTTATGTAGCCCCGGTATAGTTTGCTTACTTTTTAGCATTTTATTTTGCTTATCGAGAGTGACGATATCAGAATATCAATATTGTTGTTATTATTATTATTATTGTTGTTGTTGTTGTTGTTGTTCCTGTTGTTGTTGTTGTTATTATTATTATTATTATTATTATTATTATTATTATTATTATTTTAGCCCCGAGGTACCAATGATCCCTCAGGAAGTATTATTGCCCCAGGTAAGTGTAATCCCCCCGGAACAAAGAATTATGCTAGAAGCTGTTAACGTTATATATTACTACAACTACTACTACCACTACTACTACTACTACTATTACTACTACTAGTAGTAATAATAATAATACTAATAACTAATATATTGAATAACAATATCATCATTATTGTTAAAATTTTAATAATAAATGTAATTATTATCATTACTTTAGTCAAGTTACTGACCGGCATTGTTGTTGCCGACTTCCGTCACGAGCATCTTCCCGAAGTCGTTCCCGTCGTTCTCGAACTGATGGTACTGAAACGCGATCTGCGTATGCTTGAGCTTCGCGAGTACCGCGCTAATGCACAGATAGCAGAACCGAGTGGTAATCCCGTAGTTCTGGTTGTACACGATCTTCAACTTCTTCCAGGAATGATGATCCATCAACGCGACGATTCCTTGCACCATCCACTCGAATGTCACCCCGACGCGCGTCAAAAGAGGAAACTCGGCCTCGGGGTCGGTCTTACTGGCGCCGAGATCGTGGGCCATCCCGCCGGCCGTGATGACGGGGATGTTCCAGTAGGGTGAGTAACGGGCAACCGGTGCCAGACTGTAGTCGCAGACGGGGCCGAAGAACGCGTGGAAAACTTCTTGGAGCCGGAGGTTGATGGCGGCGATTGGTGCAGCCACGGAACTACACTTGGAGTCGCTGGTAATGATCGCGAGTCGCGCCGACGGTAGGATACTTCGAACGACGTCGCTTGAGATCGTGTAGTTCAGCGCAAGGTGGACCCTCTGCAAGGAAAACTGATATGAATTGTTTGCTGGAAGTATCAGTGCTATCTTCAGGGTCTCTTCTGTCGTTCGAACCTGGACCGGCGCTGAGCAACGAAACTCAGTCCAGATTGTGAGCGTGGCCAGGAAAACCAGTCGGGAGAGTCGTTTTGAAGCCATTTTAAAACAACCTCGCCGGACAAACTGCAATCAACGCATAGCCGAGAATAGTATAATCTGGATCCTTCTAGTCTGGAAACTTCTAACCTGGAAACTTCTTGTCAGGAAACTTCTATATCGGCGTTGTCTTAATGATCGCTTCACTCAAAGTGATGCCCACCAGGCTATGGTCTTAGACGAGGCAATGGTCTTAGGCGAGGCTATGGTCTTAGACCAAGCAGACGATTGTCCTAAGCAAAGCAAATGATATCTTAGACAAAGAAGGTAACGGGATTCCACAGTCGATGAATTGGAAATAAACACACAGACAGACAGCCAAGCTCTTCTTTGCGTCTTTCTGTAGTTTTCAGAATCGCATCATCGTTTGTACATCGGAAGACTGAAATCATCACAAATTAAAAGGTTAATGCTGCTAAATGTAAATGTTCTTTAATATCGCACTACATTACATTGCAGTAAATTAGGTAAACTTGCAATACAATACATTGCATGTTACATTTAATTTACCTAAAAAGACTCGCAAGCGCATAACTCACCAATTAACTACAGTCGAGATCAGCCGCGAATCATTGCAAGCTGCAAAATACCTGTAGTTCTTCCCCATGTGTATGTACATATATTTATCTGGATATTCCTTTATTCGCCTCAATATTTTATAATATTCACCTTGATAATTTTATATTCGCTTACATATTCTAACCTGAATATTTCTTTATTCATCTGGATCTATCTATAATCATTTGCAGGATATCCCACTATTAACTTGGACATTCCTCTATTTGCTTGTATATTCCTCTATTCAACTGGGCATTCCTATATTCACCTGAATATTTCTATTATCATCTGGGCATTCCTATATTCACCTGGATATTTCTATAATCATCTGGGCATTCCTCTATTCACTGGATAGTCCATACTTTCTCTGGCAATAATATCTATTGCTCTGTTACATAATGGCGCTGCGTCTCATGCTCTGTGGCATTCAAAACAATGAATTCAAAACAATGGGAGACGGCAGATATGTCTTATAGCGGCATTGTTGTAGTCATTATAGACGCCCTATAGTCATACCCACCCACCCACACACACACCCACACACACACACACACACACGGGCGAATATTAATGTCGCTTATCAGTCGGGTATTCCTGCGCAAAATATTGAAGTTGTCAGCCAACGAGCGACATTAAGCAACGCCTTCAATGCGCTATTATGGTAAAATCACTCAGGAAGTCGCATTCAGGCAGTTATTTTATTGCCTGGCCGGGCTTAACTGATTTACAGGGTGCCAATATCTATGCAAATACCTCGGCAACCATTTTTCAGAAATCCTAGTAACATTTAGGGATATATATATATCCATTTGTGTGTGTGCTTTTGCTCAAGGCTCAAGGACAAGCATCTTGTGAACGATATATATAGGTCTTATATAAGTGTATATATATATATGCATGCACACAAACATATATATATATGTGTATATATCCACACATACATAATATATGTATATATATATATTGTGTGTGTGTGTGTGGACGTCAGGGTAGCGTACTAAGGAGCCTTGAGTCCTCCCAACTCTCCAGAATATGACGAGCAGACTGACATTTTGATCTAATATGGAGAGATATTTCCGGGTGTTTGCTTTGGCCAAGGCTCTCCTATTGTAAACAATTGCTAATTGTATTTATTGTCGTCTTTAAATTGGTCCCCAGTTCTGCAAAATAATGTCCAGTTCTTCTGCAGATACCGTGCAATGAACGGCAAGATCTCATGACTTCCATAAGAAACGAAATTCCCCAGATAGCCTTCATACCTTCATTGGACCCACGGTATAACTGTGCCTCTGGTGGTTTTGGCTTATAACTGGTCCAACGAACTTGCTACCATGCAATGCAAAATGCAATTGAAAGTCAGCAGTATAACAAGGTTACAGTGTTTTTAGACTGAATTGTAAACACGAATTAACCCAGCTACAGGATGAATTTGCTTTGAAACCAGATGGTTAAAGCTGTTATCCTAACATCGTTCTAACATCGGAATATGGTCGTGGTGGCAGTGGATGAATGAACGCCAGCATGTGTGCAGTTTTCTTGAGGTGGAGTATTGATGTGTGGATGGTTACAATGACACAGGTATTGCTAGCAATATGTGGAGAGACCGAGAGACACAAGTAAACAGCACGGATAAAGATAGAAAGATCCAGAATTGCAGAGAGCGAGAGAGAGAGAGAGTGACGGAGTGACGGAGAGAGGGACGGAGGGACGGACGGAGGGACTGAGAGAGAAATTCAGAAACAGAGAAAGAGAGAGAAAGAGAGGTAGAGATAGACATAGGTGGACAGACAAAGACAGACGAGTCGGCTCGTTTGACGAATGCGATGGAGGCAGTTCTCATGCATCACATAGGCCTTCATACGGTAAATAGGCCTACAGACGTAGTCCTACGTATTTGCCTATCAAAATAGGCCTCAGCATAGACGTATATACCGATATTGACCTATTCGGTTTCGATGCTATTAAGCTATAGGGATGGATGGATGTTAATAATGATGATGGTAATGATAATGATAAATATAATGATAACGATAACGATAATGAGAACGATGATGATGATGATAATGATGATGATGAAATATGGTGATCATGATGATGACGATGACGACGACTACGACGACGATAGACCATTGCAGCGCAATACCTGGCTGCACATACGAGACACTGATGTCATCATCGTCATCATCATCATCAGTAGCAGCAGCATCAGCTGCAGCTGCAACACAGCAGCAGCAGCAGCATCTAGTCTAATGCCACCTGATTCGCGCATCAAGCTTCACCTGCGATGGAGAAGAGAGCGAGAAAAAGTGGCAGCCATCGACACCGCTTATAAACCACACGCATCTCATTAGACCAAGGAACTCATTTCCATTTACGACAGCTGATCCAGGGGCCAATCCAGCCATTCACCCCGTTTGTTTTAGGGGAGACGCCACTGAGTTGCCCCCATAGAAATATTAGAACAAATATATAACAGTTATTACACATTAATATATTTAGTAATATATACCTACAACATAAACAGATATACACATTTGAAAACATTATCTATGTAGTTGAAGTAAAACGTTTCTTGTGGTGCCATGTACACAAAGTGTTAGAATGAGTGTTAAAATGAGTGTTATAAAGAGTGTTGGGAGTGCTATAAAAGCATTGAAAGGAGTGTTAGGAGGGTGTCAGAAGGAGTGTTAGAAGGAATGTTAGAAGGACTGTTAGGAGTGTTAGAAGGAATGTTAGAAGGACTGTTAGTAGACGTTTCATACGGCGTGTTAGAAGTTTTAGAAGGAATGTTAGAAGAAGTGTTATAGGGAGTGTTAGAAGAAGTGTTAGAAAGAGTTTTATAAAGAGCATTACAAGGAATGTATGCATGCATGCATCAAGAAACTTTATACAGCACCTTTTATGTACATGTGCTTCACAAATACGTTGATTTTTAATAATACCTATCTACTTACTTATAAGGTGCGTATTCGAACGAATAAATTGCATTTATTATGATTCTAATCTAAGCTATTGCTTTGACGCCAGTGATGCACAAGGCTTCAGTCGGTGGCGGTCCACACCTGCAAGGCTTATGCGCAATCCGGTCTTAAAAAGCAGATCCCTCGAAGACGGACCTTCTTATTCACTTAGGCGTGAAGAGCCATCATCCGGCGCTCAGTGCCTTCTGAGACGCATCACCCGTATGATTCTAAGTGGAATTTGGTTCCACTAAATTAAGTAAGGAACCGGGAACTGTGAGTCCTTCAGCCACAGGCGAAGCCGGGATTTAAATTAAGGGGGTGGCAAAGAGTCCGCCTGTGCGTCGTCGGTCAGCCAAGTTCAGCGTTTTGTCTATATTATTGACCTTTAAACTATATGATTTTTCCAACCAAAGGCGGATCTAGATTTTAAAGATAGGGGTCTACGTTAGTCCGCCAAGTTCTGCAGCGGGCACATAAATGAAAATGTGCATGTACATGTTTTTCTACAGCGACCGTATGACCTCGACCCTGCTTATTTTTCAATGAACTGACTGGGTTAGATCCTTCACTACTGCTGCAGCCCGTTTGAAGGGGCACATAAGAGCTTCATGGATCGTTAAATCCGCTGCCAGTGCTTCAAGTTATTTGAAACCAGACGAGCATTGTTCATTTCTGTTAGTATAATATAATATATCGTACACACATACAAATATATCAGGCAATAGGTGGCGCTAAAGAAGAACTGAAGTCTCTGCAGTGAACTATATATCACTTCCGGCATGTTCGCCATTGTCATAAGAAGTTGCTTTTATTGAAACCGAGTTCATGATCGTATTTATCATTGATTTAATCAGTAAATTTCAAAATTTTCCAGGTATTCCTTACGGAAATAATACGGAAACTGTAGTATACTAAAGAAGTAGCCTTCCTGCCATGCTCGCGATTAAGTACTCAACCAAACCTTAATATCCGGGATGGAGCTAATCGTCGAAGACTGACAAATCCTCGAGTTCAATTAAAAAGACGTCTAAGGGTAACGGTCGAGCACACATCAAACAATTGCACTGAACTGAATAACAGCTGCTTTAATATTAGAGTATGGGACACGCGAGGGTTGGAAGGAGAGGGTGGAATTGGCAGCGGAGATCGTGGAGTACTCCAAGAATGCATGGTTGAAACATGATTTGAATGATAAAGATGGCTGCTAAGTCACTGAATGGGGCTGAGGGCCTTGGAGCCGATGCCAATTATAACCACTGTCGCCAAATCTAGTCGTGCATGTCACGGAGTCACCAGGAAACATCAAATCACAATCCTTTATTGCACAGACTCGCACGCTCACAGACAAATACACATACATACACATGTATATACGTACATATAACATATACATATATCTATATGCATACATGTCGGAGCTTCTTTATAACATGCTTCATTATTGCATTATTCTGATATACTGCGGTTCTAAAGTTAGTACCTGTATCCAGAATATAGTCGAGCTCCCTTTAAAGCAGTCTCGTTATCAGGTAATGATTTATATGGCTGCCAACGACAGCGTTATGTGGTGCTTCCTGTGTGTGTGTGTATGTGTGTGCATGTGTGTGTGTGTGTGTGTGTGTGTGTGTGTGTGTGTGAAGTCCGACGTATGCCTTACTGGTACGTCTATAACGAAATATTGCCGACATACTGTGACTCTAAATCAATTCAATGCGCTTTTAGACATACAGTGCATGCTATACAATACAATGCAATGCAATATAATTCAAGTGAACTGAGCATGTCCACTTATGCGACAGTTCAGGGGTGTAGTATGCAGTCAGACAAGAGGAAAACCTAATGAGCTTTAGGCAGAGGGGAAAGGATATGGGTTTCAGCTACGAAATATGAGCCGAGTATATATAGTTGGAGTGTTGAGCACATGAGAAATTCTTTGATGTCATTCAGGTCTAAAACAAACCCGCATTTTCAACTTTCTTATATCCACCGTAGCCTGGCTTCTGGTTTCTCTGACCATCTGGAATTCGACCCGGCTTCTTCAACGGATTATGATTTTGGATTGCGATTGTGACTTGAAGCGCCCATCGATTAATGCTTTGTGCATTATGATAACGGTGCTATAAAAGTCTTTAGATTAGATTAGATTAGATTAGATTATTAGAAGTAGGCAACATCTAAACAGCTGTTGTGAGTTAGTGCAAATCAGTACATTGACGTGTTACATGAATGATTATGCATAATACATCTGGTAGATTTACAAAAGGTGCTACATAATTGACCAATACATACATATGTACATCCGCACGTGGTATACATTGTATTGTATTTGATAATTTATATAGCGCTTCTTACAGAACAAGCTTCTCAGAGGCGCTTCCAGCATGAGAACCCATGGGAAATAAGAACGTCTTTAAATAACGAGCTGACTGAGCTCTATCAACAACAGTGACCCTTGCACGAAACGATGGCGGAAGTTCAATCCATAGAGATGGGCCAACAACATATCTACATATACATACATACATGCATACATACATACATACATATGTATTAAATTAATTTGGATTGAATTGGACTAGTGAGGCTGGGTCTTGGAGTTCTACGGAGACTTCTATTTCTTTACCATTACAAGCCAAGCTCAAGTAAAGCAAACGTACCCATGAATGGGTTGTTCTGAAAGAGACGCTATATAAATTGACATGTTAAATACAAAAAGAGGCGGCATAAGCGAAGCCTCGTCGTTACCACTGCACCAGAATGACTTCCGGCGCCTCATCCAATTACTTTCTCAATAAACCATATGTCGAGGGTCAGTGAAAGGCCGGAGGGAAAAATAGCAAAGCACGCTGATTGATTTCTGCTATACGCTTGCGCTATATGAAAAACCGCGTAATCAATCCCGCTATATTTCATTCACAAATGGATGGATCAACGGCACCTGCATCTGTATCACGAATCTATTCTCATATGTATATATACATATATATATGCATATACATATATATATATTGAATTTATTCGTTTACACTGGAAACTCCTACAACACCGTCTTCCTGGTCCATATCAAGGACCGCCTTATAATGAGGTTCCGTTATAATGAGGTCGTCTTCTAAAGCTCGGTTCGTACACGGGGAAATTAAATGATGTGGCGCCCATTCAAACCGGCAGCGATGATGAAGGATCTCACCCGATAAATTCATTGAAAAATGGGCAGGTCAAGCTCATACGGTTGCTATAGAAAAACATGTACATTTACATTTACATTTTAAAGCTCAACTAAATTCGGAATCCATGTGTAATAATAATAATAATAATTATTATTATTATTATTATTATTATAATTTGGAATCCATGTAAATAATAATAATGTATATACCGTGTTATATCAGGATTCGCATCATAACGAAGCGTGTGATAAGAAGGGTCTGGTGTATTTTGCGTAAACACACTATGCATAAACCATATTTACCAATGACCGAATTATACTTTGCAATAATCTTCTGCCAGCAACTAATCTAACTTTATACATCAATTTTTAAAATTAAAAACCGGACCAAGACAGGTAAAAGGTCAGGTAATTAAAGATAGGTTTATGTCAGGTGAGATAAGGAGGCTGTTTGGACGCATCGCACGTTGCGGCCGCGAAGAGGCTCAGGCTAGAGCTCTGCAAGCTGTGATATCTGGCCTCCCAATAGGTTGGAAGAGACCCCTGGATGCCCCTGCCACATATGGACAAGACTGGTGGAGTCCAGTCTGCACCCGCTGAGTTTCGAACTATAGGTGGCTTGGAAATGTCCTCAGAATGGAGACGGTTGGCAGTGTGTTGTGGAAACGGCATTGCTTCTTCGGAATGGGGCAGGCCATTGATGATGACGATGATGATGATGATGGTGACGATGATGATGATGGTGATGATGATGGTGGTGATGATGATGATGATGATGGTGATGATGATGGCGGTGGTGATGATGATGATGATGATGGTGATGATGATGGTGGTGATGATGATGATGATGGTGATGATGATGGTGGTGATGATGATGATGATGATGGTGATGATGATGGCGGTGGTGATGATGATGATGATGATGGTGATGATGATGGTGGTGATGATGATGATGATGGTGATGATGATGGCGGTGGTGATGATGATGATGATGATGGTGATGATGATGGCGGTGGTGGTGATGATGAAGATGATGATGATGATGATGGTCATGGTAATGATGATGATGATGATGGTGATGATGATGGCGGTGGTGGTGATGATGAAGATGATGATGATGGTCATGGTAATGATGATGATGATGATGGTTATGATGATGATGATGATGATGGTTATGATGATGATGATGGATGGATGGAATGATGGATGGATGGATAATAAGCTAGGATAGGATAGGAGAAGAGAAAAGAAGAGAAGAGAAAAAAGAAAAGAAGAATCAGTTCTGGTCAAGTCAGTTGTGATGAAATTGGGAGAAGGAATGGTTAGGTGAGGTCATGTATGAGAGGGCAACTTAAGGTCAGGACAGGTCAGGCAAGTTTGATGAGGTATTGTTACGTCAGTTGAGGTTATGATGCATTAGTCCAGAGAGGCAAGAAGGCCTTTAGCTTGTTAGAGCTCTCAGATGCTGAAGCCAGCATCTGATTAAGATGCAGGACAACCTCCATGGGTTAGAAAATGGCTGGGCAATACAATTTTTCAATTTCGCTTGACACAGAAATATGCAGACAGGGAACAGTCGGTTCTCGGTCTCGTTGGAATTCGGCCACAGTCCGTATTTGGTGACCTTTGACTCCTCTGTCTGGCACACATTTCTATAGCACTATTTTGTGGAATAAAATATATGTGTATATGTATGCATGTTTTTATGCACGTAGGTACATATGAGCGTATGTACGTGTGCATGTCTATATATATATATATATATGTATGTATCGACTGCATGTACGTGTATGTATGTATGCATGTATGCATGTATCTACAGTATGCTCATGTATGCATGCATGTATGTATGTATGTATGTATGTATGTATGTATGTATGTATGTATGTATGTATGTATGTGTGCATGCGTACGCATTTATGTACATATGTACATATGCACGTGTGTATGTGTGCATGTATGTATGTATGTATGTATGTATGTATGTATGTATGTATGTATGAATGTATGTATGTATGTATGTATGTATGTATGTATGTATGTATGTATGTATGTATGTATGTATGAATGTATGTATGTATGTATGTATGTATGTATGTATATGTATGTATGTATGTATGTATGTATGTATGTATGTATGTATGTATGTATGTATGTATGTATGTATGTATGTATGTATGTATGTATGTATGTATGTATGTATGTATGTATGTATGTATGTATGTATGTATGTATGTATGTATGTGTGCATGCGTACGCATTTATGTACATATGTACATATGCACGTGTGTATGTGTGCATGTATGTATGTATGAATGTATGTATGTATGTATGTATGTATGTATGTATGTATGTATGAATGTATGTATGTATGTATGTATGTATGTATGTATGTATGTATGTATGTATGTATGTATGTATGTATGTATGTATGTATGTATGTATGTATGTATGTATGTATGTATGTATGTATGTATGTATGTATGTATGTATGTATGTATGTATGTATCTAAACATTTATTTAACGCATTTAGAGGATCTCTTATAAACGATGCATATTTATTGACCTTTGACTCCTTAGTCCGCAACACATTATTTTCAAGAACACAATTTTGTGGAATGAATTTTATGTAAGGGGATGCAGCAAAGTCTATATATAAATGAAATAGTGTGTATGCTTATATGGTATATACTTGTATACATATATCGGAATGTTTATATATCATATATGTTATATATGTATGTTATGCTAAAGCCAATTCATTGGTATTGTGTGCCTTAATTATGCTATATATATACATATACACATATATGTGTACATATATACATACATATATATATATATACATATATATACATACATATTTACATACATATGTACATATAAACATATATGCTTACATATACCACATATATATGTACATATATACATACATCTATACATATATATGTACATTTGTGTAGGTGTATTAATTGTGTAGGTTGTACATGTATTGTGCACGATTCTGCAGTGGATTTGGTCAAATCATCCGGATATAATGGCGCTATATAAAGGCGTTGGTGCTAAAAGTGTCACATTAGCACCGACTGTCATCGAACGGCGCCTTTTGTCTTCGAGTCACGTTTTATTGAAGTCCTTCTGTCATCAACTACACAGGGCAGAGTTTACTCGCTGCTTGTATATCTGTATGTATGTTTGTATGTATGTATGTATGTATGTCTCTCTGTATGTCTCTCTCTCTGTGAACATGTATACATATATACGTATACATGTATATACACACATATACTGTGTGGTTATGTGTCTGCCTGTCTGTCTGTCTGCTGCAGTGTCTCTGTCATTGTCTGTCTTTAACTCTAAGTGTCTCAATGTCTGTCTGTATCTTTGCCTATATTGGTGCATATATATCTCTGTCTCTGTCTCTCTCTGTCTCTGTCTCTCTCTGTCCCTTATCTATGTATCTGCCTCTATCTCACTTTGCTACAGTCTCTGCCTGGCTAGTACATTTGTTTCTGTATGTATATATGTATGTATGTATGTACGCAAGTACATATATACAAAGTTGTCTACTAGTACCCACCTTGTAAGATATACAGCAAAAGTATAGTGTCTGCGATCACCGGACATTGTTTTTATGGAAGTGTAAACGTGTAGCAAACGTCACTCATGACTTAATAGAGAGCAATTTCAAGGGGGCACTATATGAATTTCTATAGTTCTTCAAAGGTCGATTATGGACGGGTAAACACGCGGACTGAATGAGGCGCAGAATAATTGAATCGAAGGCAGCGAAATCCACTGCAACGCCAATTGAACGCCATCCAATCCGAGTTGCTAAGCCTACAGTTGCTAAGGCTGCGATATCCCGTGTGTACTGAATATGCATTCATTCATTCATTTCTTCATTCATTCATTCGTTCATTCATTCGTTCGTTCGTTCATTCATTCATTCGTTCGTTCGTTCATTCATTCATTCATTCGTTCGTTATTTCGTTCATTCATTCTTTTATTCATTCTTTCATTCACTCAATCACTCACTCATTCATTCATTCATTCATTCAACTTGGTTTATTGATCCCAAAAACTATAGGACATATTTAACATAAGGCACATGTAAACGAGTTACTGGGGGTACAAACGGGGGTGCATATCCAGAATGGATCGTATTGTTCCGCTTAGTCAAGGTCGCCTATTAACAACCAACGTATGCTTATGCACGTAGCGACGAAGGACATCGGTGAGTGTTTACTACAGAGTAAAATCTTAACTAAAGAAAGGAAACTGGGTCATATTCATGACCTACTAAGCATTTAAAGAATCAAACTTAAACTCTAAAGCTTCACAGTTTAATACAAATGTTCTAGTGTAGCTATGGTTAACGAATACTGCTTTATATTTCACTTGCGCTATACATTAAAGTTATGATTTTTAAGTTGTTCTTTTAGTTGATAGCGTTTGATGTTCCTTTTACTGTCATCGTGCTTTTTTACTGTTTTGTATGCACTGTTGTTCGCTGCAAAGTGAGGGCTTTCATCTAGCGCTAATAAAAATAGTAACTTATGTAGGGCCTACATACACAGCGAGCAGTTCATCTTCTTTTATTCGCCCGAGTCATAGCACAGAAGAATCTATCAACCATTTCGTTCACTTGCAGCGACCCGTGAAAGTGCCAGCTTGTACTGCTTGACATCAGAAGCAATTGTGCGTGTACAGCTTGCCCAAGCGTTTACGTTCTGTTGGCCATGTTCAGGCGTCCACGTTTTCACCACCAGTACAGAGCTACATGTTCAGCTGTCCATGTCCAGAAAAACCACCTCCTCGTAGCGCTGACCCTCTAGAGCGTCATACTACAAGGCGTTACAAATAAACTAGCGCTATATGAGCTTTCAAGTTCAGCTTATACAGGATACTGTACATACCATATAAAGACCTACTCTTGGTGAATATTCTGCCCCTTCATCTCTGTTGATACGACTATACGTCGAACAGGAACTATAGGCTGTATTAGGCTGTAGTAGGCTGTTATAGGCTATTATGTACCGAGTGTATTGTAAACAAACCATTACAAATGTCTTTCTAATGCTTGTTCTGCACAGTCAATGTCATTTGCACTGTGGGATGGGCCGAGCCTTTGGATAGGTTAAAGGGCAGGAATATTCTTGTATAGATAATACACTTATGCCTTTTTAATCATAGTATACGACTGTGCAATTTATATATATATATGTATATATATATTGTATGTATATATATAGGCCACACGGTGGCTGAGCAGTTAGAGCGTCGGCTTTTCACCTTTACGACCTGAGTTCGAATCCCGGATCCATTGGGAATTAATCGCATACATTTCCTCAGAGGAAAATTGGATATGATGCCCCTTTATTCCAACAATACGTACATATATATATACGTGCATATATCTGTATATATAAGCATTCACAGTATATATATACTCATACATATGAATGCACAATATATTTAGTAGTTTCCAGCGTTGAACGACATCTTATGGTTGCCAGGGCCGTTGACGCCGACCTTACATTAACCCACACTTCATCACTTAGTAGCGTTAAATGATACATTACTATGCTCAGCCAGGAACTGTAAGATTATATAATGATTGAATAGGTATTTCTATGAAGGCCATACAGAATCGATTTAGACATACATCGGAAAAGTGACGCAATTATTTAGATGTTGAGAGCGGGTTCAAAGCAAGAGTTCAGAACTGAGAGCGGTTAAACGTTAATTTGAGACGAGAATTATACAGGCCTTGGCCAATTATTAGCGGATTGCATTCTGCTGTTTTGCATTTTCGCATCGTCATTAACACACCCAGAAGGACATTGTATACCTGTGTGTATGCCAGTGTGCGTGTGTTTATGCGTGTTTATATGCGTGTGTATGTGTAATGTGTAGCGTGTGTATGTGTGCCTATGACCTCTTGAAGCGGTGCATAGTCATTAACACCCTATCGCGAATTCGTTCACAAATAATCGACAACGAAACGGAGTTTCAATTTTCAATGGTTTTATTTACGGTCTATTTCCAGTTGCTTATGTGCAAAGACCCTTCCTTGGTCATAACCGACGACGACTCGCATGCAGTCTTTCGCAAAACAAAGGCCACCCAAATCGATTCTCACAAAACACCATTCACGCGTGATTTGCATACAGACGATGCGAAAGACCTGGGTATCAATCGCTTTTACAGCTCCGCTGAAGAAGCAGAAGAAACCTCGCCCCGGGACTTGGCTGGAGTTGGATTGTTTCTTTAGCCCTCACAGGCAAGACAAATCTAGACGACAGCTTCAGTTTCTCCGAGATTTTGTCTCCATTCCACAAAACTCCGTTTCACCTTCCATCCACCAGGCTGAAGTTCATTCATTCATTCAGAACATTTATATAGCGCCCCTTCAAGTATGTATGTATGTATGTATGTATGTACGTAAGTACATATATACAAAGTTGTCTACTAGTACCCACCTTGTAAGATATACAGCAAAAGTATAGTGTCTGCGGTCACCGGACATTGTTTTTATGGAAGTGTAAACGTGTAGCAAACGTCGCTCATGACTTAATACTGAGCAATTTCAAGGGGGCACTATATGAATTCCTATACTTCTTCAAAGTATTTCAGAGGATTATTGTGTATTTAACTCTGCGTATACGAAGAGTTAAATACACAATAATCCTCTGAAATACTTGCACAATAAATTCGAATGGTATATGCAGTCTTCAAAATATAGACTACATAGCCAACAAAGTCCTGCTTTTTAAAACCCATTCAGCAGTCCATCCTTCATGCCAACCAGCCGGGTAAGGTATGCAGCTCACCAGGTAAGGCTTTCAATTAGGGCGCATTTTGGTTTTTAAACAGTCTTGATGCTTATCCGACAGTTCAGTCCAGGTGGTCAACCTGAAGATAATCACGTGTTCATGCCTTCGTAGCATTCACGAAGCTGAATCCTAGCTCCTACTCCACACTAGAGATACCTGGAAAGTAGGTGATGCATGCATCTATATAAGCTGCGCGAACTCAGTTCCTCAACCTCCAGGATATAGAACACTGCATCGTCAAATGTCTTGATCATGCCACAGTTAAATTTCTCGGTCAATATATATATATATAATATATATATATATACATATATATAGTCACGATAGTGCTTGCGAGCCAGCTTCTTATATTCGTCGTCAGTTTTATCAAATAGCTTACTGTCTTACTGCAATACCAGCGATTTCGGTTTCTCTGTAGCGTATCCACAGTTTCTGAGTCGACCAACACGCATAACTCACCCAACTTCCATTCTAGCAACTCGTCTTCTGGAAATCCGAATTCCAAGCGATGCGGACTCGCTCAGTGAACCAGGCTGTACGGTGGCTGCGTCAATGTCTTTGCATGTATTTGTTTAACAGCTCTTTAACATCAACACTCGGGTGTACGCATTCTCCAAGGTACCGCGAGTCCAACTTGACAATTTATGTTCGCACTGACTGATGTATTTCGACCGTAGTCATACAGATTTCAGCCAACTCAACAAACAAATCGCCCAGCTTTAAGGATTTAAGCCACTCAAATTTCTTTTGTTGCTGTGGAGTGCCCAGTTATAGAAATCCAGTTTTCGATGAGCCAAAGAGCAGTTTGGTAGCCGCCATCCAAGATGTACCTCCACAAAGGCCGTGGACAACAGCTGTAAGGACGAGTGGCACGACGAACTGTCAAATGAAATGTAGATGTGAGTATCGGCAGCATAGAAATGATGCTCTAATATCGAGCAATATGTGTACAATAATGAGCAATATTTAAACAATTGTCAAGCAGTGTACAGTGGAGTGGAGTATAATGTAAATAAAAGAGGACCAAGCACGGAACTCTGCGGTATTTATGCATGTATATATGTATGTATGTATATATGTATGTATATATGTATGTATGTATGTATGTATGTATGTATGTATGTATGTATGTATGTATGTATGTATGTATGTATGTATGAATACATGTTTGTATGCATGTATGTATGTATGTATATATGTATGCATGCATGCATGTATGTATGTATGTATGTATGTATGTATTTGTGTATGTATGTATGTATGTATGTATGTATGTATGTATGATCGCATTGCCTAACCAAGCGAAACCACGTTGACCAACATCTTCCAGGCAACTGAATTCTCAAAAGCCAAGCCATCTCTTGAGGGGTAAACAGAGAGATTTATGACCCAGCAGATAGAATCGAAATTAGAAAACTCCTGCAGCGATAAGAATGAGCAAGTTACTCACAGGCAACAACCTTGATCGGAGATTTTGTTTTTGGCAGGTGCTCTGTAGAGGCGCCAAGTGCATTTCAATCACTGTGTAATCGGTTTTATATGGAACTACTTCTCATCTAAAGTTGCATGCGAGCCTTTCGACGTGTAAAATGCAAGTGCTCATCACAGGAGCTTCTAAGTAATATTAGCATCAGTTACAAAGCTATACATTTCTTCCGGAATACTTTGACGTTACAGATTCATTTGGCCCGGAAGTACTTTGAATGGTAATTTAGTAGACAAAACAGAACATTATATGGCGCCATATGCAATTTTTGTTTGAATGCATGTATCTGAAATCAACTATGTTGTATGGGTAGGAAAACTCCGCTCTAATCTAATCGAGACTACTAATCGAAGCGTCATTTCTAAGGCACAATCCATTGCACAGAACCAATCAAAAAACCCACCCTCGATTGTTCATACACTGATATAATTTCCCCCTTTAATTACCCTCTTGTTCAGAGGTCTGTCGCCCCTCTCCTTCCCAATCCTGGGAAGGAATAGCTAGGCTACAATGTGTAATGGTTTTGACACAGTCTTCAGAACATTGGATAACCAGCGTATGACCACTTTACAACTTCTGCCTAACCACTACTAAACCTCAAAATAACCACTGTATAACTTCTGCATGACCACTGCATAAACACTGTGTTTCCCCATTCTCCGACATTAGTTACTCTATGTATAAAGCTGTATGCTCAACAACCATATGATACATGCAAATGCATACGATAATAAAAAATTCTACAAGTCTTTTCTCCATGCGGTATTCAGTTCAAAACCTGTCGTTCCAAATTCATTTCCTACTATTTTGAAACGCTTTTCCTGCTACTATATAGTATATACAATAGCCTTAAAATATCACAATAAAGAAAACTGTGTTGGGTACATAATATAACATGACAATCACCCGATCTGAATTTAAACAGATCACTGTTTTACACACTCTCCGGAGTAGCATTCAATGATACCTCTATGCTGTGACGTCAAATTATGTCATCGATATAGAATACGTCATTCTTTAGTTTCTTGTTTCTCTTTGAAGTTAGATTTTCCTACAGTTGTAGCGCAAGCATTTCACCGAGAAATTCCATTATTTTGTATCTTCATGGCTTTCATGTTAAAGATCACCGGCTAACTATGACTACCTTCCTGAAGACCTCGTTTCCGAAATTCCTCGATTAGTTCCTCTCCATTTCTGATCCGTCGTGAGAAGGACCTTTTCCGCCCACGTCAGCCGTGGATTGTCACGCTAATAATCGAATCATTAAAGGCTTCCGCCGCCGATAGATGCAGCCTGTGTTACTTGGCGTACACTGGCTCCACCTATCGCCTGCTGTAATAGTCTCGCTGTCATCTCCATGACATATATACGCACTGGTCTTACACAGAATTTTTCTTTTTTTCAGTGCAACCAGGTTCACGCATTCGAACAAGGTGTGTGGTCAGAGCTTCTCTTTAGAAACAAACTGATAAAGATACTGAATATAATATACATTATATTCATAAAGATATATACACATATAAATTCATAGATATTATATTATATTCCATGCATATGTGTACTATGTATGTATGTATGCATATATGTATTTATGTGTGTATATATATGTATGTGTATACCTATGCATGCATGTAGGTATGCGTATATGTATATAGTATATAAGTATGCATGTATGTATGTACGTAAAATAACTGTAATAATACATATGTATATGTGTATCTAATTATTTATATAGAGCCGTTTGAGTAGCTCATAAAAGCATAATTTGTATGTCGGGATGTATACGCACAGATACAGATAGGGAGACAGAGACAAACAAGAGGCACAGAAGCAGACAGTCACCTGGACGAACGTGCCCAGACACGTCTACACAGAGTGAGACCGCAGAGGAGTTGTAACTCTTTTATACACGACGAAGTATATGCAGCGACTTCTTATTTCGATGTCATTGTCTCAGAGGTTAATCACCGCAGATGTCAAAGAACGCGGCACGGCGCCTTTGTCTTGTACTGATATCCATCGCTCACGCCATCTCCCCATGAGTTTCCACTTGGCTGGGGCAGCAGGAAAATAACAAAGTGGCCCTAATGACCAGGGTGCGATTTTATTGATGGGGAAAAGACCTTTGGAGCAGCAGACAGCGAAATGTATGGGGACAGTGAGAGATAGTCTGTGAAAAAATTGGGGAAACATCTATGACATATATGGCGAAAAGTAACCACAATGGGGGAACCATTGGGGAAGGAGCTTTTAGACTGCAGCGAAATGGATGGAAAAGTGAGTTTAATTTGATAATTTCTCAATCGTTGGGGTGAGAAGATTGGCCAGATGGGAAGCAGACGATCATAGTTTATGTCTATCATGATCAGGGTGCAATATGGGGTTGAAAACTACAGTTAGAGGTCACATGGGGGCAGCAGCGAAAGGTTTATTCTGTACAGTCTGAAACAGTCAGATGGAAAGACAGCCCTCTCTCTCTACCCACCCACAAACAACACCTTGCTACTGCAGTATATACGTATGCATCTATGGATCTACGTATATATGATATACATACATGCATACATGTATGCATGCATACATACATACACACATACATACATACATACATGCATGCATACATATGTACATACATATATACATACATGCATACATGCGCACCTATGTACATACATACATACATACAAGCATACGTACGTACATGCATACATATATATACATACACACATACATATGTATGCATATATGTATACATATATGCATACATGTGCATTTATGTACATACATACGTACATACATACATACAAACATACGTATGTACATACATACATATATACATACACACATAGGTACATACATACAAACAAACATACGTATGTGCATGCATACACGCATACATACATACACACATACATACACATATAGATACATACATACATGCATACATGCATGCATATTGTCGCTTCACCGGAGCTGTAACCTCAATTCTATGGCCTCACACCTTTACTTCCCGTCTTCTGCGTCCGTTGGTTGAGACCCCCACCAGCGACATTAGATGCAGACGACCAGCACTCAACTGCCGTCGCAGAGGGACCCCGTAATTCATCCCCTGTGACTCTAGAGCATCATTTGGCTGTGCGAGGAGCGCCTCTTTCGAATTTAAAAGGCGCTATGTAAATTTATAAATATATGCACACGTATGCAATGCATACATGTATACATGCATAAATACATGTAGTATGGGTATACGCAGCGAAAAACATCGGCATAATGTCGATATAAGTCGCAGGGTTGAGAAATACACAAATTTAGGCTTTGCAGAGGCAACTGAAAAATCAAAAGTTACATGCTCGATGTGGGAAAATTGCCGTACCATTATGATTCGAGATAGGATCAGTCGTTGAGTTATTGTATTGTATTGTATTTGATAACTTATATAGCGCTTCTTACAGAAAAAACTACTCAGAGGCGCTTCCAGCATGAGAACCGTGGGGAAATAAGAACATCTTTTAAACAGCGAGCTGACTGAGCTCTATCTCCAACAGTGACCCTTGCACGAAGCGATAGGAGTCATGTTGCAGGGGCCTTTCATTTTATGAATTCAGTTGCTATCCATGGCAGACCATAATTATGAACTCCTTCTTCAGGTCATGCTTTTTTCTGTCTGTTGTATCAGATATAGTCACACATCCGCTGCCTTCTCATTTCTCTCAGGCTAAGCACAACCCACCCTAACAGCTCCTTTCCCCTTCTCTCTCTCTGGTCTTCCGGCAACCGGACTTGGTTCTTGACATGGCATCTTTGAATAACCCCACGGACTTGACGCAACCCTCGTGAATAAGCTGGTGCCCTGCGCTTGGCTTTTGAGTAGCGCTTTAGAAATTTCGAGTTTACGATTACGATTACGATACTGTGCACAGTGTCATTTAATGCAGCCTGCAGTGACTTTCACTTTTTCATTCTGGAGCCTTTATTATTTCCGAGGTTTGAACCTAAAGCTAGCACGGTCCGTACACGGAGACCTTAAACGGCATGGCGCCCATCAAAGGGGCAGCAGTGGTAAAGGCTCTCACCCGATGAATTCATTAAAAAATGAGCAGGGTCGAGGTCATAGGGTCACTATAGAAAAAAGTGTTCATTTATATTTACGTTTGATCACAGCACTTACATCCTTGTAAATCTGCCAACTTTCCGCTTCAGTGCCTCTTCAAATGTGCTACGCGAGTTGTGGCCAATATGTCAAGCATTCGCGTGTATCGAAATACACTCGAGAAACGTTACTCTGACTCACTGCTACAGAGTGAATTACATTTAAGATTCTCTTGCTGTGACATGCATCATTTGCTGGCACCAGGCGAGGCAAATGTGTGGAGCTCAGATTTTCAGTCAACCGCATCGGCGATTGTTACGCTTTACTGCTCATGGGGAGATGCAAGTTCCCGCTCTTCAACTCGAGGTCTTTATGCTTTCCTCTGTGCTGGACAGTCTCCTGGAAATGTTTTCTTTACATATGCATCTATACATGCTGGTTCATTTGACTCTGCTCAATGTACATTTTAGGCTACATTGAAACGCACTTGTCGAGACTAGTTCGCTAACCGTGTGTTCAAGGCTTTGGAGAGAAACGAAAAGGCGCTATATTAAGCATCATGATTCATACACACGAGAGGAAAAGATTATGCCTCCTGTCATCAATCAGCAGCAGCAGCCGAGATGGAGTAGGATGCCTGCACCCACGTGTCTTCCGGCTGCTGAATCCATTGATTCGGAGTCAGAGATCGACAAGGAAAAAAGAGACAGGGACAGAGAGATAAAGAGAGAGAGATAGAGAGACAAAGAGAAGGAGAGGGAGAGGGAGAAAATCTATTACATGTGTCTCTTGTCGATGTTTCGACTTATTCGTTTTTCTATTTGTGATTGTCTTTCCAATTCGGCCTCTAAAGACGGTCTTCACACAACTCAATCATTTCCATCCAATACTCCTTCTACTTCCCGATTCATCATTTTCTCCTCTTCCACTCTTCCTCCTCTTTTTCCTCCTCCATCCTCAATTTATCACCTTCCACTCTTAAGCTTCTTCTTCCTCCTTCTGCTTCCCCAATTCCTTCCTTTCCAATTTTCCTCTTCTTCTTCCTCCTGCTTCCTCAATTTCTCCACGTCCTCCTCTTCGTGCTTGTCCTTCTTCTCCGCCTACTTCCTTTCCTCTTCCTCTTCGTTTGTCTCCTTAGTTTTCTACCTTCTACCCTCTTTCATTTATCCTAATTTCTGCTCTTAATGATCCTGATATTTCTCTTGATTGTGCTCCTCATTTCTCTTCTTGGCCCTTCCTATTCCTCCTGGCTTGCTATTTCCTGTCCTCTTCCTCTTGTTCCTCCTTCTGTCCGTCCTACCTTTCTTTCTCTTGCTCTTCCTGCTCCTGTTCCTTCTCCTGCTTTTGTTCCTCTCAATTTTTCCTATTTGTTGATTCTCCTCCAATTTCTACTCTTGTTCCTCCTCTTTCTCCTGCTTTTTCTTCTTCCTCTTCCTCGTCCTCTTGTTCCTATTCCTCCACTCTTTGTCCCTTCCCTTCCGTTTCTCCTAGTCCTCCTCCTCCTCCTTCTCTTCCTTCATCTCCCTCTGCTCTTCATTCTCCCTCCTTTGCACTCCCGATGGCAAAAATGACTTACGTTCAAATCATAAAGGATTTTTCTTTCAGTACTAAGCTTTTCAACGCCAGTGGTTTCGTTTGGCTGTTGTGCGTAATTGCATCGCTTTCAACACGCGCCGATTCGACGCATAATGGTAAAGGAATTGCCGAGAGTCGGCAAAAAATCTGTTACGCTGGAGGAGATTTTGCGAGATTTACCATAACACGGAGTTTAGGAGGTTTATACCTTGTGCAACCCATTACAGTTTCATGAATAAGTGGTGAGATTTAGTGCCGCGTTTTCTAGGAGCTAACAGTTTTTGGTATTCTAAGCAACTGCTCCTTTGGAGTGTTTTGTCGTTTGTTCTTAATGCATCAGCTATGCTCCCTGTTGTTCTGTACCTTTGTCTAGAAATGCAAGCATGAGGGCATCTCTTTGAATCAACAACCTCCCTCCCTCTCTTTGTCTCTGTCTTTCTTTCTCTCTCTGTCTATCTCTGTCTCTCTGTCTCTATCTGTCTCTATCTCTCTGTCTTTCTCTGCCCCTCTCTCCCACAAACACTGTCAACTCCAGCTGATATTGTACAGCAGCCTAGAAATAGCTGGCTACCTACGGCGCTATGTAAATTGTCGTCATTATACATTACATTGCACGATCTTTTGCAGTCTCTCTGTCTCTCACACTCAATCTCTCTCATCCTCTCGTGATCTCACTCTCCCTCACTCTCTCGCTTACTCTCTCTCTATATATATAATATATATAATATATACATACGTATATATATAAATATATCAGACATCTGAAAGCTAATGTCTATAATGAACAGGCAATAATGTCGGTTGGACGCTGCTAGAATAAAGCAATGAAGCTCCTATGACCTGCAGTCAGAGACGTTGGCGAAAATTAGTCTCTGCAATTGCATTACAACAAGCGAGCGCTCAACCATGCCACAGTATGTCGTCCCGCTTTGTGTGGGCCTACGTGTTACGTTTTCAAACACATCCTATTTATATCTGAGCTGTATGTAGTTGTTATTTACTTTGAGGATTGAGGTGAAACACTGTACTTTCATAGCTTCTGTAGCGCCATTGTCTAATCACATTTAGTTAGGTAGTTATCTGACACTTTATCTAGCGCCTTTGAGTTATCTCACAGAAGATCTGTCTACGCAGCCGATGAAGTTCGCAGCACACTCTAACCTCAACTTCCAGAGAGAGATCCCTCGCTTGTATGTATGTATGTATGAAGGTATGTACGTGTGTATGTATGTATGTATATACCTATGCATGTATGCATATATGAATCATTTTACGTATATACAATATATGTATATTGTATATATGTATATACGTATACATGTACATATGTATGTAGATAGGTATGTATGCATGTACGTATATGTGACGTATATATGTCTGAATGCTTGTATGCATTTGAACACTTATTATAGCGCCTTTTAAGTACCTCACAAAGGCGCTGCACACATGATTATCTCACAGATCTTAGCAAGTGTGTGTTAAGACAGTTTGAAAATGTTTTCTTGAAAGATTCATATGCGACAGTCCTTACGTGTCGCCGAAGATTGTTCTGAGAGGAAGGGCCAACAACACTCGAGCTGATGTGCGGAAACGCAGCACCCACAAATCTCCACGGGCAGCAGAGTGCTATTAGTTTGCGGTAATTTCCAAGTGTGATCAAAACAAGAACTTCAAATCGTTCCTGGATTTATGAGTTTCACTTCCGCAGGAAGCACTGTGCAGATAAGGCGGGTAAGATCCAGGACCGATCGTCTGGGACGGAAATAAAACACTCCGCCGACAGCAGACGATATATAAGACGTGTTGTAGCAATCGTACGTCGTGTAGTCGTTTTTTTGCTGTGTAATTCTGGCCTATACATCATACAGTTTTTGTGCCTCTTTTGGAGTGTCATCCATTGATGATTAATCCATTGTTAAATGGTGCTATATAAGTTATAAGATTAGAATAGATTAGTTACAATAACAGTACAGTAGAATTCAACACTTCGTGTCTAGTCCTCCGCTTACACTTGTGGTGACCAGCAGCGCAACTATAGACCTGTTTCCCTGAACTTGGTGAACACTAACAACCATGTATTCAACAGTGACAAACATCTTGCAACGTGCTCAACTGTCACTTGCTCAACTCTCACTTGCTCAGCTGTCACTTGCTCATTTCTTTCTTGCTCAGCTTTCACTTGCTCAACTCTCACTTGCTCAGCTGTCACTTGCTCATCTGTCACTTGCTCAGCTGTCACTTGCTCATCTGTCACTTGCTCAACCGTCACTTGCTCAGCTGTCACTTGCTCAACCGTCACTTGCTCAGCTGTCACTTGCTCATCTGTCACTTGCTCAACCGTCACTTGCTCAGATGTCACTTGCTCAGCTGTCACTTGCTCTGGTCTATCTCGAAAAGACGCAATACATGTAAAGGTTTGTAGCAAAAATCTGCTAAGTAAAAAAAGTCATGCTTTGCCATTTGTCAGGACCGACGACCAATTACTTTAGCCTTAGAAAGCAATCTTTTAACAGAATCCTAAGTCACCAACGGTTGCTACAGAAGCAACGGCTGAGGTCAGACGGAGGTCTAGAGGAATTGAGAGGAGTGATTTGCGGCGTCTGGTTCCAGCAGGGACAATCAAGTTCCTTTTTTAGCAATTGGGACAGAAAGCACTGTTTGAAGTATTGAGGCGGCCAAAAGGGCTTCGTTATTGTTGTGTTTAAAGGGAAGTTTTATCTTGTTGTTCAACCGCCTTTTAGTTTCTCCTTCTTATATTTGCATATGTATAACTATATATATATGCAAAGTATATATATATACATAAGTATATATACACACATGTTGATCTAGGAGCCACTCCTGCCCCTTGTTCTCCACCTGAGTTTAATGTTGAACCAAAGCCTGAGAGGCCCCACTGTATCCGCCCTAGTGCATATATATGCATACAAACATATATACATGCATTCTACATATATATATATATATATATATATATATATATATGTAAACATACATACTGTTGATCATAAATAGATGTATTATATATGCATATGTATATCCATATATACATGTAAACTTAAAATCATCATAGGTATATGCCTAATATATACTTACATGCAAAAAATGTGCATATACATGCACCTGCACATACCTTGTATAAATGCATGTATGGCTTTTGAACTTGTAGTCGTTTTCCATGGCGCTATAGAAGCCAATTGATTGCCAATCGTTAATATAAGAACAAAACTAGAGGTGCATGAATAATTGATTGTTGCAATACTAGCATCATTACCATCATCATTAGCAGCAGCAGCAGGAGGCAGATGATAGCATCATCTGACGTGGTCACTGCGTAGGGACGATGAGCAATTCCGTTACCCACAATTGCTCAGCGCCATCGATTGATGCTTAGTCATGCAGAAATAAGTGAAATAAAATGCGAAGGCAGCACAGTGCATGATGAGGACGCTTGCACTAGTCAATAGCATGCATCTTCCAGAGACTGAGAGGTATATGTATGTATTTATGCATGAATGTATGTATGTGTATGTCTGAGTATTGTATGTGTGTACTGTGTGTATGTATGTATGTATATATGTATAAATATTATAGATACTTGTGTACTGTGTATGTATGCATGTATGTATATATGTATGTATGTATTTTGTATTTATGCATTAAATTATATGTATGTATGTATGTATTGTAATTGTAATTGTAAACGAACATTTATAAAGCGCCACTTAGGAAACAGTGGCGCTCCCGACTTGAACAAACAAAAAGGATTTCAGGCGTTTGCGAGACTGGGTCTAAGTAATGTATGTATATATGCATGCATGTATGTATATGTATGTATGAATGTATATGTGTATGTATAAATGTATGTATGTATGTATGTATCACTAAATTTGTAAAGCGCCTTTTAAGTAACTCACGTTCTAAATGTATGTATGAGTATTGTGTGTACTGTGTATGTATGCATGTATGTGTTTGTATGTATGTACGTATGTATGTATATATGTATGAATATTGTGTGTACTGTGTATGTATGTATGTATGCTTGTATATGTATATATGTATGTATGTATATATGTATAAATATTGTATGTGTGTATGACCAACGTAAATCAATGGAACAGCTGTTGCACTAGTTACCTTAAGTCTTCGTCAGCCACGTAGTTCTAGGGAGACGTGACACGTCCTTTGTTCTTGGAAACAATCTGCATCTATACTCCATTGTGATTGACCATGATGAGCTAAATGTGTGGGGGGGCGTTCCTTATTAATTATTCATTCATAACACCCCTTCTTCCTCTTATCTGTCTCTCCTCTCTCCAACCCTAAACAGCCCCATAGCTGCCACGCTGTTTCTCCGTCTGACTTTTGGATCTTGACCTGGAACCGAACATTTTTGCCTATCGATATTGTTTTGACTGTGCGCCTGTGAATAAGCTGGTCCCCGCGACGTAGCTTTCGTTGGGCGCTGTAGAAATCTCGGAATTACGATTACGATTACGAATGCGTAGATTAGTTGAAGATTTACCTTGTTCCGAAAACTTTGGTTCGCATTGACGCATGGAGGATTGACGTGGCAGCCATATCCCATCAACCAGAAGGGCTTATATATTCCCAGGAAATTCTGTAACTCAGGCCAGTCCCTTCATCCGCGGTCAGTCAAGTCCGACCAGTTGTCGGGTTCCACAATTGTTGTGTTTGTCATTCCATTGCATCTACCGTGTAGTGAGACTGATGCTTAATCAACTGTTGTCGGTCGTCTGGCATTCTGTGCAGTCAGGCTTCCAATTAACCATTAAGAAGTCGTGCTCAGTGACCAGCTGACTTAAGACAGACGAACGTCTGGTCGGTTCAATCATCGGAACACAACATGTAGCGCGAGTCGGTAGCTTCCAGTGTTGTTCATATGCTGTACCAGTATAGCCAGTCCAACTTATATAGCGCCAGGGCAAAGGTCCTGGTTATATATACATGTTGTTGCATTTGAAGGCCTAGGAAGGGAAACCTATAATGAACCCCAGATTCTGACAACAGTTAAAGGTATTTATTTTCTTTGTAGTAATGATATATATAACCATACACAACACAAAACCTCAATGAGGTACTGAAGAAAGTTAGAACCACAACAGACTTCAACCAACGTGAAAAGTGTGCCGGAAACACCAAAAGTCTCACGGACCAAAGAACGAGAAACGGCCCCTGTGGACCAAAACCCCAAAACAACCCCAGGGGCCGAAGACATCAAGCGTTCTGCCTTAACTATCACACGATGCCACTAGAGGTCGTTTCTTCCTGCTTAAGTGACCAAACACCTGTCTATCACCTATGTTTATATGTATGTATGTATGTATGTATGTATGTATGTATATATGGATGTATGTATGTATATATGGATGGATGTATGTATGTATATATGTATGTGTGTATATCTTCATGCATGTAGGGATTAATGTATGCATGTATTTATGTGTCCATGTATGGACATCGACGCAGAGAGATGGTGTCTCTGTAAAAACACTGAGAGGAAGGCAAGGGGAAACCACCTCTCTACTCTTCCCAAGAAAAATGTAAAATGACGCCAAGAAAATTAGACAACGACGTTAACAGAGAAAGATGGCGTCATTGGACATACGAACCTGCCGAGGGGCAGAGAACATAAAGAAGTATGGATGTATGTATATCTGCTTATATGTATGCATTAATGTATGTATTTATGTATGTATGTATGGATGTATGTATGTACATATGCATGTATGTATCAAAGTATGTATGTGCATATATATGTATATAAGTATGTATGTACGCATGCATGTGTATGTATGCTTGACTGACTTGTAATATCCTGACCGAGCCATCTTGGCAACGCTCAGGACCCGCTTCTTTCCGCTCCGCTGCATCTCTGCAATTCCAGTCTGATGCCTCGCAATGTGCGCAACTCTTCCAAGCTGATGAAGCTGCCCTTATGCAGCAGTTGGCCTTCCTGGAATTCATCCGGCTTGCATAAGCAGCACGCAAACGTTAGTTAAAGGTTTTTTCAGTTAGCAACATTGAATGGTCTGCGTTACACTGTAATCGTCTTATTAACGTTGAAGAAACTTTAGTAAGCAACCGATTAGGTTACAAACGTTTTCCTAACGTTAATAAAACGTTTGTGCAACCTCGTACAAAATCTTAGTACATGCTACAGGCAACTTTAATGTTTGTGTTTAGATTTACTGCGTTTTGTACCAGACCAGTATAGTATCTGTGCATGTGTGTGCATAACTGCGCACCACGTTATCTCACAGACCGCATCAAGCCGCTGATGACCTTAGGCGATTGTGGTTACGATTATCTAAGTCTTCCGATGTTTCGTACCAGCAATTAAGACTAAACCGAGTGATTGAGTCTTTCAGGTCGCTAATTCACGTGTGTGGAACAACCTTCCGGCATCTACTTATGACGTCAGAAGTGGTCACACTTTCAAAAACAATTGAAATTCTATCAATTATGTAATTGTTAATACTTGCGCTGACATTTGACTGGCTAGCTACATTGGTTAACACATACGTCAAGGCGCCTCTGTGCGTGAGGAAGCCAGATGGCATACCGATAGTGGGTATATTTAAGAGATTAAATCGCGGGCTAGCACGGTCCGTACACGGGGACCTTAAATGGCGTGGAGCCCATTTAAACGGGCAGCGGTGATGAAGGATTTCACCCAAGAAATTCAGTGAAAAAATTCAGCCAAACGGTCGCTAATAAAAACCGTATACATTTACATTTACATTGTTAAACACCCTAGAAGTAGTTCGGTACTGACGATGCTATAAAAATTGTAGTCGTTACGTTACAATACAGTAGCGCGTAACTATAAGCTCCTTTATTTGATGCAAAAACGATTTATTTAGCAACCAACTCACAAACGTTTTGATAACGATAAAGAAAGGTTTAAAGAAACGTTAGATCTGAAAACCGTAGGTTCCAACGTTACACCAACGTTTGACTGGCGCCTGGTTCGCCGGCAGCTGAATTCTTGCGACAATTAGTGTGCGTTTGCTATCAGACAATAGAATGTGTCTCCGACCTTTCTAGCCACAGTAGAGTCTGCACTTAGCAGATATTACTTTTATGAGTGTGGAATTCGTGTTGACGGGTAGACTTTGCAACAAGTGTCCCATTCCTACCCACGGACCTGTTACGCCCACGGGGTATAGGCCATGCTGGCCTAGATAGCTACATGGGTCAAAGCGTACGTCAAGGCACCTCTGTGCGCGAGGATGTCGGATCGCATACCGATCATGGCTATATTTCAGAGATTTAAATCTCGGGCTAGCACGGTCCGTACATGGGGACCTTAAATGGCGTGGCTCCCATTCAAACGGGCAGCGGTGGTGAAGGATCTCACCCGATAAATTCATTGAGAAATCAGCAGGGTCGAGGCCATACAGTCGCTATAGGAAAACGTGTACATTTACATTTTTCGTCTCTTTAAAGCAATCTTGAACAACTCAAATCATGTCTTACATCAACTACTCCCACCAGTTAAAACCCTCACTTATTCCCTACGGCCCCACACCCATGATCGTATTATTCCCCTGCTGACAATTTAACGAGTAAATGGTTTATTATTAGGATGTTGTATGCATATTAAATTTTCTTGTGTTCTTAAATAATTGTAAACTGATGTGCGATTAGCAATTGGTTAATAAAGAATATACTTACTTACTTACTTACATTTACAACAGGTAGATTTCACAGCCACCTGTTAACTCATTGTAACATAAGTCTGCCACTTCCATCACGCATTTGCCATCTAGCGGAGACCTCTAGCGGGATGAACATAAACTGTCAGTTGACATGTTTTCCCATGTAAACCGGATGTGAACGTGTATTTATCGGATGATTTGTTCTGACAATTTTGACGGCATGTATCCAATTTGGTCTCCGAACGAATGAACTTGAATCTCATAAATCAATCACATCCATCCACTCACCTGGCACCTGTGAGGCTAAACACAGTCGTCAAAGTCCATATCCATAACTATACAATGCAATGCAAATTGTCATAATTACATTTTAGAAAGTATAGGCCAACAAGCATACAAATAAACACAAGAATACATACACACACATACATACATACATACAAACATGCATACATATACATGTACTGGACATGCACGCATACATGCATGCTTACATACACACATACATACATATATACACGAATGCATACATACAAACATACATACATACATAAACACATACATACATACATACTGAACATGCACGCATACACGCATACATGCATGCTTACATACACACATACATACATATATACACACATACATACATACAAACATACATACATACATAAACACATACATACATACATACTGAACATGCACGCATACACGCATACAAGCATGCTTACATACACACATACATACATACATGCATTCATGCCTACTATATAGTACAATTCATGCATAGGCCTACATGGAAAAACAGAAAAGTGTTGGATAAAATCCTGAGGCAGTATATCTACCTCGATAAAATAAAGTTAATGGCCAATTTGTCGTGAAATATATAGGTCGATGCGCGCTTGTGGCGACCTGTTCCTATCCTAAGCTTCTAAGGCTGCCTCATCCCCTCTGGCTGCCTCTGTATGTTTCAGCGGACTGAATCTATGGACATCAACCCGACTGCGGGGCGATTTTGGTGTGTCATCGGTGATGTCTAGTGCACTAGACACCGGAGTCACAGAAGTTGCAAATTACACTAGCAATTACACCATGGATGCATACGAATCGTGTACACCGTTGGACATTATATCTAAATGAAGATTCAAGCGACGAGGAACCTGCCTCTCTACTCGGAAAAGACTTTGTTTCCATGACTAGCATAAAAAAAACTAATGGAAGATGTCAGCTACGAACCAAAAGACTACTAAAATGACATCCTTGAAAATACCAGCGGGCACATATATGCGGTAACTATTAGAGCCATTTTACCTACCCCCTTTCACACGCCTTTGCTTTGTCCCCCACACCCAAAGCCTGACCCCCACACGACCAAATTCATATACGGGCAAATTGCTTCTAGCGCATTAAGTAAAAAGGAACTACTTCGTCTCGTATTATCTACAAAAGCTTTTAAATTCCCATTCTGCGAAAGCATTCGTCATAAAACATTCGCCTAAAATACCTGAACAACACAAACTGAGCCAGACTCAGTGAATGCTCCACACACACACACACGCACGCACGCACACACACACACACACACACATATATATATATATATATATATATATATATATATATATATATATATATATATATATATATATATATATATATATATATATATATATATATATATATATATATATATATATATATATATATATATATATATATATATATATATATAGGAACGCAGAAAGCCTCTGAGCAGAAACATCTGTGCGGGCAAACAACCTGAAGATAACGAAATAGTTCATCTCAGTATTGAAGCACGTTTCATTCATTCATTCATTCTTTCTTTCTTTCATTCATTCATTCAGAACATTTATATAGGGTCCCTTCAAGTTATATAATACCAGATGCGTTCTCACTCGTACAACAGAATGGGCTCATGAATAATTAATTGGGTTGAATGTTTACATCCGAAATAAAACGTGACTGAACTGAGCTGTTAAATCTTTCGACTAAAGCGCAGGCAAAAAAAACACAGTCCTCTCGCGAACAGCGATTTCTCCCTTTCAATATATTGATAATAACAAAAGTATTGATGGAAGAGTAAATACATAGTACATAAAAGTACACAGAGGGAAGAATGGAGGGAAAGAAAAGAAGATGAAGACCTAGACAAATGTTACTAGACTGGACGGATATGCTAAACTGAAGGACGAGGCCCAACAACGTCAAGGAGTGGCGCCATTGGACCCTCGAACCTCCCTGAGGGCAGAGGACTTGAAAAAGAATATATTTACAGTGGTTGAGACAAAGGTTGCGTTCAACTAGTGCTACGCGCCCAGCGCCAACACACTGTATACCTGTGCACCGATATTACTCCAGATATGATACATATATAAGCAATACTGCAAATTTATATACAATTATAAGATGTATATCGGTGTTACCCCAGATATATAAATAATCGTCATTGTAATAGTCATCTCGAGATTATCAAAAACACCCCAGCGACCAAAAAAGCTAAGTCGTGGGAACCAGCTCATTCACCATAGGCGCTTAAACAAAACAAAATCGATAGGTACAGAAGGTTCAAAGATCGAAGGTTGAGGCATTTAGACATTCAGACGGCTACGAGGGATGGTGGATATATATGCACTCAAGGCATTTAAGAGATTCAGAGAGGCCCGGACCACCACAAATACGAGGCCCCAATCTCGAAGCATGCACATCACAAGCCTACTAAAATCGCAGTTGAGAATTATAGCCCTAATGCAGAGAAGGAGAAATAAATATTAATAATTATTACATACAACTTTTTCAAAATCTGAGACCTCTCCTCTATGTGACGCCTGGGCCAAATGGCCCTGAAGGCCCCTCTTTGTTGGGCCCTCTGTAAAAACTGTTCTCTTTCGCCGGAGCTGGGCTGGGAGCGCCTCTAGGTATACTACTTGAAGGGGCGATATATAAATGTTCTGAATGAATGAATGAATGAACGAATAAATAAAAAATGAACTACATATTTTGCAATTTTAACATGTATAGGGAGGCCCATCCCTACATGTGACCTTAAATAGCGTGGCCCCCATTCAAACGGGCAACGGTGGTAAAGGATCTCACCCGATTAATTAACTGAAAAATGAACAGGGTCGAGGCAATGGGACGCTATAGAAAAACATGTACATTTATATTTATGTCTGTATAATTATGTTCTTGCAAAACATTCCGTTCTTTGTTAGACCAACTTCCTAAGTTACGGGCCAACCAAAACGAAATCGAAATGTTTCTGCTCGTCTGTTTCTCGCGCCCTGCCGTTCCTTTTCATTAATTAAGGGCATAAATTGTCTGGTAGAACCATAGTTACTGTGGCGTCTCTAATGTACTCTAAATTAATGTAATCTAAATTAACCCAGTTACTTCAACAGCTCCCTTATCATAATATACAAGGCCCACGGAGAGAGTCACTTAACAACATAGCATACCATAGCATAACATGACATGACATGACATAACATGACATGACATGACATAACATAATATGACATGACGTTACATTCAAGACATTCCACCTGTATAGCGTGTAACGACCCTGGGCAAGTTGTTTGCGCACACCGTGCTTCTGTCACCAAGCAGTGTGTAATTTTTCTACCGGCGTAAGCTGGGAAGTAAAGGGCAAGTCCTGCGATGCACTGGCCTCGTGTCCAGGACCTTGAGATTCATCAATTGCCGGTTCAAGGACCTAAAGAAATGGTAATAAGCGCCTCCCCTACGTCTCACTATTGGGATATGGGATACTTTACTTACATCTGTATTACAGCTACTGAAATTTACAGGTACTATTCAGGCGCCAAATCTTCATAGCTTCCTCTTAAAATCTATATTAGCGTCGACTGAGAGAGCTTTTCTACAAAACTACAACTCTGGCACTGATGAATTTCTGCCTTATGACGCCCCCTCGGTTTCTTAAATAACTTATACCTCTGACCTCCGGCCACCTTGTCTGGTGGAAATTCAAAAACCTCTCCCATGCTACTGCCTTCTTTCCAGTGATAATCTCATGAGCTTCAGTCTCTTCTCCTATGGTCCTCCCTCTTTCCCGGAGTGGTAGCCCGCACCTTTTGCCCTTTCCGTAGCTCAGATCCTTGTAATGACAACACTCTGAACTTGGAATCGAACCTGACCACATATACCTCGCCGATTTTGGTTTGACTGAGCGCCTGCGAATAAGCTGGTTGCCGCAAGTTAGCTTTTGGAGGCTGAAGAATCCCGGAGGTTACGATTACGATCAAATCATTTTTGTAACTCTACCATGGCCTTTCTCTAGTTGATCGATGCCGTGGTTCAGGTGTGGTATGCATTGTTACCATGTACTGCCACAAAACAATGCAACTTCAATTACTAGAGATGATTTTCGTTTTTCTACCTTTCTTAATTCCTAGCGTCCTATGTTATCAGACATTTCTGATTCTATTATCTAGACTCCTTTCCCCCTTCTCTCTCTGGTCTTCCGACAACCAGACTTGGTTCTTGACATGGCATCTTTGGACAACCCCACTGACTTGACGCAGGGCTCGTGAATAAGCTAATGCCCTGCGCTTAGCTTTTAAGTAGCGCTTTGGAAATTTCGAGTTTACGATTACGAGCGTTATCATTTGCACATGCGTTACGACACGTACTGTTTAAAGGTTAAGGTATATCAAATTAGGTAATATAAGGTAAGATAATTTCAGGTAAGGTAAGGTATGGCTAGGTTATGGTACTACCAACTTTAACGTTCCTCTGTTGAAGTTACACGCTCTTCATTAAGGGGTCTTTAAAAGGCGGTATATAAACTTGTCGCTAAATACAGTTGCATTTTGTACTCACCAGTGGATGGGTTTTATGCTGTAAACAGCGTCAAGTGCTTCACTGGCATATTCTATCCGTAGAATCAGTTTGTCTCGTTTAGGAGTAGACAGACCTAGATGCAATTAAGCAATTATACTTCTGCGAAATGCTTTTTGCTATTGCGTTCTGTATACGTTTTTTTACACGTGTGTACGTCTATCATCTGTCGTCTTTCAGCTGTCTGTGTCTCGTTCAACCTATCTGTATCTGTCTTCTAATGTTAGTCTATGTTCTTCTGTTTTTGTCTTCCTGCTCTCTCTCTCTCTCTCTCTCTCTCTCTCTCTCTCTCTCTCTCTCTCTCACTGACTCGCTCGCTGACTCACTAATCGACTCAATAGCTGTCGTCTGTCTGCCTGTCTGTCTGCCTGCCTGTCTGTCCACAATCTATCACACACTCTCCGTCATTCTCATCTCCTACTCTTTTTTGTGTCTGCCTCCTACGCTCTCACTGTATTAGTAGTATATTCCTCCTTCGCATTAGCCCCTTATGTGTGCGCACCCACTCTTCGGCTGGTGCATTACAAACGTTGCGCTGACGTCGGCACTTACTCTTTCGTTCGTCGGCGACTGTAGCTCCCACTGTCGACGACACCGCCATTCACTCATCTCTCGCCGTCCGACCCTAAATAAGCTTCACAATTCAAATGGATGCACGCCTTGTCACCCGGGCCACCCTGCTATACCTCCCGGCTTACGCTCCGCCCAACCGATCAGTGCGCATGCGGCACACAGGGCCTCCCTCCCTCCGCGCGATGGTCGCTAGCGGTCACGTGTCTGCCTACGTCCGTCCGTCTGTCCGTTCTTTCGTCTGTGCACGCTCCCTCGTTTGCTCCCTCTCTCCCACTTATCGCTCATTACGTCTATACTCCCACCGCTTGTAACCGCTTATGTGGTCGAACGCTTCTTGCCTCCTTCCGTTCTCTCTGCCCCTCTCCTTGTCTCACTATATATACATCTTTGTCTCTGTCTCTCTGTCACTCTCTCTTTCTCTCTCTGTCTCTTCGTCTCTGTCTCTAACTATATTCTTCTCTCCCTCTCCGTCTATGTATTATCTTCCGTCAAGCCTCTGCTTCTCTCCCTGCTTCCTTATATCCTTCTCTGCCTCTCTCCTTGTCTCACTATATATACATCTCTGTCTGTCTCTGTCTGTCTGTCTCTGTCTCTCTCCAGCTATATTCTTCTTTGCCTCTCCCTCTTTGCATATCTTCCGTCAAGCCTCTGCCTCTCTCCTTACCTCCTTATATCCTTCTCTGCCTCCCTGCATTAGTCTCTGCCTCTCACTGCCTCCCCGCCTTCCTCTCTTCTTTTTACCTTCTTGTCCAATTTTTCATCTCCTTCCCTCATGTTTATATTCTCCCTCTTTTCATTTTCCTCCCTCATTACATCTCTCTTCCTGTTCCCCCACCCATCCCGTATGTGCCTTCCGCCCGTGGAATCCTCCTATACGAACGGAGGTATTCATCGTAATATGAACTTCTGCTGCTGAGGCCGTGGAAGATGATGGTAATGATGATGATGATGATGATGATGATGATGATGATGATGATGATGAGACGATGCTGGTCGTAAAATTGGCGAACGTTATAAATGCCAATATAATGTCGAGAATATAAACCATAGTTCACCAGCGACGAGTGCATATCACTGTCTCCGAGTCTCGGCCATCACTGTCTTCTTCTCAGCCTCTGTCTCTGTGTCTGCCTATGTCTGTGTCTTTCTCTCTGTCTCTGTTGCTTTCGATATCACTATGCGTTTCGCGTTTTCCTGTCCCTGCCAATTTGTATCTCTTTCTCTCTGTATATATCCCTTATTCTCTTATTCCCCCTCTCTCAATCTCTGTCTGTCTCTCTGTCTTTCTCTATGTCTCTGTCTGTCTCTGTCTCTCAGTCTCGCTGTCTCTGTCTCCCTCTCTCCCTCCATCCCTCCCTCTGTCTCCCCTTACCTCTGTCTGTCTGTCTGTCTGTCTGTCTCTATCTGTCTCTCCCCCTCAGTAACTGTGTGTAATTCTCGTTGACTCTATCAAATGCTGATCCGCAAATAATGCGACAGCCGTCGACATAATCCCAAGGAGCATACATATGTAAATATATACACACCCACGATTAATAGATAACAGACCACTACATCTATACACAGCGGAAACATAAACCATACATATATATATGTACATATTTCTACATATGAAGATAACTACACCCACGCATATTCATGTATAATTATATATACAAATTCTGTCTGTTTGTACTCCTACACATAACACAGGCAAAACATGTATTAATAGAAATATTTATATAAATATATACGCATATATGCATACAATATGCATACAAAACTTATATATATTCGATATATTCACACACCTACGTATAACAGAGGCAAGTGTCTAGTAATTGAAATATATACTGAGATGTCGGATATCAATTCTTTATCGTAAGCCGCTTTGCTCTGCTTATTCACAGAAACAACGACCGTCGTTTATTATCCGATGCAGTAAATGGAGAGACAGAAAGAGTGCAACTTATGCTTTATAGCACCGGACGCCAAATCTCGCTTTTTTCCAACCGCATCCATTGCAAGCATAAATAAATTATGCATGGACATATGCATGCACTTATGCATACACAAATACATGTACATGTGTATATATATATATATATATATCCATAGGCATATGCATGCACAGGACTGGGAGACAAGAACGAATGGGGAGACATGAACAAAAGCTACAAAAGCCATGAAACTAATTAATACTTATTCAAATAAAAGAACCACAGAAGAAACGGAGGTAGACATCGCCCGATGGAAATACACGCAACTTGATCGACTGTATCGCAAACACAATAACCCTAACCCTAACCATAATCCTTATAACATCAAACGTGACCAACTGCAGATCATTCGACGCTCAAATTGGTTCTGATCACAAGTTGATAACCGCCAACCTGAAGATGAGGCTAATGTTCGGAATTCAAATGACGGAGAAAATCAAGTCAGTGGCGGCTCCAGGATTGCTTGCGTGGAGGGGCAAGAGCAGTTCCAGAGAGGCGCCACATTCTGGAAGTCCACCATTCACGGGTCTGGTCTGAGGGGCGCCGGCACACAACGAAGAGGGGCGCAGGGGGCGAACCGCCTCCCCCACGTCTATAACTAAATCCGCCACTCCATCAAGTCTGATACCAGGGAACAAAATGAAATACATAATCGTAATCGTAAACTCGAAATTTCTAAAACGCAACTAAGCGCAGGGGTACCAGCTTATTGACGAGAGCTGCGTCAAATCAATGGGGTTGTCCAAAGATGCCATGACACAAAAAATGCAAAGAGGAGCGAGATAGGAACATAAAGATCAGTGATCAAACAACACAAAAGACATTTGGAAAAGCATACAACAAGGAACACAACAGCGACCAGCAACATGCATATGTATATATACGTGTATATGTATATATGTAAGCATATGTCCATGCATATGTATTGTATACATGCACATGTATTTGTGTATGCATAAGTGAATGTATATATCCAAGTATAATAATATGATTGTAATGGATACTGTTGGATAAAAGCGATATTTGGCGTCCGGTGCTAAAAAGCATAAGTTGCACTCTTTCTGTCTCTCCATTTACTGCATCGGATAATAAACGACAGTCGTTGTTTCTGTGAATAAGCAGAGCAAAGCGGCTTACGATAAAGAATTTATATCCGACATCTCAGTATATATTTCAATTACTAGACACTTGCCTCTATTGTACCTACGTAGGCGTGTCTATATATATATATATATATATCAGTCTGTATATATGTATGTATATATATATATAATTGGACGGGTTTGCAAAAAAGCCTAAACACCGGTGGATATAAGACGAAGTGCCAAACTCCAGAGGACAGAAAAAATATTGTGAGACTGATACTACAGACCGTAAAAATTCAACTGGGTCACCAGAGAAATCAGAAAGAGACCACGAAGAGACAAAAACAAGGAGATGGAACAACAATATATAGAAGCAGAACAAGCTTTCAAGATGAATAGAATGCAGAACTTCTACATACATACACATACAGTATACATATGCACACAATACACACATTCACACGCATACACATAATTATATACATATAAATATACACATGCATATACATATACGCATACATATACATATACAACACGCATAGATATACACGTACACGATGACAGTAACCATCCATACAGCCTACACATATTTTCTGCATAATGAATGATTAAATACTATAGCAGCCAGATAGTCTTTTCAGTTGTTCTATTCTAATATAAATCCTACCGTATATATATAGATATGAATTTCGGTGGAGATGGCACTTGGCCTCCTTGACTTTTGCGCCAACCACCTGTTCGCGCATCGGTTGCAGAAGAGAGGCTTACTGTCACAACTGGATGACAATGTCAACAGGTGCCGGCAGCTAGAAGTGACGTCTGTCTTCGATTAGCTTCTGCTGCTGCTGCTGAAGCGGCAATTGTGACAGATTGTCATCGGATGAGCAGCAAAGGATGAAGCTGCGCAGGAGATGGATGAATGGAAGGATGTAGGTAGTAGCATCCGCGCGTAGAGGTCACTTCCACGGTTGCCAACAGATGTCGCCAGAAGTGCTGGAAAAGCGCTTAGCGGCGGTATGATGAAAGATCGAAATAAATGAGGGACTTTTATACGATCTTGCACAAATGAATGTATGCCTATAGCTGTCTTTCAGTCTGTATATATGTATGTATGTTTGTTTGCATGTATGTATGTAATTATGTATGTATTTATGTATGTATATATGTAATTATGTGTATGTAACTATGTATGTGTATGTATGTATGTATGTATGTATATATGTAATTATGTGCATGCATGTACGTACATATGTATGTATGAATGTATGTATGTCTGTATGCAAGTATGTATGCATGTAAATGTATGTATGCATGTGTTAATGTATGTGTGTGTATGTATGTATGTATCAATGTATGTATATGTATTTCTCGTCCTCTTAGTCTTCTTCCTCGACTTAATCTTCTTCCCACTCTTCTTCTTCTCCTCCTTCTTTTCCTCTTCCTCCTCTTCCCTCTCTTCTTTCTCCTCCTCCTCCTCCAGTCTTCCTCCTTCTGCGTCGATCGTCTCAACATAATATTCGTCTCCGAGAACGAAGCGACAGAAACTTCATTCAACCGGAAGGCACATATGGCTCCCACGGAGCATTTCCGTCGCCTATTTACACTCAAGCACACGAACCTCAGTGTCACACACACACACACTGACAAGCAGACGGGCGGAGGCAGGTACTCGGACAGACGGTTCAGTGTCACGAAGACGACATCTTAGGTGGAGACGGGTTGAGCCCCAATCGCAGGGTCGAACATTCAGCTGAACAGACGTCAGTGGAGCGTGTTCTTAATGGAGCCTATGGGTGGCCATGGAATAAAGAACCGCTGCCCTCCCTCCCTCCCTTCCTCTCTCCCTCTTTCCTTCCTTCCTTCCCTCTCTCCTTCCCTCCCTCCCTCCTCGGATGCTTAGTCGAATAAATTCTTCTGGAGACAGTGGCGCCATCTGTTCGTACAATATCCGGTTCCAATCAAGATGTACTGCGCCTGAGCGAGACTCGACCAACGAACGACAACATCATCATCATCATCATCGCATCATCATCATCATCGCATCATCATCATCATCGCATCATCATCCATCATCATCATCATCACCATAATCGTCATTTTCAACACACAATCATCATCTCCACCACCACCACCACCACCACCACCACCACCACCACCACCACCACCACCACCACCACCACCACCACCACCACCACCACCACCACCACCCCTGCCACCGCCACCATCACCACCACCACCAGTAGCATAAACATCAGCAGAATCCACATTTTCAACATCCGCGTCCATCAACATTAATCATCATCATCATTAGCAGCAGCAACCGGTGACAGAAAAGCAGTCGACGATGACCTCCCTTGTCTGTCATCGACAATAAAGGCGCTATAAAAAGCTTGGGTCTGCTTGACATTACGCGGTCAGGATTAATTACACAATGTGTAAGCCTAGTTATGTTGCACAGGGCATAAATATATGCATTTATACATATAGGCCTATATATATATATATATATATATATATATATATATATATATATATATATATGCATTGGCCGTTAATGGATTCATTATCAAAACATGTACAGGCTAAAACTGCCATCATAATCTGCGGGATAACAACTATAATTATCACCGTTAATGTCGTACTCGCCACTGTCGTCAACATCATGTCGTCAACAATTAAAGCAGAAAAGGAGCTCATTTGATCAAAACACAAACGAATACAAAAGCCCCGTTGTTCAGAGTATTCATTCTAGCCAATGATAGTGCATAGCGTTTTATATAGCGCTAGGTTTTTATACATTCATACATTTATGTTCGCCTCATATATATATGTGTGTGTATATATATGTATATGTATATATATATGTATGTGCATGTATATCCCTTACATACATATTCCTGCATAGAATATATATAAAGGATTAATGAGCGTTTCTTCACGCTTTTGTCGGGCTAGGGGAAGACCTACGCTGTTTTCGACAATAGATCCTTTCTCTGTTGGACAAACCGGAAAATCCGGTTCTAATGAGACAATAGGTAAATACTGGCGAACCCAATATTTGTCTCAATTCCGACGAATACAAAGCAACTCCGCCATTGTTGTTTTATGGCCAATTTACAAGACGAACGTCTTCCGCGAGAATCTTGCTACCTAGAAGTCCCGGGTCAGCGGACGCCGTGGATCTGTATATCACGTGAATTGGCACTAGTTATTAGGCGCTCGGGCCTCCATCCTCGTTTCTCTCCATCTCTCCTTCTCACAGTATTCTCCGTTTTCAATTGCACAGTCAAACTACATCGCTACTTCTGTAGCGCGTTGCCCGCATCTGTGTGAGAGGTTGTCGGATCGTGTCCGATCGCGGAAGCTGTATTTCGGTGTGTAGTCTGCTTGGGAAGTGGTGCGCGTGTATGCACTCAAAACATGGCTGTGGTGGGTCCCGATCTCCCCCGATAAAAATTTCCTAAGGAAATCATGCGGCTGAAAGATTGAAAAGAACGAACACGTGCACAATCCAATGTAGACATCTTAAGCGCCTTTTTCATAATGCACATATAATCAGTCGAAAGTCGCCGACCTTAGAGAGTTTTAAGAGGCACTACACAGATGTTCCGTTATCGTCAAAAGTAGGCTACAAGTACATCCGTACGTCCGAACTTCCACACACCCATCCATCCACCCACCCCAAAAAGCCCATTCATCCACCCCAAAACGCCCCTCCATTCACCTAAAAAACCAGACAGGGAGAAGGATGGAGCTCCGGTAACAGCCTGTTTGTCTGAATTTCCGATGAGCCGATTAATGCTAGACGAGCTGATTAAACTGGGAAGCAGGTAGCAATCACGTGCTTAATCACGTGCTTAATTGACGGATATCGCACCAACCGTGTTAATCTCATCACACGACGCAGGAACGAATTAGGTTGTTGGAAGGACGGAAAGGGGCCACGCTGATAACAGCAAACAGATGGGCAAGGTAAAAGTACAGACAGACAGACAGACAGAATGACAGGCACAAAGACACACAGAATGACAGACAGGCAGAAAGATATATAGACACAGACAGATGGAAAGAGATTGACAGAAAAACAGAGAGAAAGAGAATGAAAAGCAGACAGACAGAATAACAGAATCAAGAAAGGTAGACAGTGAGAAAGACATGAAAAGGCAGACAGACATGCATAGTCATGCAGACAGACAGACACAGACAGAAACAAAGACGGACACAGGCAAAGGAAGAAGGTCCAACCAGCTCCTCCATTAACACGTTCATTAATCTTTTACGACAGCAAATCGACAATCACCCATCCTAATACACGTTTAAAAGCCTTCATTTAGTCTGGCAGGTTGTACATACACAGACGCTATATAAATATCTAGTTACACTGCGTTCTTCAATGACTCAGAAACAAGAAAACAAGACTGAAGAAGATTTAATCAGTTCTCGATTTAAAACGGTCGATAACTTAAGAGTGAAACAGTTTCAACTGCTGTCATGTACGTCTATCGTTGCATTTTCTGTCGCAAACAATGCTATTCAACAAAATCACTAGAAATTCCTGTAAAATATACAAAATTTGATGGGAACAAAATTGAAATAATTACTACAAACAACAAGACTATATCTGACATTCCGCACAATCCATCGACACAAGTCCAACGATCATCTTCGGCTGCCGAATTACAGAAACTTGCATAGTGTCTGCGAAAACAAGGTCAAACTATATACGGCACTAAATAAGAGACAGAACTGCATAGTGTGTGTGCTCCACACAGCATTGCAATTACAGATTTATTTCCTAGTCATTATTCCTGGATGGAGACGAGAAGTACAGTGTAGCTGGGTTTCCATAACAACCACACCCCAAACAGTTTCACCCTTGCCAACACCATAACTCCTCCTCCTTGTGTCGTTCAGCTGCTTAATATAGTCTCAGAGTCAGTGTAGTCTAGAGGCGAGCGGACAGCGTGGCTATATGGCAGACAGAAGAAATGTCTGGCAGTAGCCCACATGGTTCTGGTACCGGAATTTCTCCGCACTTTGAACTGATCTCAACAGATGAATTCAAACATCAACATAATGCTTTATCCGCAGGATGCTTTATCCCGCGAATTTGAAAAACCTGAGCAGATCAAAGTGGTGGAGTTTCATACCGCTACAAGTGAATACTACAAACGCCGAGTAGATGGCGCATATAACAGGCACAGCTGGATGACAATCGTAAAACAAAACAAGAGTATACTTTGAATAAACCCCAAGCAGCCCTAAAACCAAACTGGATCAGCTAACATTGGTAGGTTTCGTGCACCAGGTAAAACTTATCAAGATCTTCAGAGAAGTTTCCAAGGAAAGAAATCCTGTGGAGTAGAAGTCACTGATCAGATATACATTGTACACAAAAAGACAGATTTGCAGTCAACTTCAGCCGCAAATAATATGCGCCGAAAACTGCATAAGAGCGAATAAAGAGCAGCCATAAAATGTGAATTAGTTTAAAAATTCAACATAACAGAAACAGACTGAGAGATAGAGAGAGACACAGAGACAGAGAGAGAGAGACAAAGACTTTTGGCAACAGACTTTCACTTCAAAGAAGTTCAGTTCCTTAATCTACCCCTGCAAAGCATCCCTGGCTGTGAAGCGTCAGCCACTTCATTTCCCTCACTTTCTTGGTCTCGGCATACGCGGCTTGTCGCTGTTCAGCCAAAATTTTTCAGATCAGTTTCATTGTCAACACATCAGGCGAGTACCGGTACTCCAAAAACAAGTTAAAAGAATTCGTTGAAGCGCTGGTACCAGCGAGGTACGAGCACACGGAACCAACCAGTTGGCATAAGAGGCTTGCATAGGGTTAGGAGACCGCAGTTAGGGAGTGGCAGCAGCGACGTTGCAAGGTCAGTGGAGCATGAAACTGGCTCGGCCACGTGGCTCGCTGAGGGGCATAGCCTGGAGGACTTCGTCAAGCAGCTGGAGCGGTCTGTGCAGCTGGATCTCGATCCAGCAAGGCGTCTCTTTGATTGTCGGCCGCGGGTAATCCGGTCCCCAGCCCTTGACGAAGCTGAGCTGAAGGACGCACAGGCGTCGCAGGTCATCGACCCCAATGCCAGCTGCTGCAGACAGACCTGAAGACAAAATGCCATGCTTCAGTGAACAAATCACACACAACAATCATCACTTTCATGAATAACAAATATAGTAACAATACATTAAAATTATATTATTATAAATAATATATTAAAATTAATATAGAAATAACATATTAAAAACTGTCGATTAATTGCTGTTAAAGCCCGCAAATAACATCAAAGGACAGGATAATTATGGTCCCAAATGAAAGACAATGCTTTTCCCATATTGACTGCAATTAATAATGAAGAGGACAAAGGCTGTAAATAATATGAGATTGTTACGAGAGCCAAAATAAAGTTTCTAATGTAACTATTGCAGTGTGAAATTATTTCCAGCAAATATTTGTGGATGTGGATGCATGAGCCAGCAAATCAGCCAGCATGATATCAACTGCTGCTTACTTGAGGTGGTAACTAGTAATACTTAGCGCATGTGATTAATTGGCAGTTCATTTTTAATCGATCGATTACTTGCAATTAAAAATTTTAATCGAGGGGCAGCACTAGTTAAAACAAATATACACATACTGATAATAATAATAACGATGATGATGATATTTAATAACTGTGATGAAAAGATTACACGTGGAAAGATTCGTACTAATAGCTGGCGCAATTCCTCCAACGCTTGCCGGTCCTGGAACATTCCCTGATACGGCTGCTGCCTGTGCTGCGATTGCAGCAAGTGATGTTGCTGCCTGCTGCTGAATCTGAAGATGGCACTGCCTCAGATCAAACACCTGCGAAGAATAATAAATTATCTTAAACAACAAAATCACCTCTTTTTTATTATCATAAATAATAAAAAATTAATATTGAAGCAGCTTATTGATTCAACAACAAAAGACAAAAATACAAGGATAATACGATAACATATGTCATAAATGTTTTCTGCTGGTGCCCTGCGCTTAGCTTTTAAGTAGCACTTTAGAAATTTTGAGTCCTATATTTGAATGATGCTACTGTATCGGTCTAAGCAATTGAGAAAGACTTGTTAAACTTTTTTAAACAACAGAGGGGAATGAAACATATGCACACTGTTCCAAAGCAAGTGTTAAACCACTCGCTGACTATCTCAGACGAAATATCTGGAACTGCAAATTTCTGCTGTTCAGTTTTCTTACCTTGATGTAAGCGTTTGGATAGATTTTGTGGACCGCATCTCCTGGAGCTCGGCCAGCCTCTCGATCCAGATAGTAACTCTTGACAAATACGCTGTGGTTGCTTAGGCAACGAATCCAGACGTCACCTTCACCACAAAGGTTCAGCTGCACTCCTTTTCCTATATACAGTCTACTCACAAACAACAAAATCTCCATCAACACCAAGATAAATATGAAATGTACACAATTTCTATAGCAACCATATGTCCTCAACCCTGCTCATCTTTTAAAGAGTTTGTCAGTTAAGATCCTTCGCCACCACTGTCGGTTTGAATGGGCGCCACGCCATTTAAGGTCCCCGTGTACAGACTGAGCAAGCCAGAGATTCAAATCTCTGAAATATGCCACGACCGGGACGCGAACCAGAATCCTCACACTCAGAAGATGGCGGGCAGTCAGTTGCAAAGCAACGCATGGGTTAAAGTGTAAAACTGACCAAGTGCAGTCTTTGACAACTCGGTTGAAGAGCTGAATAACCCAGAATCAGCTAAGTTTACACCTTTCATTAATATGATAAATTTACAGAGCAGAGCGCCTCTTCAGGTACCAACTCAAAGCACATCGAGCTCAGCCTCAGCGTAGTCAGTCATTGTGCTGTGTGCACTGTTAAAAGAACCTTGATGGGGGCCGGATCCACAGTACTCAGCCAGCTATGAACTTATCAAGGCAGCATGTTTCAGTGTTATTCAAATAGCTAGATATTTATATAGCACCTTTAAAGTTCTCACGTTTATTCAAATAGCTAGATATTTATATAGCACCTTTAAAGTTCTCATGTGTCAGTGATTAAATAATCAGCAAACGGTAATTTTATAGATCTACCAGCAACGCCTTGTCTTATAGATCTACCAGCAAGTCTTGATTTTATAGCACAATCCAGGTTTAATTGATCTACCAGCACAAGTCCTGGTTTTGCAGATCTACCAGCATAAATCCTGGTTTTATAGATCTACCAGAAAATCCTAGCTGTATGTGGTTTATCTACAAGCACACAGTAGCCATGAGTTCGAGTTGCTGTTGTATGTTGAGTACTTGCCTTGCCCTCTCGCTCATTTCCGTGCGGTGAACGTTGGACAGTTTTCCAAGACAGAACCGGTTGACGCTGGAAGGATCTGTGTATCCGTCCACCGTCACCGTCTGACAACTGCCGGGCACTTTGAAGGTCTCGCCCACCTGCTGGTCGAGCTCAAAGTATGTGATGGTACACCAGTATTCAGGTGCTGGGAAAAACACTTTTTATATAAATATACAGTGCTGCCACTATATAAATTTACCCTGTCATCGTTTAATAGAATAAAATGGTGGTTTTAGTTTTCTCACCCAAATTCTAACCTAAAGACTTCTATAACACCATCGTCGTAATGTACAAGGCATCAGCCGATGGTTGCTTCAAGCAAAACTGTAGTAAAAAATCACAGTCTGTCGGAGAAGCCTGGTCAAAATGCAGTGGGTCAGAAAAACCAGAAGTCCAGCTATGGTTGGTAAGCAAATTGAAAATTTACAAACGTGCACCATATCAATAACTGTCTTTTAACAACGTCACGGTACACTTACATCACTTTCTACAGCTAACTACTTTGGGAATTCCCTGACTGTGTTATATCCGAATTTGTGTCATAATGAAACATGTTCTATTGAGTCTCTGGTGTATGCATCACATCTACTTCACTACTTAAAATACTGAAGCTTAAATAAAATACAGAAAACCGAATTGACTTACGAGGCAAGTTTGAAACTGGAGGCAGATTCACTTCATGCTGCACTGAAGGATTATTCCCTGAAATCAAGAAAGGTTTGTAGAAACCCAGAGCAACAATAAATGTAACAGATGGGATTAATCCTCTTTTAGAAACGATCTCCACAACGAAATGATCAAACACAAGAATCAGCCTCATGAAATTACAAAAAGCATTTCAGATGCAATCAGTCCACGCAAAAATTTAATTTCATAGAAGCTGGTTGATATTTGTCAAAGTTACAAGTTGTAAGCTAATTTTCATAAGTTATTTATAATCCAGTATATATAAATGTAATGTACATGTTTTTTTCTGGTGACCGTATGGCCTCTACCCTGCTCATTTTTCAATGAACTGATCGGGTCAGAGCCTTCACCACCGCTGCCTGTTTGAATGGGAACCACTCCATTTATGGTCCCCATGCACGGACCGTGCTAGCCCAAGATTCAAATCTCTGAAATAAGCCATGACCAGAACGCGAACTGGCATCCTCACACTCAGAGGCACCCGACGTATGTGTTTACCAATGTAGCTAACCAGGCCAGCACGTATGTTTGTACGTGTGCATCAAAGCATTTTATAACGCCTTTTCAGAAACACAGAAGCCCAGTGTTGCGTAAGGAACACGTCACTGCAGGTGGACTGTCCTTCAAGAACAAGCTTCCAATAAAATCCCATAGATTTGCTTTTTGCGACTAAAAAGCATTTTCAGATTACATTTAAATGCACCTGTTGGCTCTTTGATCTGTTAGACAGGTTCATAAAAGGAGGTATATAAATATCCAGGTACAAAGAGTCACCTTTAGTGACCTTTTAAAACTGGTCACAATCTTAACAGTCAATCTATATTCTATGGTTCTACAGACAAACTCTGGCTACTCACAGAAATTGTTGTTCCCCATTTGCCCAGTGTACGTTGCTGTGTTGTTGCCGGCCCACATGGTGCTGCCACCTGCTGGGAAACATCATTAAAGCATTTCAACTGCCATGGGTATATATACCATCTATAAAAGTGAAGCAAAGCCAAACGCATTTCAAATTTTCTTAGAGCCACTGAAGCTCAGCGCCATTCTGCTTTGTTACCACAGTTTCATTCAGTACCGATACAATCTAATCTAGTCTAGCGACTTCTACAGAGCCGTAATCATGCTGCAATCGTAACACACAACAATCGATGGTCGCTTCAAGTGAAGTCGAAGTCAAGAATCATAATTTGCTGAAGAAGTAAAGTCAAAATCTGATAGATTTGGGAAACCAGAAGTCAGGTTGTGGTAGGTACACAAGTTCAAACAGAGGAGTCTTGTGTTTAGACCCGAATAATATGACATAAATAACATGGTTCCACAAGCAATTAGATTTGATTTGTATTGTATTGCATTTGATATTGTATTGTATTTGATAACTCATGTAGCACTTCTTACAGAACAAACTACTCAGAGGCGCTTCCAGCATGATAACCCCAGGAAATAAGAACGTCTTTAAACAACGAGCTGACTGAGCTCTATCTACAACAGTGATCTCTGCACGAAACGATAGCAGAAGTTCATTCCACAGAGATGGGCCAACAACAGCAAAATCCCTCTGCTAAGCAAGCGAGGACTTAACACGAGGAACAAATGGGTGCATGTGTGTAAAAATGCAAGCATGCATGTATGCGTGCATATATGTCTGAATGTATGTACGCATATATGTCTGAATTTATGCGTATATGTCTGAATGCATGTATGCGTATATGTCTGAATGTATGTATGCGTATGTCTGAATTTATGCGTATTTGTCTGAATGCATGTATGCATATATGTCTGAATGCATGTATGTGAAGACACTTGACACAGCTCCCTTTAAGTAACTCGCAAATGCGCTGGAAAGGATTTGATTAGAATACGAACCTGTTGCCCTTGCCGAATACTGCTCCATGGACATCGCTCGTTGATTGACAGGTGACATGGGTATATTTGATGGAGACAGAGCGTGCTGTTGCTGCTGCTGCTGCTGAGGCGGACGTTGGGGAACGATCATTGACTGGCCCATCTGCCCGTAGTTTTGCATCGGCAGAGATGCAGATGGTTGTGAATGAATTGCTGAAGACGAGCCCTGTGAATTTCTTGAACTGTGAGCCCCATCTGAAAAGAAAACCTAAACAGAATGAATTTCTTTCGGTAGCAATTTAAACGACGCTGTTCCTATGTTTTAAGTAAGTAAAGTATCCCATATCCCACAAGTGAGATGTAGGGGAGGTGCTCATTTTCTTTTCTTTTAGACCCTTTAGCCGACAATGGACGAATCCCAATATCCTGGACACAGAGCCAGTTCATCACAGGACTTGCTATTTACTTCCCAGCTTAGAACTGTTAGACAGCTGTGTCCCAGGGCTTTGAGAAGTACTCAAAGAGTGATATGAAAATGTTCATACATCGAAACCTCTTATAAGACACCTCGTTACATTCTGGCATAACATGGTCAGAGATGTATCCAAATTTCAAAACAGCTAAAGAACACTCATCATAACACAGCCTTGTCATAACATGATTCTTGAAATGGTCACTTAAGGCAGCTCTGCATGGAGGTTCCAGTGTACATGCTTGTATATTTTACTTTTTTACATACTTTTGTAGAGTGTAGAAGAAAAGAAACTTATAGACGGACCTGTTAGATTCATAGACGATCGATAGAAGCCGGCATCGGAGACTCCCTGGTCCTGTCTGCCACTCCCGTCGATCTGGTCTCTCTGACAGAATTCTTCTGATGCCGGCTGAGACGGTGATGCTGAACAAGACAAAAAAAATTCCTCACAGTGTACACCTGCCACTCATATATATATACATATTGCCTTAAAACTGCCTCCAGACTCTTGTTATCTTCCTTTTGGAACTGACCAAAGAATACCTGCCAGCAGATCAAAAGCATCTAAACTAATCTAATTTCTTCTGTAGCATTGTTACCATAATGCATCAATGAATATTCGCTGCAAGTAAAATTGTAGTCCAAAAAACAACCTGCTGGAGAAGCCCAGACGAAATCTGATGGCCAGAGAAACTAGATTTTAAGCTACGCAGGTAAACAAGTAGAAACAGATGAAACTCAAACTTAGACCTGAATGACATTAAAGATCCTACCAACTTGACTCAGCTGATTATTTTGCAGGACTTCTGCTCTTCGTCCACCTCTCTTTCATGGATCTGTTTCATCACCAATAGAGTGAACACTTTCGATAATTAGGTAAAGCAATTCAGTGCTTTTGAGATGCTGTTAAAAGGTGCTGTTTAAAAGTACCAATATATACATACCATATGTTCATGTAACACATATACATGATATATATATACACATACATATATATACACATACATACATACATACCACATACACATGATTATATATATATATATATATATATATATATATATATATATATATATATATATATATATATATATATATATATATATATACACACAAATATACACATACATATAGAAACTGTGGTAACTTACGTGATTGCTGGAGAGAAAGGCCACTCAGATCTGCAATTAATAAAGACATCCAGCAAATAACGACTGCACTGTATGAGGAAACAAACACACAGCTCAAAACTTACAGAAAAATACTCAGATGCACCTCAGTGCTGTTCAGATATCATATATCATATATATCAGATATGTTATCATGATGTGCTATGCTTCTCAACAAAGTTTATCAGAATTGTCTTCTCTTGCGTCAATTACCTGAATAAATCAGCCGCTGTTCAAACTCATCAGCTATGTCCTGCCTGCTTTGCCAGTCGTCTGCCATAAAAACTTCATTGACATCACATTACACTTCATAACATTGCACTAAATACCACAAATTTGGCAAAAATGCTATTAAAAAGCAACAAAAGTACTAGGTTTCTAAAGATGTCATTTTGCAGCTGTTTTGGAATTTTGGAAGCAGACGTGAAATGCAAATCCACAATCAAACTGTCATCAACAAGAATAGCAGTACCTTAACTCTTCACCTGCCAGAGAAACAGTCGTTGGTACAAAGTGTTACTTCATTTCTTAGCCTTGGCACGTGACGGTGGGTAGTCAGTTCTCTGCCTTGCCATCTGATAGTGTACAGTTAGTGTACTCATTTTATAGTTGAGCTCCCTAGGTGGTACAAGTCAAGCAGAAATCTTGAAACACCTTTCTGTCTGGCATGGATTTGAACTGCTGACCTTTGGGTTGGTAGACCAGTATGCTAACAACTAGACTAATGTGCATCAAAACAACCACCAAAATAGAGGATGAAAAGAAAATTGATGAAAACGTACCAATCCCTGGGCAAACAACTCTCTCATAGTGATATGGGTTGACACAGACGCTATCCTGCTTCAGATCAAATGCAAACTGACAGAACTTTGAGTGCTTCAGTTCGTTCTTGTGTAGATCCGGCCAACGCCAAATTCGTGCATAGACAACATGAGGAAAGCCTTTACGACCAGCAACCTAACACAGAAACTTTTACAAGTCAGTATTATCTTTGAAAAAAATACGGACCAATGCTTTTTATGATTCAGTGGTATCTTGGCAAAAAATTGGTACTTCTTGCAATTCCGCGGTGTCTTTGCAAAACTATTAGTACTTTTACAATCTATGACTTTGCAAAACTGTTGGTACCTTTAACAATTTGTGTGCTCTAGCTGAAGTATGACAGCAAGCGACCCGGAGAACACCACAGGCAGTTAAGCGCAGCAACTAATGGCTTGAAACTGACATGAACTGCTTCTTTATGCTGGGCTGTGACCAAACAACAAGGCCACCCAAAAAGGAGGGTAATAATAATAATAATAATAATAATAATAATAATAATAACAATAATAATAATACTTAGTAACTTCCAATGCGCCAGCGTCTAAAGCACAAGGCATCAACCAATGGTGCACCAAATCCAAGTCGCAATCAGGTCAATGTCCAGAAGGTCAGTTCACAAGACAGAGAGGCAACCTACAGTGGATAGGAAGTTTGAAACAGGTAAGTTTTAAGCTAAGAAAAAAATTACAGAAGCGACTGAGCCGTTAAACTCTAAATATTTATTTCTGGCAACAGCAGGTACGAACACAGTCAGCTTACCTGAAGTCTTCCGTCTAGCGTTCTCGGTATCGTCACACACTTTGTTGGATGAGCACCGCTCGTGGTAACGGCGGTAATGAGACTGTCTAGTTCATCGCGCTTCTCTTTCAGCTTCTTGACGAGGCTCTCGATGGCACGCTTTGAGAAGGACTCGCTCTCACCTCCCTGGCGATGGCACATGAGGCTGTGCACGATGCTCAAACAGGCATCGGCTGAAGTCGGTGTCTGTGATGTCATCATTCTAGTTGTGTACGATCAACGCCATTGGCTGTTCAGTTAGTTTCCTGTTTCCGAGACTTTCTCTGTAAGGACTCGTCCTATGGGCTACAAATAAACTCGATGCATACTAACTGTGCATGACAAACAGCAAGGGTATTAAAAGTAAAGCAATAATAAACCACCAAACTGCATCACATCACTGTAACCACACTAAATGAAATCCGTAAATATATTTATTTTACTATAACTTGGTCTGCATGGTAATCCTCGAGAAACAGCCGCTTGGGGTCGCCCTATTTATAAGAAATATGGATACCCCAGACTGTAAGAGAAATAACAGTGCAGCAAGGTACTGGAAGGACTTCCACTAAATACAGTAAGCATTTGAGTAATCCCACAATATGTGCTCTGTCGTAAAAGTTATTCTTAAGTGTTGATCTATGACTGCCTGACTTCTTAGCTTATTGATATAAATAGTAGTAGCTTGAAAAACTGTGTTACTCTATGATTTCTTCATTTATTCACACCTATAAAAGTATTTTTAAAACTGGGTTAGTTTTACTTACGGATTACTCATTAATTGGTAGCGTGCAGCACTCTAAATTTCTCTTGCAATCTGGGTTAGCCATACTGTTTACAAATAGGGCGACCGCAAGTGGCCGTTTTTCGAGGTTACTGGTCTGCTTTAAAAATGGTATGAATTGACATAATATTGTGCCGGTGCCGTTTCTTTGGCTTGTTATTTCAAAGAAACTGGAACTATACCATAAAACCTTAAATCCACAGATCTGATGAAACAGCACGGTTAAAGCCCGTTCACTGTCGATCTTTACTGTAAGATCTACACGCGATTAGGAACTTCCAAAAAAATGCAAGTTATCCTCAACTCTGGTTACGTTCACAAGGCCAATCGCTCATTCTGATACGATAATCAGCCTTACTAGTCTACCTGTAGCATTGAATGTTCAGCGTTCCCAATAAACTTTAAATTATCAGAAGCCGGTTTCTTTCGATTGATAAATCAAATATAGACTCCGCGTTCATACTGTATTCCGATATAACACCAGTTTCTATATCGTGAATTAACATTGCTATGTAACAGCTTAACAATCACAAATCAACGTTAATCAACCAGATACCACACAATGATCTTGGCGCTGTTTAAAAGAGCGACCCAGAAGTGATGGTGAATGAATACTTCGCGAAGAATGAAAATAATTAAAGATTAATAAAAACACAACAAAAACAACCAACCATATTACCACATATTCATGCGCATGCGTATCAAAAAGCAAAGATGCTAAATAATAGATTCGCCAAACTAGCATAGTAAGTAAGCACTAAAAAGCAGTTTTCCATGTATCGAACCACATGTATTCCATCCGTTGGTAAAATAAATATTGTTTAGAATTAGCCTACCAAATTTAATTATAACGCCTCACAAAAGCTTATTGAGCCGAAATAGCATGCCTTGTGAGCGGTTATTAAATATAGGTAAAAATCCAAATATGTAAGCTGCGGCATCCATTTATTCCAACATCTTAGGTAAACTTGTTTCAGTGCAAGTAAAAAGTGAAAAAGTGTTTACAATACAGTATTGTAAATTACCTGCATATTTTTAGGCATTTCGGATGCAAATGAAAACTATTTACAATGCCATATTATAAATCGTTTGCAAGCAAAACAATTCATATCGTTTTCCGATGGCAAATATTCTTTGCAATTACTTTGTAGCAATTATCTAGATGTATTTGTACAATTCCAAGTAAGTTATGCCTAGTGCAGTTGTCTGTCAGATGACCTTTGCACTTTGTATAAACTTAATTGCGATTTTGGTGCATAGCAGCAAACCACAGGGCAATCCATGATCAAGTTCTACGAAAATATTGATTTAAAACAATGTAAACTCTGCGCTGCGTTTATTACACAGCCTTCTGATTTATAATTGATCTATGAAAAGTCCAGCTCTTGATCTTTTGCGAGATGCGCAAACAGAGGATCAGACACACTGTCTCCGGCAACACTCCAACTATGTGTGTTCCATAACACGACACTCATTGTGGGGTTGTATATGGTAGCCACACAAGTGGGTAATATATTAATTATGCTTTATTACAAGACTTTGAAGTCTACAGGATGAAAACTGTGGCCACATCCGCTAGCATCTAGCAATTTCAGAATCTACTTAAAAGCATAATAAAATACCAGCATATTAGGTTCACATTATTTCTAATAAGATCGTACTATATCTGTCTATATACTATCCATTAGATCGTAACTGCAAGCGTAAACTCGAGATTTCTACAGCGCCAAGAAAGCCAAGTCGGGGGGGGGGGGGGAACCACCTTATTGACAGGCGCTCATTCAAAACAGAACTGATAGGCAAAACTGTTGCCCAGTTCGTAGGATGGGTCAGATAATTTTCCTGATTCTGGCCCTAGTTTATGCCAGAGGGGGGAGAGCAGCTATGACTACTGATTTATTTTTAAAATGTTAAGGACGAGGTGATGAAAGAGTTATACATAATCTTATACAAGCTCTTCTAGACAGTGTGAAATCTTGTAGATATTATCGACATCTTCTGGATAGTGTGATATCTCTAGCTCTTCCGTCCTAGCTCTTGCTAGGTACATGATTGATCTTATACATAATTTTCTAAACAGTGCGAGATCTTATAGATATTATGATTTATGGATAGCGTGATCTTCTGGATAGTGTGATAGCTCTATCTCTTCCGTCCTAGCAAGTGCTAGGGCAGAAAGCTAGAGATATCACACTATCCAGAAGATCACACTATCCATTATATCTACAAGATCTCGCACTATCTGGATCATGTATATAATCATACTGTAATGAGTTCACCCAGAAAAGTGAAATTTTTACATCATACTAATTTAAAGAACAGAACTCACACACACACATAAACACAAACACACACACACACACACAAACACTTGGTACAAAACTCTTTAAAGAAATTCATACAAAGCAGGTGGAAATTTTTCCTAATTATTCTTTTTTTATGAGTTTACTGCGTTATTCTGTTTTATTTATAATTTATCGACATAAGTTGTTTTAAGCACAAGATGGATCGGTAGATTTTACGCATTAGTCATAAATACTATCAAACTAATTCTTCTGCATTTGTTTCTGTATTCCAAGGTGATGCCTAAAATGTAACTTGGCCTAAAATTCAAAGAAAAAATGAATACATTACATAGGCATTCTGTTTCCAGTTTTGACAAAATAATGCTTTATAACATTAGACACTAATGTAGCCATAATACTTGTACAAACACATACAAATCTGTGATTACAGTAACAATTACAATCTTGTCTTACAGCACATCAACTGTGGCTCATGTTTAGATAGTGTGGACTTAACTGCACAATCAAATGTCTAGCAGTACTCACAGATGCTGTAATCCATATTAAAATTGCACACAGCTTTATCCATGGTCATTCTGGCAATACATACATATATATATATATATATATATATATATATATATATATATATATATATATATATATATATATATATATATATATATATATATATATATATATGTGATCTTCTGAATATATATATATATATATACATTATCTATCTGGAAGATCACACTATCCATTACATAATTTAATTTTCTCTTTTTTGGGCTCAGGAATTATGCATGCATTTTGGTTTTACTCAATATTAAAAACATTAAAATAAATATAAATTTACAAGACACGACAAAATAAACATAGCAATAAAAAGTTCTCACTCAAATATAACTTCTTAAACCAAAGACACCTAGGTTTCAAACTCACCTCATCTGATTTCCTTGTTTCGGTTGGCCAGCCATCATAAAACCGGCTATTTCTTTTGAGAGACCTTTGATTCCTACTTATAATCAACCTTCTCATCGAAAACCTGTGTAATAAAGACATAGATTCATCATCAAAATCAAGCAGTAAATTTAAAATATCTCAAATTACATGTGTTTGATTTCTAAAGCAATGTTTTGTATTCAGGTTTCATTCAGTGGAATTCATAATTCACCACTGTAGCCCATAAAGGCGCTACATAAACGCTTAGACACATAAATAATGTCAAGCAAACTGATTCATTGTTCTCATGTTAGAGCTTTTTCTGAGCCAGATGGATTACAGTTGATACAGAAATGTAATCGTGATAGATGGGTTATTATCTTACTTTACATTAGCTGATCAAAAGAACAAGGAAAAGCAGATATGGAAAACAGTTCAAATATTTCTTTTTAATTCAGACAGGATATCCAACTTGTGATTATGCAAAACTCCAAATTGAAAAATACTACTGACGTTTGAAAATAACTCATAGAGAAAAACTTTGAACTCTGCATTGAAAATTGGAACCTTGCTAAAATGCTGCCTAATGTGCCCTATAAAGTACATGTACTGCGTTACAAGAAGGTTGATTTACAATGAGGTTTCGTTCTAGAGGCGAAATAAACTTAGGAACAGTAAATTTGTTATACTGGAACAGGTGTTATAATGAATAGGCTTATAAAGAGTTCCAGTGTACTTCCTAAACAATTTACCTTATCTGTTCCTCCTCCTGCTTTGTGGTTGATGTTATCATTAGCTCCAGCCTTTGATTTCACGCCTTCGTATGATGTCTTCTGATCAAATACCTACAAATAATCAACAACATTTAACTGTATATATAATTTTTTAATTCGTTTTCATTCATCTTTGTTTAATGATCCAAAAACAATTGACAAAGAAACAAGTTTAGCATGAAGTAAACAGGTTATTGGGGAAGAAATGACAGACCACACATGGACAACAGTTTCGCTTAATTAGGGCCGACTATTAACAAACAATTGTTATTTATATCAATTTATATGTCAGCAATAATAGTAATAAATTATTGGAAAAGAATTCTCAAAGTCCATAGACAACACAAATCAATACAGTAACAGTATTTGTAAAAGTATTTGTTTGGACATCAAAAGTCATATATTGAACTGATGTTGATTTTCATTTCTCAGTTACCCGAGTTTCAGAACTACTTCAAAAGTCACAAGAAAACGATAATAATGACAATGATGATGACAATGATGATGACAATGATGATGATGATGATGATGACGACGACGACAGCGCTAGACCTTTGTGGTTCCTCCTCCAGCCTTGTGATGGATGTTGTCATTAGCCCCAGCTCGTGACTTGACATTCTCGTAAGTTGTTTTCTGATCAAAAACCTACAAAAGAATTAATGTCAGCATCTGTAAACGTCATCTCAACATCACCTCAACGTCATCTCAGCTTTGAATGGTACTGATGTCCATCTGACCTTCTGCTGCATCTGAAACATTTTTGTCTGATCTGCAGTGAGTCAGCAAGCATCTAGCTCCAGAAAGATGCAGACATCAGTGTCAAACGAATTCAGTTATGCAACATAAGAGGTCACTGACACTGTACCTTGTTACATGCAGACGAAAGACTTCTTATTCTTGCATCTTGACCAGGAACCAAACCCTTCCTGCCTATCGATTTTGTTTTGACTGAGGCCTGTGAATAAGCTGGTTCCCATGACTTAGCTTTCGTTGGGCGCTGTAGAAATCTTGAGCTTATGATTACGATTACTACTTTATACTAAATAGGCCTATTTCTTGCTCAGTTAATAATTAGCAGTGAGCAGTTACCTTCGTTGTACCACCTCCTGCTTTGTGGCCTATGTTGTCATTCGCTCCAGCACGGGACTTAACATGATCGTAGCTCTCTTTCTTATCGTAAACCTGAAACAGTTTCAAAACCCATACTTATAATGACAATGGGCATTTAAACTTAAACCTCCGCCACTGCCTTGTTTGGGGGTAGTGCCAGTCCCAAGCCTGGATAAAGGAGGAGGGCGACGGCAACGGCCTTTGATGCCATAAGCTGTCGTTAAACTGAGGAACTACTACTAAACCATCTCCATATTTGCCAGAGACCTGTGCCAAATGTGCAAATTCGATTCGAAATTAGGACTATGTAAATTTACCCACTGTAGCCTAGCTTCTGGTATTCCTAACCTAAAGGAATTCGACCTGGCTTCTCCAATGGATTATGATTTTGACTAAGATTTCACTTGAAATGACCAAATGTTGATTGATGCCTTGGGCATTATTATAACGGCACTACAGAAGCCATTAGATTAGATTAGATTATTGGACAAAAATAAATTAGTCACAGTAACCATGGAGTATTCTGAACTTTGTAAGTAAGACATTTAAGAAGACATTTGTTAACACGCCATACATTGTCCATCGGCTGAGCGAGAAATTGTTGGTGAAGGAGGGCATTAACAAATTTTAGTTGTACTGTATCTAGCATAAATGTGAAACTACAGATTTACACTGAGTTTTGAACAGAGAATTGTAAACTGAACCAAAAATTGGTTTTGAACAACAAATTAAGAAACACCCAAACCTTCGCTGTTCCGCCTCCTGCTTTGTGGTTGTAGTTGTCCATTGACCCGATCTTCGACTTGACATACACGACCTTTTTGCTGCTACCACTTTCAGCCATGATGAATCCGGTGATGTAACTTAGGCTGTTACACGCTGTGAGCAGGTGTAGTTCAGGGCATGCAGGTCTTGGTTTGCGGTAGCCAGAGACACATATGAGTCCAAGTGTTCACCAATCATAAGGCCTGCATCCTGCACATGGTTGAATTCAATAAAAATCTTTGGAAGGTAGTGTTTTCAAACTCTCTTATTCAGACTGGCTTAAGGTCCATAATGGGCTGCTGATCAGTATAGGTGTAAGTTGCGCACTGGAAATGCAGAGTTGTATTGTATTGTAATGGTAACAGTACACACTTGTTTACACACCTCTATATAAACTCCTTAGAAGCATGGACTTTAATTCCACATACAGGTTTTAAAATAATAATTAATATTCATAATAAAATATGCATGTGGTATGCTTACTTCAGCAAACTTATTTTTAGGCCTATATCATAGCCTACATACATTCTGGCCTATTATTCACTAAGTTGCCCAGCTAAAACATAATGTTCTGTTAATCTGTTTTATGGCTGGGAAACTACCACGTATGAACAGTTAACTAAAATAAGGCACTACAGTGTTATTGTTAAAGTAAAGCTCCAACATTTCTCAGCGCGACATAAAGCTGCGTAAAGGAGACAAGCTTATCTACCGGCGCTATATGAAATCAAGTCCGCAAGAGCCAGGTTACCGTGCAAAGAATATCCTACGCATACTCGTCGATCAACAACTTTCACAGGTCCAGCTTCTCGTCCTCTTCCGCCACTCCCTGTCCTCTTCCATTTGTATTCTGAACCAGAACCAACGCGTTATTTTTATAACAATTGGGCTATGCACATCTCCACGTAACCGTCAAATTACGTCATCTTTATTACTTATGTTTTATGACGCCATGTTTATAGCAGGCCGAAGCAAATGGAACAATCAGCGTCCGTTTACTGATAATTGACCTATTTACATTACGAATGTTTCTATTTATAGTCATCATCATCATCATCATCATCATCATCATCATCATCATCATCATCATCATCCATTGGCCAAGAGCCCCTTAGGTGTCCACTGCATGCATTGTCACTTGTCTCCACAGTTCCCGATCTTGTGCTGTTCTTATCAAGGCGTGCAAGTCCTGCTTACACCAATCCGTCATTGCATTGGATTTCCTTCGTCTGTTTCCTTTATGAACGGAGTATCTGCACCCATCCGTTCGACCCTTGCGCTTCTCTATGAAATGAGTTCCAGGCTTGGGACTGGCTCTGATACCCTTGTGGCACCAGAAGCGGCGTTGCCGCCCACGTTAGCCAGCTGTTTCAGGGTTTCTGCTGAGCCTGTCCACCTGGCGAAGCGCCCTAGGTGGTACCTCGGCCAAGACCTTCACCACTCATGGCATAGCCTCAGCAGGCATTTCCTTACTTGGCTGTTTTCACCCCCTCACCACGTTGAGGTGTGAGTCGGACTTTGTATATATTTATAGTAACCAATAGAAATGTTCGTATGTGGGGCACACTTCGAAAGACTTGGATGCAAGAAGGTTGTTTAGATGCGAGGATCCATAGAAATCTGCCCTTGACAGACATCTTTTTTCGCTTAGTCTACAGAAGAAAATGGCAAATACTTTGCGGCAAATTATTCGCGAGCTTCGTCGAATACATGGAAAGGTACAGACTTGCGATTCTTTTAATCGAAATGTTTATGCTATGGGTGTTCCGGTGTTCCTAAGAACCGGGCGTGCTCGCCTATCAAACGTATTTTATATAGCCTTGCACAATTTAGCTTACGCAGCTTAAACTAAAATCGGGTGCGAACACCCGAACAAGGTTAAATTTTTATCAAGCCCTACTCTTAGGTTGCCTTTTGCACGAACGCCAGACATTGCACATCCGACACTTAGCCTGTGGGTGTTTTTGAATAGCTTGTGCCCTTTTCAATGATATTTTATTCCAATAAAACAGCGGAAGTATTTAAACTTGCTTGTCTTTCACCCTGCAGCAATAATTTATGTTCCATTGCAGACTTTTCTGCCTTATTTTCACACTGTTTCTCTTTGGCTTGACATTTCAGAAAAATAACCCGAAGTGACCCAGGCACGCAACAGCCTGGTTTTAGTTTGGATGAAAGACTAGTCAATAAGTGGATCTTCATGACTTGCTGTTTGTTGCTGGGATAATTTCATAAATTTACGCTGCATTGTGTTAGAACCATCTTTCAAAAAACTGGCAAGGACTGCCAACTTAATTACATTTAAATGAACACGAAATGTAAATGAAAATGTGGTTTTGCTTCTGCTGTCCTCGCTTTGACTGTTCATGTGCTTTTAGGCTTCAGTACGATCTTCTCCGATATACACATATGTGATGGAACAGTATCGACACTTTCAGCTGACAGGGGCAAAATATTGCAAGGAGCAGAACGAGATGAAACACCTAGCCCAGACGTATGCTTGTCTTCTTGAGAACACGAGGAAAAGAGAAGTAAGTTTTATGCTTATCCTACCCACACACACACACACACACACACATATATGTAGGATGTAGTAAACTGCACATTTGTATTTGTTTAGGAAAGGTCATTGGCTGTCTAGTATTAAGGATGTTATACATTTTGGCTGAAGCTCAACTGCAAACTGTTACGTGAACATTCAGTCTTACATCATATATTGAAATTTACTATATAAATCTAATCTAATTTAATGACTTGTATAGTGCCATTATCATAATGCCCAAGGCATTAAGTGATAGTCACTTCAAGTGAAATCTTAATAAAATATCATAATCTGTTGGAGGTAGAAATCAAACAGGATCAGAGACACCAGAAGAGAAATTATATAAAATCACTGAATGAATGAATGAGTGAATGACGTTATTCAGACTGTGTAACGACCCTGGAGAAGTTGTTTGTGCACACGTGCCTCTGTTACTGTGAAGCAGACTTTGGTGTGGGCATAACCTGGGAAGCAAATGGCAAATCCTGCGGTTTGCTGACTGTGTGTCTGGGACCTTGGAATTTGTCCATTCTCAGTCAAGGACTGAAACACAGGAAATGAGCACTTTCTCTACGTTCTACTGTGGTACGTGGGAGCTTTACTTATGCAGCATCGGTTTGGCATGCTTGAACGCATAATCACAGCAAGTTATTTATATTTACCTAGGCCTCCATCTTACCTATTTCAGTGGTGACCCATAAGATTTGTGCACCTTTGCTCCAAATCTAGGACTGAACAAGGTTATGATAACCCTTCAAGCTTTATCATCTGGCATTGCATTTGAATGTTCTCAAAGAAATAATGAAATTTATGCAAAATGTGGCTTTTTATAGGAGATCAATGCAATATATGCTCGAGGTGAACGATCAATCGAAGAATCGGCACGTCTCGTCGGATTGAGTTTACCAAAAAAGAAATAAGTTTTTGAAAACAATAGTGAAAAAAGTGTAGGGGCAGACTGATGGTACCAGTTGGAGATATAACAAAAGAAACAGAATATGGAATTGATGATGCTACTGATAAGCAAACATGTATCTAAATAAAACCAATTAAATTTAACCATGATGAATATCATGTGTAAAGATCTTATATCTTCAGATTTCATTTCTTCTGTAAGGTGTTTAAGTTTTCTTGAACATCACTGTAAGATTTTCACCAAAAAGAATTTATAAACTTGGTTTCTCCTGTTGGCTGCTTTTAGTATTGAGCCGTCATCACACTCTGCTCTAGAAGTTGTTTGCTTAAATTGTAGAAGAGGATAAATAGACAATAAAATAAGTGATAACAATTGTAACTGAGTTCAATCCAGTGTTCTGAGTTGTTAAAGTACTGCACATACAGTTGTTCATTTTTGGCCAAAATGATTCTTGAATAACTGAATATTGCCATTGCGTTTAAAACAATTGCTTTTAGTCATGCATTGCGTTTTCGTAGCATTATTAGCACTGATCGGACTGTTACAATATTGAAACGTCAATGGAGAGAGTTGCTGTGACTGCTTTGTAATTCTTCAGATCTTCTGGTATCCAAGATCGGGATTTATCCGATTGCGTTCTTGGTATAGTCGCCTGTAGATGCGTGCGCAGAAGAACAACATAAAGGACCATTTCCAGGTCATCAGAGACCAGACGCAACTCAGGTAGTAACCTCGTCCATATGGGGTCAGACCTACGAACACAGAAACAACACAGTAGGCAATTGTTCGGGAGTGGCTTTAACCATACAGATAGTTGAACAAAGAAGATGCCAGCCAGTCGTGGAATCTGAGGAGGGAACAGTACAAAGCATTGGGCAGAAGAAACGCTGAAGAAGTACCTTGAACCGAAACACCACCACCTCTAACTCCTCTCTCTGGTGTCCCATTGTACAAGGGGTCGTCCATAAAGGACGTCTGCAAAGGAGGGAGAGGTCACTCAAACTGTGGACGTCTTTTATGGACGACCTCCAGCGGTATCTTGTTCTACACACGGAATCTCTGGACAAACTCTCTGACTTGACGCGGCACTTGTGAATAAACTGGTGCCCTTGCTTAACGTTTAAGCAGCGCTGTAGGAATTTTTTTGATTACGATTGTGATCGACTATAAAAGAATTACATGTATTTGGCAATGTGTTTTAAAAATTCATCCAGTATGGGTTATTAACTATTGTGGTAATTTTGCACGACATACTAGGATTTGAAGTGAAAACATCTTGGCAATCAGTGACCACGTTTATCTAAGACGAGCCATTATTCTACTCTGACTTTTGCATAACTCTCATCTTGGTCCCATGGAACTTTAATCTCTACCTGGGATTCACTGACTGCACGTGTAATGAGTGCTTTGAACAAATGAATAATTCACTTATTAAGTATTAATAAGCAAATTACTCCTGTCCATTTTAGCCTTTAACAAATTGCAGCAAGCTAAGTAAAACGGACCAGTTATAATAACAATGCTAAAAAAGCCATTAGATTAGATAGAATTCTCTGCTTGTGTATTCACTGACTCTGTTTTTCGATGATGGCAATGACAAGGTAGATGATGGCGGCCGCGACTGACACCACCTGTCCAAGGACTCCGAGGTACATGAGACATCGAAGGAAGGTTGACTGTGTATCCCACTGATCCTTCACTTGCTTAATATGCATGAACAACGTGACTGCGGCAAATAACCCTACAACAATACACTCCAATTATTTTAGTCCAACATTTATATGGCGCCAGGCTCATTAATTACAACCTGCAGATGATAGAAACACTTGGTGGAACCTCTGTGTAATGTGACTCATGTGCTGCAAGTTCCGATTTAGCACTTAATTAAATGGATCCCAGATGTGATTCTGCTTTTCAATTTCATGCGTGCAATGCATTTCACAGGTTCTTTGAAATGCACTGCCTACCGTATCTTCATACATACATAGATACATACAGATACATGTACCGTATGTACAGATATATATGTACATTTAGTATAACAAATTACTGAGAAGGAATTAAGGAATTACATGTCTTCAAATGGGCAACATTTATATGCCATGTAAAATTTGGGGCTGTAAAAACAAAGTAACAATACATTTTAAAATTTACCTGTAAACATATATATATATATATATATATATATATATGTTATATATATATATATATATGTGTGTATATATATATATATATATATATATATATATATATATATATATATATATATATATATATATATATATATATATATATATATAGGGAGAGAGACAGAAAGAGACTAGTATAAGTTAATAATTAAGTGGTAGGATGTAGTTTTATCCGTCCAGTGATATTAAAGAATACAATATGTTCCAGTTAGCGATGTTTTGAGACCATTTTCTTTATGTGAGATTTATTTTTGGCATGCATGTGAAGGGAATGCCTGTGAACCTTGGAGTGTGTTATAGAATAGCTTCAATTGCATATCATACCTGCTATGCGGACTTACTGGTGTACATGTGCAAATACTTCAATTAGCATGTATTAATTGATTGATTCATTGCGTGATTGACTGCCTACCTGACATAAGTCCCCACACAGCGGTATCAATGTTCCGATAAGCGAAGCCGAAGACCACACCTATCGACAATCCGACGAAAATTCCGATGATCGCAAAAGCGATTCGAAACTTCATAGAAGTCGTCATAGGCTCCATTCTGAATAGCAGCTCTACGTAGGGATCTCTCGTCCCGGTTTTCAACAGCGCAAACCAAAGAATTTAAGAACGGAACCCTTCCTGAAATCTTTGGCGCAAAGATAGAGTATTTTATTGGTATTATTGCGTCAGAAATATCGTCACCAGTTCGGACTTTGACCAGGAAAGGACCCGTGTCAGCCTACTGCAAGTGAGACGAGACGCGGACAGCGTGTTGTTCGCTTGCTAAAAACCGTTACAAGCACTCTTCTACTTCCAAGTGCGCGAGCCCTTAACGAGCGTGTCAACGACCTTTCAACTCTGGCGACCTTCTTTTCGCCCAAGAACGCATTGGCCATTCTTGCTTTAACTGTATAGGCTGCGTCTAGGCGCCTAATGTGTGTCACTGTTAAAGTAGCATCCGTTAGGAACAGAGGCTATCGTAGCTAACGAAATTATGAATGTCATGTGTCTAGTAAACTAGAAGCAAAGGGCACACATAGCTGCCCTTAAGTCATAGTTTATGTTGGTTTTTATAATAACGTGACTTGTAAACGCTTGACTGCAAGCCACATTCACTGCGCTGCTTACAACCTATCAGACAATTTATGTGAGCATTAGGCCTACGATTGAACTTATACATAGGTCTCTGCAGTTAAGCAGACATCGCCTTTCACTCAAAACTGAAAACATTCCTCTTCCACAGATCCTATTCTGACACCCCTTCTTCCTCTCCAGCCCAAACATCACCCACCGTAGCTACCACGCTGTCTCTATGCCTGACTTTTGGATCCTGACCCGGAACCGAACCCTTTTGCCTATCGATTTTGTTTTGACTGAGCGCCTGTGAATAAGCTGGTCCCCGCGGCGCGGTTTTCGTTGGGCGCTGTAGAAATCTTGGGATTACGATTACATCACCTTCAGAGGGGGCTGTCAGTCTGTCCAGACACCTGTCTGCGTGTATCTTTACGTCCGTTTCTCTGTCGTCCTGCCTGTCCACGCCATCGTATTTCATCAGTGGCATTGGCCTTTTGTCCGTGGGCACATATTATATTGTCTCTCAACGTCGTAAATCGAATTTTAACTGGGTTACATAAACCAGATCTCGTATGTGAAGGCCCTTCTGTTTCAGGGCCAGGCGCTGCCAGCCCCGTCGGGGCGATAAAATGACAGAATCTTTAAAGACTCCTTGCCTAACCGAGTTTACTTAAAGGGGCGCTGTATTAACGGTTACATATATAGACATACCAGCAGATGTATAATTCACACCAATGAAAACTTTAAAAAATTCCAATAGACGTCAACAGATGTCGATAAAGCAAAGTTTTTGGGGGAAATGGGACGAAGTCCCAGCATGATGTAGTCTGCCATTGTTAGAGGGGTCAGCCCGCTGATACTCAAGCCTAACAAGAGCAGCCTTATCAAGGATTTCTTATATGACAACGGCCTGCTGTATAGCCTAGACTATGCTGGCAAGGTGACGGTTGAGTGTGCTGGTTTAAGCACCAAGGCTGGGTGGAAGGATCCGGGCATGATCCGAACCCGAACTTCGGCTGAAATGTGAGCAGCTGTTAGCTGAAGCGTGTACCTGTTTCGAGTGAATTAACATTGCAAATAATTATTATCTTAATTATTGTTGTGACTCGGAGAGTGCAGATTGGAGCCTGTCCTGAGGTACCTTGAGCAAGTCCTTCACTCCCAAAGGTTCAGCGCCATCCTACGGAGTAGCGTTCTCAAGGCTCTAATCCTGCACAGCTACGACCTGTAGTCTACCTCGATCTAGACTGTAGTGTATTTCGTAGTGCACTCTCTATCCGATCAATATCTCACGCTGCACCTCGCCTATGTAACGATCTTCCTTCCACCTGAGCTCTACAAAATCTCCTCCTTTCGTTTACCCATCTGCCTTGAGCCCATCTATAAAATATCACTCCTCACACTTTCAAAACCGCCGTAGCATCTCCTCTGTCTGTCTGTCTGTCTGTCTGTCTGTCTGCCTGTCTGTCTGTCTGTCTGTCTCTGGTCGTATGGCAACCGGTATTTTGGTATTACTTCATTACTGGACAACTCCTCTGACTTGAAGAAGAGCTCGTGATTAATTAAGGTTGGGCTCTGCAGTCAGTTTTTTAGCAGCACTCAAGAAATGCTTTAAAAGTCGCCTGGTGTTTGCTGGGGAAGACAAATGGCCAAATATGCAAAACTTACAGAAAGGGGAGAAGCACACAGAGTCAACAAGTTAACAAAATGGCAAAAGGGACAGAGCTGATGATCTGCGTTAAAGGTACTGTTGAGTTGCGGTAGCTCTGCAGAGAGAATCATTCGAAAGAGGTCGTGTAGAAAAAACGCTTGCATGTTTAGATGTGGACGAGAGTAAAAGTTATGTATAATTCATCTGTGTCTATGGCAGCAGTAGCGATGTTTCGGACATAAAACACTCGCTAGGATTCAAAATTTACAAGTAAAATGAGGTATAATTAATTTATAAGTGAACGCTTATTTTTAACTGTGTAGTAATCATATACTAAGAACTTTCTTTTGTCTAACCAGTTGTGGATATTTATACTTCACTGGCAAGATATGTATTATCGCCCAGTTGTGCATGGCTGTCGTCAGCTGGCTAGCCTGCCAAAATATCTAAGGACCGTGTTTAGTTATAACTTAATTACAAAACCAGATATAAATATCGTGTCGAAACTCATCGATCTGAGACAGGGCAGCACCCGGATGTACATCTCAGAGAGATCCCCGGCGCGTAATACGATTTTTGCTCTATCGTCCGGTGCTGGAAAATGCGGCGTTATGGTGTTTCGAGTGTCGGGTCCTCTAGTGAAGGATGTCATGAGGACGATTGCAAAATGCAAAGATAGCCTGGAGCCAAGAAAAGCCCATCTGAGGAGATTCTACCACCCGGTGACTGGCGAGCAGATCGATCGTGGTCTGTTGCTATGGTTTCCAGGTATCTTGATTCAAAGAGATTTTTTAAAGCAAGGTTGTAAATAATTAAACCAGACAGTTGTTGGTTCTTACTTTTTGTGATAGTTCCCAGTGGTATAATTTTAATGTGCTGTTAATCAAATATGAAATTATCTTGTCTAGTATAGTTAGTTACAATAATCGACATAAGGTGAGGTGAGGTAAAGTGAGTAAGGTATTACCTTGCTCTGCCGTATTACTTGCATTTATCTTGTATTTATAACAGGTCTCTATATTGAATTTATTACTTTACCTTATATTTATTATATGCCTCTGTTGACATTAGGTGTCATTAAAGGATGATAAAATCTTATTTCTTTGTTTCATGTATTTATATAGCATCAGTCTCTGATGACAAGCATCAGCCATTTGTGAGTGTAGTTGTGTCTGCAGTTTCTAGGCATTACTTGTAAAAGTGTACTGTGTCCGGTCAAAATCCTTTTGATCAATCCAGAGACAAGGTTTCAGACATTCTATCTTCAAGTTTCTTTTTAAATGTATAAAATTAAAAAATGCTGATGAATGTTTACAGGACCAAACAGTTTCACTGGAGAAGACTGCTGTGAACTTCATGTCCATGGTGGCCTGGCTGTTTCGTCAGCCGTGATCGATGCCCTTGGTTCTCTGTCAGGTCTACGCTATGCGGAACCAGGAGAGTTCACGAGGAGGTGCATGTTTGATGTGGCTTCAGTGTTGCTTAATATAACCAATCATTTATACAGCACAGTTTAGGCAGGATGTGATTTGTGATTGGATGCGGTGGAGTTAATGACCTATGGAGAAGAGCATGAGGCAAGGGGAAAATGCTTCCCAGCGTCGGGATGGTAGGGAACAGTGAGAGGATGTTCTCACCTTTCCTGTAAAAAACACTTCCTAATTTTATGCATCCGCAAAACATCAGCATAAATTGTAATTTGAGTTTTCATAAATGGACCTTGTATTTCTTGCTTTATGCTTTGGGTTTAAGGTTTTACTATTACTGACTGAAAGATAAGTATGTGGATGGATGGATGGTTTGGAGAATGGTGGGTGGGTGGTTGGATGAACTGATGAGAGAAAAATAAAAAAATTATTTTGTTTAGTATAACTGTAATTTGACACATGCATTTTAGCCTGCAAATTTCAATAAATGTGACTGGAAAGGTCCTTTCAGAATGGCAAACTGGATCTGACTGAGGTGGAGGGTCTTGCCGACCTCATCCATGCCGAGACGGAAGCACAGAGGCGCCAGGCACTGAGGCAGATGGATGGAGCGCTGAGCAAACTCTACACCACATGGAGACAGAAGCTTCTCAGGGTACGTTACTTTTATGTAGAATTTGTGTAACAATAACAAGATCAGAGCACTTTTATCTGGAAAATATCCACAGCAAGGTTAATTTTGTCAAAAAAAATTTGAGAAAATATGGGCAAGTTAGTCACGGGTACTGTTTAACAGTGATTTTACTTTTTCGGGTCGGAAGCACCTCTGTTGAGTTTATCCTCTAAGAGGCGCTTTATAAATCTCAAATTACAGTTACAATTACAATTACAATGGGCATAAACGCACCACCTGGCACCATCTGGAAATCACAATGCCTAGTAGCACTTTCAGAATGCATCGGAATGTCTACCTACATTTCAAACATGTTGGCATTTATAATCAAAACTACACCAGGTTTAGCGTTCAACAGTTTTTGAGAGTTCTGTTCAGTTTTCAGTTTTGTGGTTCCTGTTCCTGTGGGGCTTTCATACTGGGAGCAATTTGAGTAGTTTTATTCTGTAAGAGATGTTATATAAATTTAACTGTACAACACAGTTGTAGATGATGATAGTTGTGGATCATGAAATTCTATCACCTTGGTTTGTACCTGCAATCGTTTCAAATTCAGTGCCATTTGTAGTACTAACATTAGCAGAAAACTGAGTTGGCGGTGGTGGAGTGGTTATGGTGGTATCGGTGTGGTCGAGGTGAGGTGGTTGAGGTGGGATGGATGAGGTGGGGTGGATGAGGTGGGATGGATGAGGTGGGGTGGTTGAGGTGGTGGGATATGTGTTGAAGATCAAGATGACTATTTTGAGCAGACATGAATGTATGAGTGATAAGCTTCATGCTGTAACATTTCTCTCTTAAATCCATGGCAGCTGTTACCTTACTTCACAAACATTATTTTTTGTGTAGAATGTAAAGTAATATGTAGCAAGAAGAAGAATAATATCCATAGTTTGCAGAGCGCTTGTTTTTCGTTTTTCCGCAGTGTGTTGCTCACTTGGAGGCTTTCATCGACTTCAGCGAAGAAGAAAATATCGAAGAAGGCATCATTGAGTCGGGTAATTAGGAAGATTGTTTTGGGGTAACGTAACAGTGTCATACCGATTGAGTTGCTGTAACACTTTTTACACTGTAATAGTAATCACCTATTTGTACAGTGCCTCTTCCAGCGAAACTACTAAGAGATGCTTCCAACTAGATTTGATAATTGCCTACTTGGTTTACACGCTTAAAACTCCTCAGAAGATGTGACCCTGAGGTTAAAGGATCATTCAACCGAGTTGCTTGCATGACCACAGCAGATCAATAACAGGACACCTTTATTACCTTCCATATTGCCAAAACCGGAGGGATGAAGGGCATAGTGGGCACCAGGTGGTTTGGTAATAACAGGACAACCACCTTTCTAGATGCTAACCCGTAATGAAGATGAGCACCCATGAAGATACTTGAAGTTTCAGTCTAGCACAACACGAGATGGGATCGAGAGGCTGATGTTCTTGGCGCTACTGACGTTCTTGGCGCTACTGACGTTCTTGGCGCCACTGACGTTCTTGGCGCTACTGACAGATCCAGAATGCAAACGTGTATTTTTGAACGTTATACATGCATACATACATCCATACATCATTCATCTGTTGAAACATACAAGTCATGCATGCATTATACACTTTGAAGGCAATAACAACTCATTGTAAATGTGGCTGGTGTTTAGAGGGATATTTCTGCATTTTTATGGTGTCTGTCTTCTTCTTTGTATCATCGGTGACTTTGATTCTTGAACTGAGATCCAGTGTAACACAGGCTTCATGAACTTCTGAATTTGCAGTGCTCAGGGATGTTCGCGAAACTCAGGCAGAGATAAAGCGCCACCTGGCGGACAACCGACGTGGTGAACGCCTGAGAAGTGGAGTTCACCTGGCGATTATTGGAGAGCCAAATGTCGGAAAGAGCAGCCTCCTCAACAGCCTCTGTATGTATCTGAGGTTTCTGAGATTTTGTAAGGTAAGGTCAGGTCAGGTTAGGTCAGGTCATGTAAGGTAAGGTAAGGTAAAGTAAGGTAGGTAAATCCATCTAGGCAAGAAATTTAACAATTAGGTCAAACTACATACCGCTGGCTTTCAAACTTCTCTAACTCTTCTGTACCTTTTCGCTTGTGATGCTAATTTTCATTATTAAGAAAGGTAAGATAAGGTATTCATTCACTGGTTACACCCATTTGTCAATTTTAATTGGTTTGGTCCTGCACTTCAGAGCATAGTTTGTGTGTTGAAGATTGACAGATAGAACTTAGTTAAGAATTGTGCAGCATATTGGTCTGTTTGGTAGCATCCTGCTTCTTTAATCCAACAGTTGCAGGTTTGAGTCTGCTGAGTGGACTCAGTGTAATGACCATGGACAGGTTGTTCACACACACACACTTGCCTCACACCTCTGGTTCAGATTCCTTTGCTTGCATAAGTGCCCGACAGATAAACAAATAAAGAATTCGTTTTTTGCAGGCCAACGACCGGCTGCCATAGTTTCTCCAGTCGCAGGTACAACAAGAGATGTTATTGAAATGACACTGAATGTTGCGGGTTATCCTGTTGTCGTCAGCGACACCGCCGGACTGCGGCACACAAGCGATCATCTGGAACTGGAAGGAGTTCGGAGAGCAGTCAAAAGGTGTTAATCTAATCTCGTGTGATCAATCTGAAGAAACGTTGAACATTTGTTTAATAAGATCTGACCTAATTTGACGAACTGTTAGAAAAAATTATCTAATATAGGTTCATTTATTCAGAAAAACTGCTAAACAGTTACCTTAGCTATGATGATCTAGTCTGGAGAATAGTAAAAAACCAGGTCTAGCAAAAAGGAGGGTTAGTTACATTTTCTACTGTCAGTTCTAAGTCACCATATGGTCTTAATTTTATGAAAATTTAATATGGAATAACTAACGTTGTACCTTGGACCTTCACACAGAGATGGAAATGTTCCATCCAAATATAGGGAGTAATATTTCAATTGCAAACTGTTTACATTACAGCAGTGTTTATGGGTATTTGTCCAGGGCAGAGGAAGCTGATCTCGTCATACTGGTAGTGGAATGTACAAATAGTACGATGACGAAACTCCTGGTTGATGGTCAGTTACCAGTTGACCATTTCGTCAGTGATCACCTGAAAAGACTTGGTCTTGTCCACTCACATCTTCAGCTGCAGTTGGACAGTGTTGTGGAGAGTTCTTCTGGAGAACTGGTCTCAGCTGAACGTCAGAAATCGCCAGATTCTGCCAGTCGTAGCGTTGATGCCCCAACAAATGATCCATCAGCGAGTGATTTCTGTAAATATATCTTAGGTACATGTTTGGGTTGAGGGTAACTCAGAAACCTTGCTCTTATATATATATATATGTATATGTATATATATATATGTATATATAAGTATGTATTTGGACATGCCTGTAGATCCTTTTATATATTTCATCTGAGACCTTGCTGTCTTGCAAGGTTCTTTTCAAAGAAGAGTTTCTGAACCAATAACAAAGTCATTCAGGAATAGTTCACAAGGACATAGAGCCTTCTAGGAACCTCTTGAAGGTGCTTGATCACTTATGTGATTCTACATATCCAAGCATAATTAATTCCCTTATTTAGGTTTTTATTTGTCGTTGTACGCTGGCATAACAAGTTTTTTATGAGACGTGCAGTCTTTCGGGCATCTTTCAGAGCAACTCTAGTCTATCCCGGTCTTCCGTGGGCATGTCTTTCCTAGAATCAAAATTCTATAGATTTTGCCACCTTTTCTTTTTGTTTATGGAGAATTATCTAAAACATGGGAAAAGTGGGTAAAATGTTTTAAGTACATATGATATTATGAACTGGGTGAATGTGACCTGAATACTGGGGTCGATGATATTCTTTCTCTGGTAGTCAAGTATGTTGTAGAGTACCCAGTATTGCAGTTTTGTAAAATTACATGTATTGCACTGTATCATGAAGACATCACGTTCTACAGTTGAACTGATAGATGATCCAGTTGTGATGATCCATGATTGAACTGACAGATTTAGTAAATGGTATTACAAGTTTCATTCACATTGGACAGTTGGACTTTTAAATAAATGGGTTGTGTTTTTGTCTTACGTCAGGTGGAAATGCCAGCCAAGAAGTGGTGTTGGTCTTCAACAAACAGGATCTTCTTTCACAAGAAATGACAAAGCGGCTTCATGATGCGCTGAGAAGCGGCCAGAGTACAACCAGTTGGTGTCTGGCCTCCTGTACATCAAACAATGGTTTAGACGAATTTCTGAACGTGCTTACCGGAAAGCTAAAAATCCTGTAAGTTTAACAGTGCTATGTAACGTATTTTTTATATGTCCATATATATACCTGATGTAATGCGCCCATGTGTATAGTCTCTGAAATGACTTAGTTGTGTAAAAATAAACTGGTATAATGCAAGACGGGTGTGCAGTAATCTAATCTAATGACTTGTACAGCACTGTTATCATAATCGATTGTCGCGTCAGGTGAAAACATAATCAAAATCACAATCCATTGGAGAAGACAGGTCGAATTCTGATAGGTCTGAGAAACCAGAAGTTAGGCTATGGTGGGTAAGCCAGTTGAAAGAGATGAGTCTTACCAGGAAAGTTTAGATCTGAATTGCATCAGAGAACTCAGAATGAATAGAACTTGGTGGAAAATTCAAAAGCCGTGGAGCAGCAACTGAGAATGCTCTGGAACCTAACACTGTACTGGTACGAGGGACGAGAGTTGTAGTGTCCATTATTTGTTGGCGTGACGGTTCAGCATGGAACAGAGATAGGTTGGCTGGTTTAAATGTAGTACTTTGCGAACCATAAGACAGATTTTAGATTCTTTCCATGATGGGCAACCTGTGTAATGAATATAATATAAATTTTCATAAATCTCCTAAAGAAAAAATTAATTGAGGATTCATTAAAATATTTCAGCTGTTCCAGTTCATCTGGTGAGAGTCCGTCGTTGACAAATGAGCGACATCGGCTTCATTTGGCAAACTGCCTGAGATTTCTTACGGCTTACACAGAAAAACACTTAGCAGACAGCGTGCTGGGTGCAGAGGACCTGAGAAGAGCTATGCACCAAATTGGAAAGATAACTGGTAGGGTTACGTCAGAGGATGTACTTGATGTCATATTCAGAGAATTCTGCATCGGAAAGTGACAGAACCGACTCTTTCTCGTGCGTATTTCTCATTTCTGAACAGTACGGATTTTATGTAGAGATCTTGTGGTTTGAAACATACAAGAAAGCTTCCAGTTATATATTCTTCCTTCTTACTGGAATTGATCCCTCCTAGGGAGGGGTAATTCCAGCCCAAAGGAAGAACACGTAACTGGAGACTTTCTTGTATGTATTACATGAAAGTTATTATGAAGATAACGCAGCATCAGTTAATGACCTGTCAAAAGATTTTTTTGTCCAGTTCCTCATTTGTCTTTCTTTACCATCTATAGCAAAAGTAAAAGTTTTGTTTTCGGCTGCATCCTGAAAACCAGGTTGTTTGCAAGTCCTTATTTATTGCAGGTTTGCAAGTTGAGTTCTTTTAAAGTGGATTCTTTGCTCGATGGGCAGCCATTGTAATGAATATAATATAAATTTTCATAAATGTCCTGATTATGACAAAAGGTAGAAAATCTTTCTTCAACAATTCTGTTCACTTCTAAAGTTGAAAATTCACATAACCAAGTGCAAATAACTGCGTAAAACATATTGCGGTTATCTTTTCACATCACATTTCAAGTGGCTACATCCACGAAAGCATTTATTTTTATTATCAGTGTTTATTTTTAAAGTTAAATTGTGAATGTGAGAAAAATATTGCATGTAACAATCAATACTAGAGAAATAGCACAACAGTACAGTATAGAAAAATAGCAACCGTACAAGTTACTGCGCTGCAGTCCATGTTCTCATTCGAATAAAGCATGTACTCGTATAAGTATGATACAAAAACTGTCGGCCCAAATTTGGACCAACAGATTTATTGAAGCATCCCTGTGTAAAGCATGAGCAGCACTTGTTCACAACTTAATAAACTGCGGCTTTTGCAGAATATTTCCAATTGGTAAACCATAGAAAGTTTCTAATGCACTTTCACATTACATTTCTCGCTGCTGAATTTTACACATGTAACAAGAAATCATTTGTAGCTCCAACAGCAGCCATTTTCAAAATAAAACTTCGGTAAAACTGAGCTAAACACTTTCAACGTATGTAACATATGAAAGTGCTCCTTAAATGTCATGGCAACTTCCAGTTACGTACACTCGGATTTCTGTTTCCCTCGACCGACGAATTAGCAAAAACCGAGAAAAGTCTGTGGTAATCTTGCGTTTAGTTATGAAAAAGCAACCGTGAAGTATGTAATCTACCTTCGACAATCACTGCTATTTAATGTTTAAAAAGCAACAATTGCCATTTTCTCACCGAAGTTCACCTGATATTCATCCTGCATCTGAAAGAATAGTAAAAGTGACCTAAAGCATAGCTTTGTTCAAAGATCATGTGCATAATCTTTGTCTTAGTTCTTTCTAGAACTGGGTCATGTGATTTACCGTGTCAGTAACACCACTCGAGTGACCTTGGACTCAAAACTTCAATAAAATCTCAACATCATCATAAAAAGAACAAGAGCACTAAAAGAAAACACACACCTTCACGTAACTACTTCACACAAGAACGTTGCAAAAACAAACCGACACAAAAACCTGTTTGTCAAAGGTAGAAACAAATAATTCTGGAAATGCTGTTCAATCCAGACTAATGTTGAAGGTGAAAAAGTCTGTTGTTATGGCTGCTGTTCACTTGATTGTCACAAAATTTGAACAGTATGACTTCAAGCGACTTTCACGAAAAATTCCTTGCATCATTCTTAACCCACGTTCAACGAATTGGGATTCAATCTTCTCTTATCCGTATTGATGATTTATGAATACAATAAGTTTTAATCATATCTCTCTTCAGTCACTGAAATGATAACTACATGGCAAAGAAACATACCAAGTTCGGGTATGTTTTCGTAATTATATAAACTAAAAACTTAATTATGCCTAATTTTCATTTAAATAATTTTCAGTACACACATTGTTATTTGCCAAATGAAGAAAATTTTGAACACTGGTCAACCTACATCAAGGTTTATGATTGTCATGTCTCGTGCCACGTCAAGCCTTTTCAGTGGTTGGGCCATCTACCTGAAAATGGTCTCTCTGAATCTGCGTGTCCTTCTGGCTACGGATGCTGCATACACCTTTAACCAACACTTGAAAAAAGTTCTCTTTCACTGGGGCTCGCTGAGAGCGACTGGGTGCAAATCTTGACTAATTAAAGCTCTGGATGAATGAATGACTGACTACCACGGCTGGACATCTGGTCTGAAAAATACAGGCTGCACGTGTTGGTTCTTGCCAAAGCAGAGAACTATTTCAACACTGGATATTCTATGGTAATTTTTTATGACCATAATGTATTTTACCAGAGCTGGAAATCTGGTTGAAAAGCAGTCAGCCTGCTGTGCAAATGTCTGCAGTATTGGGGATGAAAACAGCTGTAAAGACCGCAGTGAAAAGTGTCACTTGAAACACTTAAATGCAAATACATGGTGCACAAGATTTCGTAAAGATATGTGTATATTCTGATTATGTATAAAGAGAAGAAGGCAAATTCACAACATCGAGAAACGTTCTAGATCTGTTTACTTCAGCGTGTACCAAAGTGATGACAAAAAACTTCAAAAGTACAAAACAATCCTGCATACTGGTACCATGCTAAGCACATTCAACGTGCTGGCACCATGTTCACTCATTGCTTTGCTCCGTCAGTTGGTCTTGTTCGAATGCCAATTTCTTTGCTTCGGTTTTGTCGTGGAGTAAAATTCAAGCATCTCACCATTGAAGCATGCAGTAACCAAAAATAGCAGGCAACTTTTCAAGTGTACGCTGTCACGGAGACGGTGTTTCACTGCTCGACAACCTTCGGCAATGGATTGTCACTTAAAGAAATCTTCCTGGAAACACAGTGCATACAAATGAACAGACTTGAATACCTAACTAGTTATTTATAATTTAAAACAGCTCTGTTGCATATAGCGGATTCAACTCCGTGCAATGACCCTGGGCAAGTTGTTTGCCCACACCATGCCTCTGTCACCAAGCAGTTGAATTTGGTACCATCATAAGATGGGAAGTAAATGGCAAGTCCTGTGATGCACTGGTCCCATGTCCAGGACTTTGGGATTCGTCCATTGCCAGCTCTTGGGCCTGAAGAAAAGGAACTGAGCGCCTACACTATGTCTCACTTGTGGGATTTGGGATACTTATGATGTACATTACAGCAACTCTTAAATTTGATGCTAAAAAAAAAAAAAAATTATTCAAAGACTAGGTCTAATCAGGAAACAGTTGCAATGAATTCAGTAAAGCTGGCTTTTTAATTCTTGGTAAATAAGAGTCTTATCTTTGCTGAAGAATGAAGATAAGGCTTTTAAATAACTCTCCAATTTGTAAACAAAAGGAGACTTCGACTGCCTAATAGCTGTGAAATTATATTGGAAGATTCAAGTATGATCAGTTATTTGGGAAAACAGCAGAATATAACAATCACAAGTTAGATGCGGAAATTCTGCTAACGTTGTTAAAAGTAGATAACCAACCGTTTGCCAAGTACTTCGTAGGATTCTGGAGCTGAATATGATCTATTCTGGCTGAAAAGAGCGCAGTACTGAGCCTTTGGATCTCGGAAAGGACTATACGGATTCTTAAACGACTTCTGCTTCAGAATTTTCTTCACCAGAATCTAGAATGTAATCCAGTGTGAATGTAAATCTCATAAATGTCTCAACACCACAAAAACAGAGAGAGACCAGCCTATTCACCAGACCAGCTTATTCACTTAAGCAAGGAAGTAAGTAAGTAGAGTTTTATTAACGTAAGACAAACCCTCTCATTTTACAAAATACATAGTTGATGTAGTTAACCGCTACGGCCAATCAGGAAAAGCCAAGACCCATTGGAGCAACTATGAGTGAGTATGACACTCCCTTTGAGACTCATCTGTATCAATAATAAACTGAATGCACAACTGTGCTGAATAAATGACTAATGAATTAACAAAAAATGAAGATAAAACACTCAGTTCTGTAGAGGAGTGATGTGACAAAGGTCGGGTGTTCAAACCATGCAAAGAAAAGAATAGCACACAGTCAAATCAAGATGCTTGGTCAGTTTTTGTGCCAGGTCAAAATTCGAAGTGGTCAAATCAAGAAATCCAGTTAGATATTTTCAACTTTAGTTCTGCAACCATTACTTACAGGCAGATTTAAGAATTCCATCAAAAGTAATTTTCAGATTTAAGAGGATCAAGTATAAACGTCAAACCCAGCCAAACAATTGACTTGTATGTACATACTTACGTATATAAGTATTAAGACACTTAATATAGCGCCCTTAAGTACCTCACAAAGGCGCTGTACAATGTTACAGTTTACAATTACGATTACTATAGTTATCTAGCAGATATAAAGAAGTGCGCCTGAAGGTACGCAGAGTCACTAATGCAATACAAAACTCTTCCAGGAGGACAGAACTTACCAGCGCCGCTATACGAGGTATGATTTTAACGGAATTGTTGACCTCTTCGCCGGTAACCGTCACCAGGTGGCAGTTTTCTTCTTCCGAAAGCATCGGAAAGTGGCCGTCTTTTGTGATCCATGAATGCAGCTGAAAAGATGAATGGGAAATGCAATGACAAGAAGTGCTCTGATTTATCTTACGAAGCTGAAGTCTTGAAAACATCGATAGTCACCAAGACAACAACGACTGATGGATGGTTGGAGAGGCAAAGATTTTCTGTCGTCGAGGAAAAAGATCATCATTCAACCTCAACAATCCCTCGACAACAAACTATCCACTTTAAGATTCACAATTTTCTTTGTAACTTTGCACACATAAAAAATTTTCATAATAGTAATAATAACAATAATACTAAATTAATAATGATAATAACTACAAAATAACAACAAAGCGGTGTGCGACCACAACAAGAAGCAGTCACATAATAATAATCCAACTTCTATTTAATAATTTTCATAATAATAATAATAATAATAATTATTATTTTGGGCACCTTGGCTTGGATCAATTAGGAGAAAGATGGCAGCCCAAGCCTAAGCAACAATTTATAGGTCCCAATAACTGAGAACAGTTATGACAATGGCTATATAATAATAATTATGGTAGATTAAACGTAAATGTAAATGTACACGGTTCTATATAGCGACCACATGGCCTCGACCCTGCTCATTTTTTCAATAGATTAGAACAAAAACCATTTACAGAGACCAGGAATATGGATGAACGAGAGACCAGTTATACGGATGGACCAGGAACACGGATGGACAAGGAACATGGACCAGATCATTTGCGTCAGTGCAATTAAATCTCATCTTTCCATTTCTTAGCATAAAAAGATCACACCAGAATCTTCCAATCTAACCAATAATGTCCAAAAATATTAACGAGAAAATTGTTATCGTTTGGGAAGAGAAAGAGACGAAGAGAAACCTTTATCTCCGGCAAAGTTATTCGCTTCGTTGGATCCTTTGTCAACATTTTCGTAATTAAGTCTTGCAGGGATTCGCTTCTCTTAGGTCTGAAAAGTTATAAACAAAGTCCCAGTTAAATACAAGAGTCAGTTTTGCAAGAATGTTTCCAAATGATGGCAGATTATCTCCATCTCAGTTTATCACTGCAACACAGTCTCTATTCCAGCATCAAATGCACTGGTATGAACTGAACCCATGAAAGCATTCAACTGAATCGATAAGAAAACAGTTTTCCAGTTATTACGATTGCTTTTCACATGTATGCGCTTCAGCTAAAGAATTATGACACAACTTTTAGACAGTGTTGTTACGCATTAGTACAAATAATATTTTCAGTAATACACTATTATTATTTCTGCATTTATTAGGCGCCACATTTCTAATGACTTAGCATCAACTGATGGCACCAAGCAGTTGCGAGTGAAGGACTTGATAGAGGTCCAAACACAGTAGCTGTCTCGGAAGAGGCTTCAACCCGTACTCTCTGCGCTACAAGCCAAACGCTCTATCCAGTATGCTACCATGCCCCACGCATTAGAACAAATAATATTTTCAGTAATACACTATTATTATTTCTGCATTTATTAGGCGCCACATTTCTAATGACTTAGCATCAATCGATGGAACCAAGCAGTTGCGAGTGAAGGACTTGATAGAGGTCCAAACACAGTAGCTGTCTCGGAAGAGGCTTCAACCCGTACTCTCTGCGCTACAAGCCAAACGCTCTATCCAGTATGCTACCATGCCCCACGCATTAGAACAAATAATATTTTCAGTAATACACTATTATTATTTCTGCATTTATTAGGCGCCACATTTCTAATGACTTAGCATCAATCGATGGAACCAAGCAGTTGCGAGTGAAGGACTTGATAGAGGTCCAAACACAGTAGCTGTCTCGGAAGAGGCTTCAACCCGTACTCTCTGCGCTACAAGCCAAACGCTCTATCCAGTATGCTACCATGCCCCACGCATTAGAACAAATAATATTTTCAGTAATACACTATTATTATTTCTGCATTTATTAGGCGCCACATTTCTAATGACTTAGCATCAATCGATGGAACCAAGCAGTTGCGAGTGAAGGACTTGATAGAGGTCCAAACACAGTAGCTGTCTCGGAAGAGGCTTCAACCCGTACTCTCTGCGCTACAAGCCAAACGCTCTATCCAGTATGCTACCATGCCCCACGCATTAGAACAAATAATATTTGCAGTAATACACTTATTTAGTACAAATAATACACAAATAATATTTTCAAATAATACAAATAATATTTTCTGTAATACACATATTAGTTCAAATAATATTTTTAGTAATACACACATTAGTACAAATAACAATGCTGCTACTTTGGATGAACATTTATTCATTAAATGTTGCTGCAAATTAGTACCCTGACACTTAAGTAATGAAGCAGCATAAGGTGTGTTTTTAAGCCACTCAACGGTATCCTCGTAGCAGATATACGGAATGCACCAGTGGTAAAAAGACTCACGTTTCAGGAATATGTACAGGATCAGTGAGGATCTTTTTATGGAGTCCGAGAATGTACTCATCTTGAAAAGGCACCTGAATCAGCAAAGAAAATGGCAAATGTATACATTGTGCCTATGTGCATGGTAGCCAAGTGGTTACAGCACTTGGCTTGTAATGCGGAGAGTATGGGTTCGAGCCTTCTCCTTGGAGAGGGTTACTGCATAGGGACCTTGAGCAAGTCCTTTACTCACACATGCTCAGCGCCATTTACTGATGGTTAGTAATCTGACAGGAGAAGACAAGAACCATGTATGCCAAGGCTGAGAAAATGAAGCAAGAAATACTTCATGTCCGTGACTGCCTCAGTAAGTTGGTTTGATTTAACAGCTTGATCCATCATCTTTGTCTCGTCCAAAGATGACTTTTATAGACCTAGAGACTGAATTACAGATCAGCTGAAGTCACTTGGTGCATTAGGATTAGAACTGCAAACGCTTCCGAGAAACGTACACCTGTCACCATAAAACCACCAGGCAAGCCCAAGATATCAAGTGACATGCTATATTATCATGTGACATAATTCGTTTCAGAGTATTATGCTCTATTATCAGGTGACATAATTTGTTACAGAAATAACATGCTCTATTATCAGATGACATAATCTGCTATAAAATGACATATTTATTGTATCAAATGACATGGCAAAGCAAGGTAACGTAAAGGTTTTCATAATAATAATAATCAAATTTATACAGCACTGCAGCACGACCAAGGCAGAAAAAAGGGTGCTGTAGATGAGTTCAAAAATCAACAACAGTCATAAGATATCTTAAAAAGATGTGCCTTGAGTGGTGCCTTGAATGTTTTCAGGGATGGGGCATTCGTCACATGGTCAGGAAGAGTGTTCCACGAAGTCTTAGCGCCTCTTCTCCAAGGAGTTAAGGAGTGGTAAATAATTACACTTGATCATTACTGATTTTTTTCTGTGGTTTAGGATATCTCCATATCTTGAAGCTGTACTCGAGGACTCCAGCGGGTCCAATGCCTAGAGGCTGGTGGATATAATGGATACTGCAATTTTATGCAGAAAGGATAAGACCAACAATTCAATCGATACAACTTTAAAATGTAGGCCAATTTCCTGCCTGTCTATCTTTCCCTCTGCCTGGCCCTTTGACTCACTGTATACCGTCTGTCTGTCTCTCTCTCTGCCTGGCCCTTTGACTGACTGTATACCGTCTGTCTGTCTCTCAGTGCAGCTGCCATCTATCTGTCTGTTTTACCTGTATGTCTTGCTGTCAGTCTTACTTTCCGTTTGCTTTCAATATTCTGTTTTTCTGTCGGCCTGTCAAAAAGCATTCTGTCTCTCAGTATGCTTTTTTTTGTCTGTACCTGTCAGATTTCCAGTTTGTGTACCTGTCCCTTTGTCTGCCTGTGTCTCTGTCTGCTTCTGTTTCTGTTCTTCACCTGATGTCTCCCTACCCTTGTGTTAGTATTAGACATTGATCCATGAACAGTGCACTGGTTGACCTGGTTTGGTTTCGTCTGGCGCCGATGACTAAATGTTTTTGTGCTGGTTCCAAAAAATCGTGAGCCGTAATCATTATATTCATTGTGAAGATCAGCCACAATGTGTCTATCAACTAGAAATGGCCACCTGTGGTGTGTCTGTGTAAAGACGATCATTAAAAGCCACTTGATGAAGATGGTAATCAGCATAAACAGAAACAACAGGGAAGCTGACTGGATGGATGGACGGACAGACGAAACAGGCAAATGGATGGATGGATAGAACAGATGGATGGAAAGGATGCTTGCATGAATGGATGGATTGAATAGATGGATTTACAGTCTGATCGACGGATGGATGGCAGAGGGAATTCCCACCTGCATCCCTTCCATCACTTGCAGCAGCAGCAGCAGTGATGCTGATAGGATGAATCACTTGCCAAGCAACGAAGACCTTCATTAAAACTGGCACAACAAGCAGCACTTATGGCAGCAGAGAAAACAATTGCTTACCTGTCCATAGATGAAGCAGTAGAGAGTGATGCCCATGGCCCAGACGTCAGCTGCCTGCAGAGAGAGAGAACACAATGCCACACATATACGCATCCTAGAGTCATCATCCTCATCAACAGATGGTAAACACTTGAAACTGTTGAACATGACACACGCCTACAGGAGCTATATAAATTCCAGGCACCATGATATTGATAACATACGTGTTTGTGCAACAATAAACGCAGACGCCTACACCTACATAAGCACAGATAGCCATTAATCATCCTGCTGCCATCATACAAGCAGGATAAACAAAGGATGCATAACAATAAATGTAAATGCACAAATTGAAATACATCATCACCATTATCATTGTCGTCGTCGTCTTCGCCATCATCATCATCATCATCACCATCCATTTCCATCATCATCATCATCATCATCACCATCGTTGCCATCATCATCTTCGTCGTCGTCGTCGTCCTCCTCCTCATCATCAGCCTTCTCATTTATCCCAAATACGGCATATCACATTTTACAGATAGTGTACAATTAACCAGGTTTGAAAAGGCAGACCCATTATGGACCAGAGTCTCACTTAATTATGGTCCCCTGTTTACATCATCAACTGAACTAAGATGGCAATCAGAGTATAAATGTAACACTTCTCTTCTATAGTAAATTTACATATCTCATCAGTAAGCAGAAGACCAGTTATGAGGCGCAGTTGTTACCTACCTTACCAGCAAATGTCTGCTTGTCACCCTTCAGTGCTTCGGGCGCCAGAAACGCCGGCGTTCCAACCGTGTTCGTTAGCGCCAAGTCGTCACCTTGAAACTCGTTGCTGACGCCAAAGTCTGCAATCTGCACAAGACAATGAAAAGTCCCAGGTAAATAAAATCACTGGCAGTATCGTCTGCTCAAGTAATGAAACCTATTCAGTCATAGAATGATTCTTGGTTCCAAATCTCGAGGGATTCGCTGCTAAGCTATGCTATGTGGAAAGTAAGAATGTTGCTTTGTTCAACTGCTATTGTTATTTCTTAGAAAGGATTGAAACAAAGGAACAACAACGACAAAGAGATGAAGGTAAACACTTGTTTACATGTTTCCAGAGAAACCCCTGTGAAGAAAGGTCCAAAAGTCTAATGAAGTGCAAACATCACTACAGCAATCTAACGACAGATCAACTTTTAAACCCCAGTTTGCATTGGTACTCTTTTACTAGCCCAAAGGATGGAGGACTGAGTTAGCATCAAGTAGTCATCAGCGTTTTTGAAAGGTCCATAAAATGCACTGTAAGTTGCCTGGCATTTGACGTACAGCTACCCAAACAAGTCGTCCTACTAACGAAGCTACGAACTGCTTAACTTCACCTCTCCAGTCAGTATTCAATACGCAACACCAAACCTTAACAATTATTACTTCACGATACTTTATGAGAATTCAGAAACTGTAAACAACAGAACTCGGTACGCAGATTGCAGATATTCTGAGAGGCCAAGGAGGTACAAGGCCAACGCGAAAAAACCGCTCAATCAATTCATTTGCATCTCATGAGGAATGGCACCAGGTCGCTGTCTATTTAATACTCTGTGATCCAAGGAAGCAGCACACCTGCCTGCAAATCAGTGACGCTTGAAAGTGGGATAAATGAAGTGACTGACCGGCAAAATGATTTATTTGGAGGCAGCGCAAAGTACAAGGCTTTTGTTACCTTCACATGACCATCGTCTCCAAGTAGAAGGTTTGAAGGCTTGATATCCCTGTGTATGATCTTCTGAAAATGCACTGAAACAATATGGAAATATCTTTTTCAGCATTTACTAATGTAACATCGTAATAAATAAATATATGTTTAGAACAATGTATCTTTTTTAGTTTATAAAGACTGTGGTATCAATTTAATTTATTTAATTAATTAAATTAAACAATACATGTATAAGGCCATCAGTAGAGGGATTGCTAAAACAAAGATATCTTCTCTAAAATATATGTCATATAAAAGTGTATAAAATTAAATGCACATAAATGTGAAACAAAATATCTTAAAAATCAATTCAGCATAAAATATAAAATGTTAAAACTAATTACTCAATGCAAAAAGTATATGAAATTAAATATTAAAAAATATGCAGAGCTCATCTGTGGCATTTATAGAAACAGCAAAGGCTCACAATATTCAATTCCGGATACGATATCTCTGAAGTAGTTCCAAGCTTCTTCCTCAGTAAGTGGAGTTTCTGTTGGAACTTCGAGCACAGATCTGTAAAAAGCACAACATCTATTTAATCATCTCCCAAATGAGAATCGTCACACGTGTGTTACAATATGTGCAATACTTCACTGCATCAGTTAACGATCATTACAAGCAAACTAGCATTCAACTTACAACTAAACTTAAAACTCGTATGTTTCAGTTTACTTACCCCCTGTAGCTTGACTTCTGGTTTCTTTGATTTATCGGATTTCGACAGGCTTTTCTAATGTATTATGATTTTCACTACGACCATCACTTGTAGCAATCATTGATAGATGCCTTGCTCATTTTGATAGCAGTGTCTTAGAAGTGATTAGATTTAGATTAGTATGTATGTATCTCTGGAAGTGCGTATCAAGACATTCAATACAGCACCTTTTCAGTACGTCTCAAGGTAACATGTGAAATTCACTGGCACAGATCAAAGTCAGATAATTCCAAATGGGATAAAATACCAAATAAACAGTACTCACCCTCGTTCAACTAGTTCAAAAACTGAAACAAAATTGAAAAATCTATGAGACTATAGCCTTACAGATCATTGTATTCTTCACTGTTATTCACACCTTTTGACACATTTGCAGATGTTAAGACAATTAAAAACATTTTCAGATTACAAAAAAATTTGACACATTTTCCAAGTACAATTCATACACCAAAGCAACTTGCTGTATCACTTTAAGTCGTTGTGCTCACCATCAGATTGCAAATGAGGCACGAATGCCCAATAAATCATGGTTTCTGACAGTTTCACAAAAGTAAGCTGAACACAGACACAGTGAAAGACCATTAATAAACTACAACTGAACTAAGAATGGCAGCTGACTGAAGACTTTTTGACAATCCTCTCTTTCTCTTCACTACTCTGCTCCTCTTTATTACTTACTCCTCTTTTTATTCCTCCGTCCTCAAATTTCCATCTCTTCTCCAATTTCCTCAATACATTTTTCTTCCTCTCCACTCCCCTCGTTCTCATTTAAATGCATTTTGTACCCCAAACCCAGAGTTACTCTGCATCTCAGATTCTGATTTACTCTGCACCTTAGATTTCGATTTATTTTGCACAATAAGTTCAGATTCACTCTGCACCCCAGATTCTGACTTCCTCAACAGCTCAGATTCAGAGTTACTTACCTCGCATGCATTAGCAGTGTAGTAACAAACTACTAACAAAAATTCTTCACCTTCCTAGACACCTTCCATCGTGTCCTTACCACTTTAATCTTCATGGTTGCCATGCTCCTCTTCCTTCGCACTCACCCATCTCTGTCTGACAAAAGCCCATTCACAGTAGATGTCATAAAACGGAACCTTTCTTATTAGAATTCACGTCTCAGGGACCCAAGGGAGGGAACTGATCTACTCATTTATTGTTCTTTTAATCACATTTATAACACAAACGGTCAGTAAAACTGAACAGAAGGCACAAAAACACAAAAGAATTAGATTACGTCAAACTACGGCTGACCATAAATTGCCTGAAACGTCCTCACTCACTGACGACCATCCAAACCAAAGAACTCCTCCTCCCCAATCCTCGACAATGGCCACAAATCAATCATAATGACTGATATTGATTTGTCGATTTCTTTCATACAGCGGCTCATGAAAAGGTTTATTATCACCAATCCAACTGAATTATGCCAGTAATTTGCGGGCGAGAACAAGAATTTGGAAAACTGAACGACAAAAAGGCCTCAATCAAACAAAAACGTCAGTAGACCCAGAGTCTTTTCTCAGCTCATAATATTTCTCACAATACCTGGACGAATTTCCAAACTAAAAAGCGGTCCATTTACTTTAAATCGGTTGATATTTTACAACAACACCATCTGTTTCTGTCGTTCATGATCCTTTGCGGATCAGTTGTTTGGCTAATGAGTGGACGTGTGCCATGTACTGTCTCATATCCCGCTTGGTCGTCTGCATCTCATGAATATGTATGAGGATAAATGAGACTGCCGCGGTGTCTCAGGCAGTTAGTTTTTTCATGCTTTCAGTGTTTTGTCGTGGTGAAGGAAAAATTTTCATTGGTTCAGACCTTAAAAATAGGGTATGCATTTTGTTAGTGAGCATGGCATTCCAAAGTTTTGGACCAAGAATTCAAACATTGTCTCCTCAGCAAATTGTAGGATGTGCTCAAACACAGATGTATGTCATGAAGTGTGTATATACATGTATGTATATATGTATTTATATACATGTACGGATGTATATATATATGTACACATGTATGTATTTATATATATGTATGTATTTATATGTATGTATGTATGTACCTATGCATTTATATAATGGTACATATATGTGTGTGGGGGTGTTTGTATGTATGTATGTATGTATGTATATACATGAACAGATGTATTTATATATATGTGTTTGTACACATGTATTTATATATATGTATGTATTTATATGTATGTATGTACATACCTATGTATTTATATAATGGTACATATATCTGTGACTATGTGGGTGTATATGTATGTATGTATATATGTATGTATGTATGTATATGTATGTATGTATGTAAGTGAAATTTATATAGCACCATCTAAGAACGTTTTGAAGGCACCAGGCCAACCTAACAAAATCTCACAGGATAATATTGCATATTGGCTGAAGGGAATTTAAGAGGCTACCCATGTAGAGACTGTCTTCATCAGGGTCGTCAAGGACCTCAACTAATTTCACGATGTTCGGGTGGTCGAGCTTCTTGAGGATGGCAATTTCTCTATAGACCCGTTCCAGAGGATGGTTCTTCAGGGCATCGATACCCCCATGACGCGGCGGCAGTTTCTCTAAAGAAAATCACCAACACAACTAAATCACCAACATTGCTCTTGATAGATGATATTCAAATGGTCAGATACATACATAATGTTACATGTATACATACATACACATACACACATATACATACAAAGATACATATACAAATACATACATACACATGCATGCATACATACACATAAATATATACCCACATGCATACATACACACATTCATATATACAAGCATAAATACATATATAAATACATATATATAACCATACATACACACATATATACATATACACACATACATGCACATACAATTCTGCTTTATCTTCATTATTATTTACATCCAAACTTATATCAGTGCACTCAGAAGAAATTAGAAGTCTGCAAGAAACGTAATTTAACGTACACAACCAGACATTTAGTGCGTCTCTATTGGCCTTTCAGAAGCAGGAAGAAAGACCCCAAAACTTCAGAATAATGATGACAAGATATCTTCCTTACTGAAAAACCCAGCCTTCTTCATTAGCCTCTTCTTGGATAATATTTTCATTGCCTACAAGAACAAGGAGAAGCGGATATATAACTCTCGTCTTTCTTGTCTCATTTTGAAATAGTAATCAAACTCGTGCAAGATCATAATCCACAAAAACATGCAGATCACGTATCAACAGTTCATGACCTTGACCTGACCTATTTTACGGATCAACTGACCTCAATGCCGATCTAAATTTCTATGCAGAGCTCCGTTGCCTGAGCCAATCAGTTGGGTAGTCGTACTCTTGCGCAATATAAATGGCCTCCTGCATGACACCCGATAAGACCTTAGGATCTTTCCTTCTCCTCTACTCCACCCATCTGCATTGGTCACGTTTCCACGTCATCCATCTTATTCTCATTCCACACGTCCACACACACACACACACACACACACAAACACAAAGACACCCACGCACACACACACACACTTATTTGGATGGAAAAAGCTACAGGAAACATGTCAATTAAATTTAGAAAGTATGAAAAATAAGCCAAGGCTTTGATACTGAATATATTTGATATTTTCGATGAACATACAGCATTAAAAACAACTTAATGCTTGCAACTCCATTCGTCAAAAATCGATCCGTTCATTACATACTCGAGCAACGCTAGCAAAATCCAGAAAATTCCATGAGCGTGTCCATGGGTCTTTTGCCCCTGATTCAGACTATCTGTCATGGAAAATATATTTTCGGCATACATTTTTCTCCTCTCCATTGGTACATTTGCGTCATACAATTTTCTCCTCTCCATTGGTACATTTTTATCATACATTTTTCTACTTTCCATTGGTCTTCCCCATCCCACAGCAGCCACCCACAGATTGCACCCTGTCGAGGACAGGAATTGAGGATGAATTTTCTAGTTTTTCTAGATGGAGAGGAGAAAAAATTATGATGAAAACGTATTTTCCGTGACAGATAGTCTGAATCAGGGGCAAAAGACCCATGGACAGAAGTCAAAATGGAGTAAACATATATCTTCGTAATCGTAACAGTAAACTCAAGATTACTATAGCGCCAATTGGAAGCTAAGTTGAGAGAAACATCTTATTCACAGGTGCTCAGTCAAAACAAAATCGACAGGCAAGAGGGGCTCGCTCCAGGTCAAAATCCAAGAGTCAGGCAGTCAGACGGCTATGGCGGGTGGGGTTTGAGTGGTATCTGCGGAATAGGTAATGGGAAGAAGAGGAGTTAGGATAGGATCTGCAGAAAAGGCGTGTCAATGAAAGATAGCCTGAATCCATGGGGGAAAGACCTATTAAAAGAAGCAAAATGAATGAGGACAATATACCAAGTATCTTCAAGAGCAGCCTGAATCCATGGGTGCTGGGAGCGGAATGTATGGGACATGGCTTGAACCAGTGCGGAAGACATACGTAGAGGAGTGAGAGAAATGGCGAAAATGCACCTTCAGTGGGAGGTAGTCAGAACAAATGGGGTAGAGGAAGTCCCCAGACCCATGGACAGAAGTATGGGGAAAATGTATCTACAGTCGGAGATAATCTGAACCACTGGGGGGAATTTCAACCAAGTACAATTCTCACCCTGTTCATCATCAACCACCAACAATATCCTTCCGGCACACACCCCCCTAACAACTGACCAAGGCCACCAAACGAACTCCATTCATGTCGGCTAGTTGCAGCCTTTTTACGAAAGCATCCATCACATCCACGCCACCCGTAAATCACGCACAAAAAAGCCCCAATGACTTCGGTTGGCCTCCACCTTCACTCAACCCCACCGCCGTCAGCCTTTCCCTAGAAACATGATCGTTTGTCACATTTTGCCCGGAACGGCATCAAAGAATGTTAATGCTAAGGCCGTTAGAGAGTCAAATGCAGATGCCACGGACTGTAGGCCCCTGTGGAAATCATAACTAGTTGTCCGCCGGCTGTGAGGTCCATCCGTCTCCCATGGCTGGACCAACCTGACCCTGGATGCTGTTATATCATCATCACGTGTTGTTATTAGTTCAGCTTGACAGCCAGCTGATTGAGTTCTACACTAAAAATCCACACTGAGATAGACACTTTCTTCACATGAAAATACATTGATGGTATCAGTGTATACATACATACATTTGTATTTATGTATGCATACATCCTATGTATGTATGCATGCATGTATGTATGTATATATGTATGCATTTATGTACGAATGAATGTGCATATGTATGTATACATGCATGCATGTATGCATTTGCATATGAATGCATGTGCCTATGTATGTATGTACGTATGTATATGTGTGCATATATGTATATATGTATGCATTTATGTAAGAATGCATGTGCATATGTATGTATGCATGCATGCATGTATGCATTTGCATATGAATGCATGTGCCTATGTATGTATGTACGTATGTATGTATGTGTGCATGTATGTATATATGCATGCATTTATGTATGAATGCATGTGCATATGTATGTATGTATGTATGTATGGATGAATATATTTATGTTTGTGTATATATATATATATATATATATATATATATATATATATATATATATATATATATATATATATATATATATATATATATATATATATATATATATATATATTTGCTTGTGTGTATGAATGCATGCAAGTGTCTATGTATGTAGAGCCTTTGTTAAGTGCCTTCACCATGTGACAAATTCTGTCTTTGTCAGGTTTATTATTTGGCTGACCGACATAACAAGACAACATCAATGCAACACCATGATCTGTGTCATTCCTCCCTCCATGAATCTAATGAATGGCCAAAACTGCCAATTTTTGCATACGTGCACTCGGATCTGAAGTCATGAAACTGTGGTTAAAAAGCGTCTCGAGAAGCCATTTAGCTACCAAAAAGACGTTGAAGTATATCAACATCAGATGCAAACATCTAAATCCGTTTTTATAGACTATATGTACACTTCCTTAACATACCGGTACAACTACAAGGCATCTACAGCACATATATATAATTTGTAGCAACAATATATATATATATATATATATGCATATACATATGTATAAAATGTATACTTAAATTGTCTCTAAGATCATGTAGCACATTAAGAATGGATACTTAAAAGGGCATTATATACAGCAATATACATATACATACAAGTGTAGTGTGTGTGCGCGTGTGCGTGCGTGCGCATGCGCGTGTGTGCATGCGCGTGTGCGTGTGTAGGTGTGTGTGGGTGTGGTAAGAAGAAGCAAACAGTGTTGGTGGTGGCTTGGAAATGTGCATATTGATTTGTTTGGCTGACTGAAGTGCACCTGATGGTCTCGATTGCTGAAGCAAATGCAGAGATGGAAACAATATGGCAGATTAAAAGATGACGTCGTCGTCATCGTCGTCGTCATCGTCGTCGTCATCGTCTCAAACGTGCGTTTGTGTCGAATTAACGTGACCCGGAAAACATTAAAAGAAATAAATGCCCCTCCGCCTCCTCGGCAAAGCACACCCAAATACCTCACTCTGATGGAATCAAATTCTCTACTATGTAGTGTAATGTAATGAGTAATTTAATATGTGACATAACATGCAGCATAAAGTGTGTTTAACATGAAGTGTAATGTACTATAATTCACAATGTAGCATGTATTGTAATATTCAGAGTAATGTACACTGTAAAGTGTACTGTAATTAATTAAATAATTAATGAAATATGTAAGGTAATATGCAGTGTAATACAAAATGTAATGTGTAATATCATGTCATGTGTAATGCAGTATATGCAGATAGTCCAACTAGTATCGGTTTCCATTTAATCGCTGATGATATGACGAGAGCCGATCTGACTGCTCCTTGTCCATGTCATAACAGTCCTTTAAAAGACAATGCCTTGTCATAACAGTAATTTAAAAGACAATGCCTTGTACTGTATTATATTTGATCAGATTCGATGAGGTTTTATTGAATCATCTAACTGATTAAGTATGGATTAAATTTGAACAATTTTACCATGAACTACTTGATTAGATTCGTCCACATTCATAAAAGACAGAATAGAATAGATTAGAAGACATAACAATAATACTGTACTGTTGTATTGTCCGTGTTACCTTAAATAGTTTTACTGATTAATTTGTTTATTAAAAGCTTAGGTCAGAATGGAATACCTAGAAAAGAATACACTAAGAATGAAGTTGCAATAAACAAGATATTAATTAATGGTGCTAAGGCTTTGTGTCTTAAAGAGTTGCTCAGATTGTGCTAGCAACTGTGCATCCAATACTGGCCTAGTTATCTACGCTGGTTAAAGTGCTATGTCGAGGCGCCTCACTTGGCCTGCCAAACATTGACGTCACAATCGTCGTTATGGTATCTCAGTTATGCCAACATGGTAAGCTACACTGGTTAAAGCGTACGTCAAGGCGCCTCACTTGGCCTGACAAACATTGACGTCACAATCGTCGTTATGGTATCTCAGTTATGCCAACATGGTAAGCTACACTGGTTAAAAGCGTACGTCGAGGCGCCTCACTTGGCCTGACAAACATTACGTCACAATCGTCGTTATGGTATCTCAGTTATGCCAACATGGTAAGCTACACTGGTTAAAGCGTACGTCGAGGCGCCTTACTTGGCCTGACAAACATTGACGTCACAATCGTCGTTATGGTATCTCAGTTATGCCAACATGGTAAGCTACACTGGTTAAAGCGTACGTCGAGGCGCCTTACTTGGCCTGCCAAACATTGACGTCACAATCGTCGTTATGGTATCTCAGTTATGCCAACATGGTAAGCTACACTGGTTAAAGCGTACGTCAAGGCGCCTTACTTGGCCTGACAAACATTGACGTCACAATCGTCGTTATGGTATCTCAGTTATGCCAACATGGTAAGCTACACTGGTTAAAGCGTACGTCGAGGCGCCTTACTTGGCCTGACAAACATTGACGTCACAATCGTCGTTATGGTATCTCAGTTATGCCAACATGGTAAGCTACACTGGTTAAAGCGTACGTCGAGGCGCCTCACTTGGCCTGACAAACATTGACGTCACAATCGTCGTTATGGTATCTCAGTTATGCCAACATGGTAAGCTACACTGGTTAAAGCGTACGTCGAGGCGCCTCACTTGGCCTGACAAACATTGACGTCACAATCGTCGTTATGGTATCTCAGTTATGCCAACATGGTAAGCTACACTGGTTAAAGCGTACGTCGAGGTGCCTCACTTGGCCTGACAAACATTGACGTCACAATCGTCGTTATGGTATCTCAGTTATGCCAACATGGTAAGCTACACTGGTTAAAGCGTACGTCAAGGCGCCTCACTTGGTCTGACAAACATTGACGTCACAATCGTCGTTATGGTATCTCAGTTATGCCAACATGGTAAGCTACACTGGTTAAAGCGTACGTCAAGGCGCCTCACTTGGTCTGACACACATTGACGTCGCAATCGTCGCCATGATATCTCAGCTGGCCTTGTTAGCTACATTGGTTAAAGCGTACGTCAAGGCGCCTCTGTGCGCGAGGATGCCGGTTCGAGTCCCGGTCGTGGTTTATTTAAGAGATTTTAATCTCTGGCTAGCACAGTCCGTACTCGGGGACTTTAAATGGCGCGGCGCCCATTCAAACGGGCAGCGGTGATGAAGGATCTCACCCGATAAATTCATTTAGAAATGAGCAGTGTCGAGGCCATACGGTCGCTATAGAAAAACGTGTACATATACAAGTACAAGTACTTGCTCAGGTGATCAGATGAGATTTGAATTGGCATGATACGCGCTGCAAGGCAAGCGTTCATTTGTCTCTAGCCACCATCCACTGCAATCCACAGAAAACATTCATAAATCATCCTTTGTGCTTCTAGTCAGTTTCGCTTTTCGTCACTGTAACCACAGTCCGCGCGGATGCATACGTCTCAAAAAGAAATAAACAGCAGACGTCCAAGTAAAACAGACTGTCGCTCCAACAAACAAGCCCCTTATAACGACAACAAACAGAGTACGTCCGCTGTTCATTCCGCCTCATTCCGCCTCGATGCACTGACGGATAAACGGATAAACGACGATTCTGGAACAGCCGACTGAACAAAACTAAACGCATTCTTTCGAGCGAACTGGAAGTCAGAAGTTCCTACGCGCAATTCGCAGAAAGTTCCTGCGGCTATGAACTCGCATATGCAAACACCGGATGTCACAGAACATGATCTGGAACGAACCAAGAGACCATTGTTCGTACATGGGACCTTCTTGCACTGTTCTTGCTAATCTAATCTAACCTTAAGACTTCTATAGCGCCGTTAACACAGTGTCCAATGCATCAGTCAATGGTCGCTTCAAGTCAAAATCGCGGTCAAAAATCATAAACCATCGAAGAAGCCGGGTCGAATTCCCATAAGTCAGAGAAACTAGAAGCCAGTATACGGTGAGTAGGGCCCTGAGCACGCTGGAAGAGATGCATCTTAAGATTAGACCTGAATTACATCAAAGAATTGGTAGAACGAACTGAACTGGGCAATGAGTTCCAAAGTTTTGGACCAGCTACCGAGGAAACCCCAGGGCCTCGCTGCTTTCTAACAACGATAAGAACAATGATCCTATAGGCAGCTGATAGTAATGAAAGATTAATACTGTTCGATAATGTTCGATAGGAATCAAAGACGGCGGGTTGATATCTCCATGGACTTGCAGCAACCGCTGAACGGTTTTCACACAGAAAGCCGCTACCACATGTAACCTCAGGGTCATCTGGTCACGAGTTTTACAGTTTACCCTACATGCCAAATCTGCATCTCCATGCAGATGCCCACTCTGTACACTAACACATTACTCTGTACAGTAACAAACTACTTTGCACATTAACAAACTACTCTCTACTTTGCACATTAACAAACTACTCTGTACCCTGTACACTAAAAAACTACTTTGTACACTAAAAACCACTCTGTACACTAACAAACTACTCTGTAAACTAACAACCGAAGGGCTATTATAGTGAGACATTATCAAAAATACTTGTACAGCAACAACCGTTGCGTTACTATAGTTTTCTGGGGACATCAAACTAATTTCCACAATAACACTGGATTACTGCATATAGCGTGCAGGGGACATTATTACACTCACAATAACAACCACTACTTCTGCAGCGTATGGAGGACATCATCAAACTACACTGTAAAAAGGGAAAATATCGGGGTGGGGCATAAAACATCATAAGCCAAGTCGAGCGAGCACCTGCGCCGGCTTAAGTTCCAATATATCTTCAAGTATTTGAATGACGCTTTTGACATCCGAGACGACATCTGGAGTAACAGAGCAAACACCCGGCAGCCGAGATGGCCGTCCGCCGGTGGTCACCCGGCGGCCCGGGAGTGCCACAACACACTCAATCGATTGCGCGAGAAAAAATCAAAGGATCCAATAACTGGCCGAATTAATAAAGCGCATATTGTAAACACCTGGGTGGTTGCTACCGACTGCCCCTGGGGTGAACTGTCGAGACGAGAATTAGCACCGATTCGCCTCTCGTTCGGATTGCTCCTTATTCAGCCGCCTGCAACGTTCTTGGCCATAGAAATTCGTGACTGGCATCGAAAATACCACCGTATCTCTCCCTCCCTTCCTTCCCTCCTCCGTCCCTCCCTTCCTTCCTCCCTCTCTCGCTGTCTTTTTCTCTGTCTATGTCTCACGCTCCGTCTCTCTCTCTCCCTATCCGTCCCTCTCCTTCTGTCTCTATCTGTGTCTGTGTGCGTCTCTCTCTCTATTTCTCTCTCCCCTCTCCCAATCCGTCCCTCTCACTCTCTGTCTCCATCTGTGTCTGTCTCTTTCTGTCTCTCTGTGTCTCTCTCATTCTCTGTCTCTGTCTCTCTCACTGTCTGTCTGTCTGTCTGTCTGTATGTCTCAGTCTCTCTCTCCAACGGGTTCTCTTGATAAATTTCGTCGTAAACAGTAGTCAGTCGTCTTCACCTTAATTATCTCTCTCTTTTATTCCCTTCTTCCCTACGGGTCTCATCTATCAACCAGTTATTCACGGCTCTTTAGAGACTGCTTCAGTCGGCGACTCTCACGGAGTCCAGTCCTCCACAGGAGACAATTTACTGCGCAAAACAGTCGCACTTTAGCCAGCACTTTAGAACGCACTTAGTATCATTACAGTATTTCTGCACGTCGTTTTTTCTGCATTCATTTACGGCAACTTTATAACAATGAACCATTAATCAAATACGTTAAGTAGCTGCACCTGAAGGCCTAGTTCAGGGTTGTCCAACAGAGGGCCCGCAGGTCATGACCCGGCCCGCCGGATGGGTTCACCCCTCATCGCCGAGCCTTTCAAAATATTGATTTTTAATGTCTGAAATAGTGAACTGCTAACTTGAGTACCTGTATAAGCAAAAGCAATGTCAGGTATCCCATTAGTAAAAAATCAGCCAAAATTCAGCAAATATGTGAATATTTGGTACCTGATCTTAAGGTAGGCAAATAAAATTATTGTTCGTTAGTATGCGTTGCGTGGTTTTGATTATCGACGAAATTCTGTCTTCAGCCCCCCAAAGTCTTAGAAAAATGGCAATAAGGGCGTTCACCCCAAAAGATTGGACACTCTTGCGCCCAGCTCAAGGTCCTAACGCAGTCACTGTCTTTGGGGAGGGGGAACCACACACTCTGTGGGGCATGGTAGCATACTGGATAGAGCGCTCGGCTTGTGACGCTGAGAGTACGGGTTCGAGCCTCCTCCAAGACGGTCACTGTGCAGGGACCTTGAGCAAGTCCTTAACTCACAACTGCTTGGCGCCATCGATTGATGCTAAGTCATTAGATAGTGGCGCCTAATAAATGCCGAAATGATAATAACTCTGCGTTACAAGGCCAGGTTTCAAACACTGGTCAACCACGTCACAGACAGACTAAGGTCTTCAGTTGTTAGACAACAAACATTAGGAGCCAGACTAAGACAACTTCAAAAACCACAAAGATAAGGCTTAGGAAGCGCCAGGCTGTAGTAGCAAATGCTGCTTAGATGCTTACTAAAACAAAGAGAATATCCATCACTCCACTCATTTATTTATCCAGCTATCTATCGATATCCAGCTATCTATTCAATTTGACCATCCATCCGTTTATTCATTCCGTGAATTTATATAGCACCTCTTCAAGGTACCTATCCACCATTTTATTCGTCCATTAATTCATCCATCCATGCATCCATTCATTCAGTTAATTTATATAGCACCTCTGAAAGATATCTATCCACCACCTCATTCATTCATCCATCCATTCATTCACCCATTCACTCATTCATTCAGTGAATTTACATTCAGTCTCTTCAAAATATCTCTTCAAAAGTGCCCCTATTCCAGTCCCACATTCTTCCAAATAACCGCGTTCTCCACCATCTACGTACAAAGAATCTTTGGCAGCCAGGCCCAATTCCTCAAAATCATCTGCCCCCTAGTTTACAATTCCACTCCTTCCTACTCTTGCTCTCTGCATAAATCCTGCTTCTCCCACATCCATCGACCAACTCAAACACCAGACCAACTTTTCTCTCAACGGACAAGACCTAATCCGCCAATTCTGTCCGAAGACAAATCCCATTGCTTCTTCCAGTTCATCCGATTCGTTATTTCAATGCTCCAATACAACACACTTCCACCCGACTGCATCCAGCCATCCATTACCCCACGAACACGTGTGCCTCTGTATTGATGTGTCTGTCTGTTTGTATGTTTCTGTGTGTTTGTGTATGTTTTTGTTTGTATGTGTTCACGTGTGTGTGTATGTCTGGAGATATGTATGTGTCTTTGTGTAAGAGCAGCACATGACTGTGTTTGATGTGTGTATGTTTCTCTCTGAATATGTCTGTGTTTCTGTGAACGTACAGATATGTGAGTGTCTGTGTCTGTATGTGTAGCTGCGTGTTTGCACGCGTGTGTTCACATGTGTTTTTCGTATGTGTGCATAGACATGCACTTATGTGCGCATGTGTAAACGCACCTGAAGCTTTGGGATTTTCTGCATCACCCATCACCATCATATATGTCTGCTATTCGTATCAAAACAGCAGCAGGACGACACCTTGCGGCAGAAGTTATCGAATGACAGACCAGTCGCATGCAATATTTATGAAGAAAGACAAAAGCGTCTCACAAAAGACAGAAAGAAAGACAGCCAGCAGACAGACAGACAGGCAGACAGACAGAAAGACAGACAGACAGGTAGGCAGGCAGGCAGACAGACAGACAGGCAGGCAGACAGACAGACAGGCAGGCAGACAGACAGACAGACAGACAGGCAGACAGACAGACAGGTAAGCAGAGAGACCGTGCACAGAGTGTTTTCAGTGTACAAAGTAGTTTTTTAGTGTATGGTGTACAGAGTAGGCAGAGAGGTAGGCAGACCAGTAGGCAGACAGGGAGACAGGAAGGCAGGCAGACAGACAGACAGGCAGACAGACAGAAAGGCAGACAGACAGACAGGCAGACAGACAGACAGACAGGTAAGCAGACAGACAGACAGGTAGGCCGACAGACAGACAGACAGGTAAGCAGAGAGACCGTGCACAGAGTGTTTTTAGTGTACAAAGTAGTTTTTTAGTGTACAGTGTACAGAGTAGGCAGAGAGGTAGGCAGACCAGTAGGCAGACAGGGAGACAGGAAGGCAGGCAGACAGAAAGATAGGTAGGCAGACAGACAGACAGATAGACAGGCAGGCAGAGAGAGAGCCGATCCAGCATGAAAGACGACACAAGGATACCACGACAGGGGTTGAATGATTGAATCACAACAGCACAAAGATCAAGTCGTAAAAGTCGAACAAATTACCCAAACAGATCAATCGCACAGCAGAAGCAGAAGGATAAAAGAATCATCAGCTGACTGAATGCAGCCCAGAAGAAGAAGAGCTACAGAGCGGCACAAGCCCATATAAAAACAGACTCAAGAAAAAAGCAAATGCTTTTAAACCGCCGTAGGATAAATATATAAGCAGACTACACATGTGTGTATGTCTAGATATCTAAGAATATCTGTTTCCAGAAGTAAACCCAAGAAGCACAAACAGATGTCTTACGTAATGGGTGTCATCTTCCTGATTGTAAGCCAGCTTCACAACTCCATAAGAACCCTGACAAAAATCAACAACGAGTTTCAGCACAGAGTAGTCCTTGTAGCGACTCAGAAAAAGACACTATATAAATATTCAGATACACCGAGTGCATAAAAAATAAACTGTGCCCAGGGGTCGTGAATGTTTATGAGAATTGTAAATTGGAGCATATTCATATTTGCATACTTCGTTTGGCGACATGGGGTGAATTGTTTGTCCCATCGGTCCGAACAGCCACGGCCCAGTGCAGGAGTTTTGCTGTGGTTGGTCCTACCTTTTGGAATGGGCTTCCTAATGACCTACGCCAGGAATTTCTTAGTCTATCTCCGCCTTTTTTCTGCAAGCGCTTGAAGACCTTCCTATTTCCCAGTGCTTTTGGATTGTCGGGCCGGGAGCGCCTCTGAGCAGTCTATCTTTAAGTGGCGCCTTATAAATTTTTGATTACACTACATTACATTCATAAGCCTTTGAGGCAGTCATCAGTAAAATCATAAAAGTTTGATATAAAAATGCTTTGACTGCAAAACTCTACATAACGACTTACAGGTTTGATAGCTAACGCAACAAGAAATACAAATATGCAAAGAACTCATTTTGACTCATTTTATCCCAAATTTATATTTCCAACTTTTTCAGGGTTTTCTCATGCACCATCGCATACATCAGCACCCAGAAGTTTTTCATTAATAATAATAATTTTTAAAATAATAATAATATCAATAAAAATAATAATAACTACTACAACAACAACAACAATAATAATATTTAACAACAATAATAACAATACTAACAATAATAATAAAAATAACATAGTTTTGCCGACTATGGAGCTGTTACAACTGGCACAGACCTTTCCTATCTCATCCTTCAGCTTATACTGATTCAGCTGCGTCCAGCCCTCGTTCTCCGTGATCGACAACCGTCTCGTCTCCCTCGTCGGCTGCCGCTGGAGCCGGGGAGAACTCGCGGGGGACCCGTACGGCGAGTACGGCAGCGACGGTACGATGGGTCGTACTTCGGCGGCCGACGTCTTGACCCGGTCCTCCGAATGACTGTAGACGACCTTCGGAGCGTGCCGGGTACGAGCAAACGGCGACGCAATCTCAACTGAGCACTGAGCAGGAGTGGCGGGTGGCGCGACGACGTCCGAATGAGCATTCTGAGTAAATCCACCTAGACCCGACGGCTGGGGCGCCGCCGGAGGCAGCTGGGAGTCCGTCGAGAGCTTCTGGGTACTTGGGTGTGACACGAGAACGATGCTCGGTACCTGAAGGTAGCTGACCGTGTCCGTTCGCGTGACGCTGTGACGGCGCGTCTTCGTCTCCCCGGGGGCGACGGCGGCGCTCTTCCGGGCCAATTGACCGCGCTCCGTCTCGTCGAGGCTGCGCTGTTCCTGCAGGTGCTGCAGCTGGTGAGCATGGTTCCAGTGCGGCCTGTTTTGATGCCCGCCACCACCGGCATCCGAGCGTGGAATGTAGCGCCGCGAGGTCGAATCTGGACTGACCTGGTTCGAGGAGGAGGAGGACAAGGACTCGAGAGGGTGCAGCTTGTTCGCTAGGTGTTGGAACACGGTCTTCCCTCTGTCGAGACCCGCCTTGGCTGGTCCTGTGTCGCCATTGTTCTCGATCAGGCACTGGCCACCGACCGTCGTCGTCGTCGTTCGGAGGTTGTTCTGGATCGGCGGAAGAACCGGGGTCACGTGAGGAGTGACGTAGGGATTCGGCCGTCGAAGTCCGTCAAGGGAGTGTAGCATCGACGGCGAAGCGTTGCTCTTCATGGCCGCCGTGAGACAGTTCTCGCTGTATTGACCAGGGGATTGAGGGTCAAACGACGATGAACTCGGAGTCCCATTCTGCCCTAGACAAGGCTCGTTTTCATCCTGACTGCTGCGGCCATCTACCGACGCTTGCCTGCACAACAGAAAATGCAACCGGAAACTATAGCATCGTAATCATAATCGTAAATTTGTATCAGGTCACAGACAAGGGATCTTGCAATGCATGAAGACACAAACATATGACCAATCTAACGATTGTTATCAACGAAATAAGAATACAAATAAAATACAATATTTTTCACATGCCACCAACTCTGATATTGACCAGCAGGAGGTTGTGCTGTCAATGTAAATGTAAACTTTACAATGTAAGTGTATACGCTTTTCTATAGCGATCGCATGGCCTCGACCCTGCTCATTTTTCAACGACCTGATTTTGGGTGAGATCCACTTTCACCTAACACATGATGATGATGATGATGGTGGTGGTGGTGATGATGAAGATGATGATGATGGTGATGTAGTTGTTGTTGATGATGATGATGAAGATGATGATGATGAACTGAACCCTGGAGGCTGTGGAGAACAGTCAACGCATAACCAATCAGGCACCAGTGCCGCCCCACAGAAGCACCTCCTGCTATGGGGTGAAGCAGAGAAACAACTGGTAACATTCAGTCCGTTTATATAGCACCTTTCTAAGAACCTCTCAAAAGAACACAAGAACTGATCTTAAGATGAGCTACATGATCTTTAGACCAATTTGTTATCACTAATCAAGCAATGACCGGAAATGCCACACACACACACACACACACACACACACACACACACACACACACACACACACACACACACACACACAAACACAATACACAAATACAAATACACAAACACACACACATACACACAGCAGACACATGCAAGCACATCAAAACTATATTATTTTTATTATTATTGTTAGTATTGTTATTATTGTTGTTAAATAATATTACAATTGTTAGTATTGTTATTATTGTTGTTAAATATTATTACAATTGTTAGTACTGTTATTATTGTTGATAAATATTATTATTGTTGTTATATTTATATATATATATATATTTTAATTGTTAAATATTATTATTATTGTTGTTGCTGTTGCTGTTGCTGTTATATATTTATTATTATATTTATTATTATTACTACTACTATTATTTTACACACATACACACATACACATGCATACACTCGTGGCAGACGACTACCAAAATCCTAACCATACTTGACTGACAACTGAGAACAATAACTGAATCCCTTGTCGTATCAGAACAGCTGACCAAGTTCCTAAAGGGATTACTTGCACACGGAGGAGGTGGGTGTTTATATAAATAGCCAATGCATTTGTCAACTCGGATAAGGCTCGTAGATGTCGCCACAGAAATCACCATGGCAACGTGTATCATCAGCAGAATGCAGTCGCCATGGGAAGGATTAGCAAATCCACAGCCGGAAATAGGGAGAGAAAGGTCAAGGTCATGAAGAATCATATGCTGGGAAGAAAAGGCAGCAAAGAGAGCGGTAGTTAATCCAGTTGGAAACAAGTGGAAATGGAATCCCGATATTGGAAAGGAAGTCCGTCAACACTAGACTCAATGCACGTGTCAAGATAAGGTGAGAAAGAAAGCCAGTGCATGGCAAATTATTATTACTACTAGTATTACTACCATTATCATCATCATCATCAGTGTATCATATCGTATCGTATCAATCATATATATCATCATCATCACATCGAATCAATCATATCATATAATCATCATCATCATCATATTCATCATCATCATCATATTCATCTCATATCATATATCATCATCATCATCATCATCATCATCTCATGTCACATCAATCATATCATATCATATCAAATCATATCATATATCATCATCATCATATTCATCATCATCATCATCATATCAATCATATCATATCAAATCATATATCATCATCATCATCATCATCATCATCATCATATTCATCATCATCATCATTATCATCATCTCATATCACATCAATCATATCATATCATATCAAATCATATCATATCATATCAAATCATCATCATATATCATCATCATCATAATTTCTGCATTTATTAAATGCATCAATTGATGGCATTGTGTAATTGTGCGTGAAAACATGCAGCTCAGGAAATACATAACAACACGAGAGGTTCTTAAAATGCTCTACATAAATAACCAGCCATACACATACATCAGGCCTCACGACAAGAATTAAAGTTCGACAAGGCAAGAAAGGTGCACACAGTGCATAGCAACGGCTGACAACAAAGATTATAAACGCAAGAAATAAGTGAAGAAGGCCGGTCAATGCAACGCCCAAGACTGACAAGACGAAGCCTGAAACTGCTTACACTGGAACAGCCAAGGCCGGCGTAGATAATAAAAGCGCGGGTGTCGTGCGAGATCGGTTCCCGGGTGAAAACGTTTCCAACTCCGCCCACTTTCGTTAACACAATGAAGCGAATATCGTAATCGTAATCTCGAGATTTCTACAGCGCCCAACGAATGCTAAGTCATGGGAACCAGCTTATTCACAGGTGCTCAGTCAAAACAAAATCTATAGGCAAAATGGTTCGGTTCCAAGTCAAGATCCAGGAGTCAGGCAGTCAGACAGTCGGACGGCTGTGGTAGATGGTGTTTGAAATTGAAGCGAGAAGAGATAAGAGGAAGAGGAAGAATTAGGATAAGATTTTTGGAAAAGAAATGTTTCTAGTCTTGACTGGAAGACCAGCGCAGAAACTGAAACAGGTGAAGTGTTGGTGAGTTCGTATGATGGCTCAGATAATCGGCGTAATTCTGGCGGTTACTTAAGAATATTTAAATACCCTGTTGCCTTGATAGCAAAATTTGATGTAAAACAATAACTGAGTAGGTGGATGAATAGCAGTCCAAGCGTTCACCCAAGCAGTCTGTACTTATGTGGTCGTATTACGGATAAAACATTATTTTAACGAATGAAGCGGTAGCAAACTGCTACGTGACGTCATCGGCCACGTGAACCAATCACAATACTTCTTGGGACTGTTTTCTCGCCGGAATCGATTGGGTATCACACCGGTCTTCATCTGGTCAGCAACAGGCTGCGTAGTCACGTGATCCGGTTCCTCGTGACGAGCAAGACATTGCAGGGTCGTTTATCCGCGTCATGGATCTCGCACGCAACATCAAACACTGTTATTACCAACGCAACAGCGGCCTCAGCAGCAGCAGCAGCAGCAGCATCTGCTGCCAAATGACCAGCATCAAAGTAACTTTTAGGTGGCGTAACGATACGCAAATGGCATTTTAATAGCACTATCCAGGTACGAGAACAGAGGCGTGACTATCGACGGCAAGGTTGAGCAAGGGCTCCTAGATATTAAGCTAATTACCTAAGAGTCTATGGGGTTGAGGTACCACTTTCCTCCACTCCCTTCCCTACCGCGTAAGAATTATTGTTTGACTAATAGTAAGAAGTCCTTGGAGAATACCAGGCTCATATTACATCACCGTATTCAAGAAAGTGGGCTGTCTGGTACTCCTCCCTCCAAAAGGGGATGGTACAGGCACCCAAAAATTACACCTAAGAACGAGAAGAGTTGATCGCAAGACCTTGAACGTAGAATGGTTTCGTGTTAAACCTGACATCGGGAGATGACAAGAAAAGCCCGATGAAGTCATTAGAAAAAGGCCCTTTCTACGGCAGCGTCTTTAAGCAAAATGAGAAACATTGGTTGGAATTTCAGTTCCAACCAATCATCGTTAATGCAGTGTGGTATTTATTGTTGCGGAGGAATATGACAGCATAGCATAACATCATGGAATCACGTGTATCAAGGTACCTAGTAAGTCATCCAGACACTTCATATAGCGCCTTTTGAGCACCTCACAGAAGTGCACCCTGTTCTACCCTATGTTCAAGTCTTGATGAACAAAAGTTCATCATAAGCAAACAATTCTCAGACAACAGAAGGTAGCAGTCACTAATGGCATATATTTTGCCTATGTATGTACATGTATATAACTTATTTAAGTATGTATGTATATAAATATGTATGTATGTATGCATGCATGTATGTATGTATATAAATATGTATGTATGTAATTATGTAAGTATGTGCATGCTGTATGTATGTTTGTATGCATGCATGCGTGTATGTTTTTTATGTATGCATGTATGTGTACACCTGTACCTGTGTATACATATGTAAATGAGCATTCATATAACCTCCTTCAAGAATATCTGATAAACATTAGTGCCTGCTGGTGGCAGACAAGATTCAGTCAGAGGGGCGGCATGATCGCCTTTGATGTTAGTTGAAAGCTGCGCCCCATACGCGGAATACTAATCCTTTTAACTCAACTCACCGATCCAATTAGATCCAACAAAGCGAAATCTCGACCATGCACCAAGGCCCCACTTTCCGATCACCCTAACGAACATTTATTCGGGTCGTTTTCCACAAACGCCTTGTTACGAGCGGCACGGCAGTTCAAAGCCTGATCGGCGGACTCCGAGCAAAGACCCTGGACACTTTTCTCGCGCCTCTGATGCAGATTTACTGAGCTTTTGCGCGTATTAAGTTCAGTGAATAAAGACGAAAGAAATGAAATCCTCGGCCGATCCAGTTGCGGGGAAAACGCGTCGCCATCAGTTTTAATTCTATTAACTGTAACTGAAATAGCATAATAACTTGAAAATGTTTGTCAGTTAACTGTAACTGTAAAATGCTGAATAACTGAAGCTGCAATAGAAACTGAAAAACATAAACTAACTAAAAAATCACTAGGCGTTAACTTGAAAATAAAACACGTTTTCCCCTTACTTACTTTTGGTTAGTACGTAATAATACTCTATGGCATCTATGGTCAGTTATCTAGGTTCATTGCATTTCCGGTTCCTTTTCCTTTCGTTGTGTTGTCCTTGACTTGACTAATGTAGGCGCGAAATCGTAAAAGAATCAACGAGAACAATGTTTAAGCCAAATAGCGGTCGGAAAGTAGAAAGCGGCGTGTGGGAATATTTTGTTTATGAAGCGGCGATAGACAAAAGTAACTGTAACTGAAATATAAACAGATGTAACTTAAAGTTAACTGTAACTGTAACTGAAAAATCCTAAATTACATAACTGTAACTGAAACTGTAACTGAAAAACCATAACTGAAATAACACTGGTCGCCATGCAACGCAGGAATCGACGATACGCAAAGCTGCATCATCAAACGACGCAGGGCGGAACCACCCACGGCGATGGCATACTTAAAATCAGTCCTTATTCCCAAGACTTACCTTTATTCAGCAAGGTCATCTGTTTGTCTTTCTCTGGTCATACCTTGGACTAGAACTGTTCTGGATAAACGGGCTTTTTCAGTTGCTGGACCTAAATTTTGGAATTCCCTTCCTGTGTCTGTTCGTTGTGCTCAGTCGCTTTTGTCATTTCATTCTCAACTTGAAAAATACCGTTTTCAAATTGCTTATCCACCGTAGGCTGCCTCTCTATCCTGTGCAGTGACCTTCTGGATATTGACCTGATTGCGGCTTGGCTTTGGTGCGCCGTCGGTTGACGCCTTGTGCATTAGACACAGGCGCATTAGAAGTTTCTAATTATTATTATTACTATTATTATTATTATTATTATTCACAGCCGGTGACCTTTTCCATAATTGCTGGCCTGGTTAGATACACTGGTTCAAGCGTAAGTCAAGGCGCCTCACACTGACGTCACAATCATCGTCATGGTATCTCAGCTGGCCTGGTTAGTTACACTGCGTAAGTCAAGGCGCCTCACTTGGCCTGACACACATTGACGTCACAATCGTCGCCATGGTATCTCCTAATTAGCTACAGTGGTTAACGCGTACGTCAAGAAGCCTGAACATGCGTGAGGATGCCGGTTTGCATACCGATCGTGGCTCTATTTTCAGAAATTTAAATCTCGGGCTAACACGGTCCGTGCACGGGTAGCTTAATGGTGTGACGCCCATTCAAACGGGCAGCGGTGGTGAAGGATCTCACCCGATAAATTGTGAAAATCGAGCAGGGTTGATGTCATAGGGTAGCCACAGAAAAACGTGCGCTTGCATTTACATTTATCACAGCCTATTATTTTCCAGCGATTTTCAAATGTCTGTAGTTAGGTTTGCCAGAAGCAAACCAAATAGATGCGAGGTAATGCCAGGCTATCGCTGCTTAAGGTTTCTTCTGCAGACAGACAGACAGGCAGGCAGACAGACAGACAGACACGTTTTAATAAGATGCCTTCGGGCGTAAAGGCCGTTATGGATTAAAATAATGAGCCTCAACACCTCTGTGCGTCGCCTATTGTTATTCCTTATAAGAACTGATATCAGGTTATATTCTATATATCTATACATACACATATATAGATATGTATATATATATATGCCAATATATATAACGTACCAATTCCCTTGTGGTGTTATATGCTTCCGTTTCATTGTCTGCCTGTCTTTGTATCTGTCTGCCCGGCAATCATTGTATGTGTCTTACCTTACACATGACGCATAATAAATAATGTATAAATCGATGGCGCCCATATATATATATATATTATATGTATATATACAGACCACTCACTGATTGTGGTTGGCTTTGTGCAGATGGGTGCCTCTGAAAAAGGCAGATCCGCTGTCTGTTGGCTCTTTGTCGGATCTCAGCCAAAGAAAAGTATATATTTCAGTCTTCAAGACACCTAATAAGGCGTCTTTAGATTCCTCACAAAAGCGCTTTTCAGTGCATCACAAAATGCAGTTTTAAGACATGACGCATAATAAATAATGTATAAATCGATGGCGCCCATATATATATATATATAAACATACCACTTTCTTACTTACTTACAATGCATAGCTCTGCTTAAAGGCATACCACTTTCTTACTTACTTACAATACATATTTCTGCTTAAAAGCATGCCACTTAGTCATCAATTAATTCATTGAAAAATGAGCAGGGTCGAGGTCACACGATTGCTATAGAAAAACGTGGACATCTACATTTACATTTACGGTACATCTGCTCGCGAACATACCACAGTGGTTGTTCGCCTGAATGTACAGACGCACTTACATTTGAGACGGTCACATTACCTTCTTACTTAAGAACATACCACAGTCGTTGGTAGTTATGTTACGGTTGCCAATAACGCCGCGGCCAGCATCAAGACAACATGCTCCATGGAGACAAGGACAGCCATTATAAAAATTATACGCCTTTGTAATACGTCTTTCCATGCCCCACTATCGACGATGAAAAAGTACCAGTTGCAAGACGCGTTCACAATACGATATCCCTCCACGCGCTGAAAAGACGATATCCCTCCGCCGCACGGACGGCAAAGAATGCCTCCGCTGACGAAAACTGACAACCGCATTATAATGCGCATTCATCAAGACGTTTGCGACTTCCGGTTTGGCCGACGCTTCAAAAGCCAGATTACACGGTCAAATAACGGACCTGCGATGCGAGAGAGACAGACAGAGACAGAGAGAGACACACAGAGACAGAGAGAGAGATAGAAAGAGACAGAGACAGAGAGATAGAGAGAGACAGAGAGAGACAGAGAGAGAGAGACAGAGAAAGACAGAGAGACAGACAGGCAGAGAGAGAGACAGAGAGACACACACAGAGAAACACAGAAAGAGACAGAGAGACAGAGAAACAGACAGAGACAGAGTGAGACACAGCGAGACAGAGAGAGAGAGAGAGACAGAGACAGAGACAGAGAGACAAAGAGCGACGCGGGATTAGTGTTCAGTGCACAAGATTTCGATGATAAACGGATATCAACCGGTCTGTGAAGGACCCTGCCAACGCCGCTGCCGTCGGCGTTGGGGGAAAGAAAGCCTGGCAAACCTCTGGACAAATCCCAGTCCAGCATTTTGATGGTAACCAAGGGAGAGAGCTCAGCGGACGACGACAGTCTTGGCTGGGTCTAATCGCTGCCAATGAAGATGAAGAAGAGCCGCATTATATAGGCTCATATTGCTCGGCCAACATAATGCACGCTCGCTTAAATGGAGATCAATGAATCTTCGCAAAAGGCAGTGCAGCATCCATGGAAGTACTTGTCTGTGTGTCTGTGTGTGTCTGTGTGTGTGTCTGTCTGTCTGATCCGGAGTGCACAATACATAATGTAGCAATCGATGGCGCTGAAATATAAATAACAGCGTACAGCCTGGACATGCTATCCCAATTGGAGAAATACGGGCAGGCAGGCAGGCAGGCAGGCAGGCAGGCAGGCAGGCAGGCAGGCAGGCAGGCAGGCAGGCAGGCAGGCAGGCAGGCAGGCAGGCAGGCAGGCAGGCAGGCAGGCAGGCAGGCAGGCAGGCAGGCAGGCAGGCAGGCAGGCAGGCAGGCAGGCAGGCAGGCAGGCAGGCAGGCAGGCAGGCAGGCAGGCAGGCAGGCAGGCAGGCAGGCAGGCAGGCAGGCAGGCAGGCAGGCAGGCAGGCAGGCAGGCAGGCAGGCAGGCAGGCAGGCAGGCAGGCAGGCAGGCAGGCAGGCAGGCAGGCAGGCAGGCAGGCAGGCAGGCAGGCAGGCAGGCAGGCAGGCAGGCAGGCAGGCAGGCAGGCAGAACCTACAGCCTTTACATGAAGATAAGCGGAAACTGTCGTTTGCAATTACATTGTTGGTTAGATAAGTGCTTCATGCGGAGAAACCCTCGATTTCATTCAGGTCTTTTTCACAACGGTCGTCAGTCAAGCTCTCCTGACAACCGTAACTATTTATGAATCGATCTGTCATGTTTTGGGCAAGATTGGCTTGCTACAAAAACATTTTAAAATGTAAATTAACAACACAAAAAAGAATCGAGAACACAGATGAATTGAAAAATATATAAATGTTTAGTTTTAACATCGTCATCTGTAACATACACGGCGGTTTTGAGATGTTTCAGTAGTAGCCACATAGAAGTCTGGCCGCATTAACTGCTTCCGATATCTTTACAATACAATGTAGCATTTTCACACACACACCTCTTACACCTTCACTGAAAAGTACCAGATTAGGCAGCAGAATCTAAACGAAACCTACAACTTCTATAGCGCGTTTAAAACAGGGTACAATGCATCAGTTGATCATACATCATCTATCCACAATAATCCATACTGATCATAAACCGCCTATCCATAATCCGGTCCATAACCCATGAACCCAGAATGATGAGATAATGAGGCAGCCTACGTAGAATAATACTTCTTCCTTCCACATAAAGTCCGAATGCACACTTTCTGTCGGATGTTTTAAAGGAGAAAAAGTGAGAGGAGGGATACCATTGCATCCAGAGGAAAGCGGTGTCAGTAAAATCGAACCATGCAGGTTGAAAGTATTATCGCTACCTTGGGCTTAAAAATAACAACAGCAAAAAATATGGAACAGCAGTGTAGTTCAATACGTAAATTATCAATTTCTTAATGTTTACTGAGATCAGCAAAGCAACCAACCTTCTTCTGTACAAAAGATACATCTCTCCGCATAAACTTTGCCTCAACTAACAAGCACCCGTATTAACTCCAAACGCCATCACACTAACAATCACAACATGCCTAACAATTCGTAAGAAACACAACAATAACAATAAACAAATGGTCACGGTCGTATCGATTCACAGACTTCACACAATAATTCCGCAAAATTTATCCTGGATTTGGTCGAAAACATCGCATTTCGTTTTGCTACGACCGTGACTCCATCGGCGCCGAGCTAATAACTCGATCATCGTAAACGCATCACCGACGACGTCATAACCAAAGAGCTTCAATCATACTAGATTATCCTCGCTGTTCTTAACCTTATTTAGCACACTAGCGACACTCTGTGGCCGCCGGTGACTGTCGTTCCAAGAATTAAACTTTAACATCGGTACATTTTTGCCCTGCTACTGAACACCGCCGTCGGCCTACGGCCCTACGCGGTCCCGCTGCGGCGCTGATCGCGGCTCAGCCGGGCAAACAGCCCCCATTCAGCCAATGGCCTTTGCTGAAATCGTGGGCGATGTTCGGGCGCCGAAAGCAATCGCGGTTCAATTTTCTGAGCGATTCTCGTCGTTCGACCGGAGACGCGCGCAGCAGGGGAACGTCGAGAGTAGGCGCGTCTACACAAACCAGCCAAGCCGATAAAGGCAAAAATACGGTGACAGACAGACAGACAGACAGACAGACAGACAGACAGACACACAGACAGACAGACAGACACACAGACAGACACACAGACAAACACACAGACAGACACACAGACAGACAGACAGACATAGAAAAGCAGAGCAGAGATACAGCTAGAAACCAAGACAGAAACAGAGACAGAAGAAACCCACAAACACATATACACACAGACGCACAATCAGACACATGAACGAAAAAACAGCGAGGGACAAGAGCTGCGCCAGAGAGAGAGAGAGAGAGAGAGAGAGAGAGAGAGAGAGAGAGACAGAGACAGAGACAGAGACAGAGACAGAGTGACAGACAAACACACAGATAGACAGCAACAGAGACAAAGAAAGAAACAGAGACAGAGACATAGAGAAAGCCAAAAAACGACAACAAAGACAACACTGACATAGACCCAGACAAACAAAGACGCGCCCTGGGTCTAGTGAAGTTTATTGGCAAGCCAGGGTCAATTAAGCAAACAGATAGCACCAGATAACCGACACCGCAGGAGGGAGACCGGGGAGGGGAGAAAGGCGTGCGTGCTTGTGGTCGGTTGAAGCGTTGTCATTGTCTTCATCAAAGGCCGTTCCAGACAAAGCAATCCGATGCCAGAAGAGAATCGGGCATCGTCGGCTCAACACAACGAGATCTGAGAAAGAGTGCACTTAAAACCCAGCCAGCGTAAGCGCTCCAATTTCTCTGTACCGACAGACAACGCACACGGCCAGCGTTTGCGCACGTACACATCTTGATTGTATGAGTCGGGCTTTAATCAGGACATCAGCGTGTACAGTTAATACGAAAAATATGTACACAGATGAAACGGTGTTAGTTCCAGTTCCGCTTGAAAACCTCAGTCTCTCTCTCCCCCTCTCAGTGTTCCGCTGGCGCCTGAAGACTGTACTGTGTAACAGTGATTTTACTTTTTCGGGTCGGAAGCAGCGTTACGTTACGTTACCCTTGGGTGCACTGCCTGGCATCCTATGGTAAAAACGATAAACATATATTTTAACGTACAGTAACAGCTGATTTTAAACCCTCGACGTGTAAAGCAACTATCGGTTGATAGCCCTCTGGAACATGACGAGAATTAACAGTAACAAATCGGCAGCCATAAAAAGAAATCCAAGTCTCAGTGGTGGCCATGTATTCATGTTGTATATCTGTGGTGTGGCTGGCCCAACCATTCATGTTACGTGGTTCAATGGCGGCTGACTCAACAATTGATGTTTCTATGCACTGACAGGTTCACCGTCAGACAACACAAGTCCAGAAACTATGGATCGTATCGTAAGTGCAAACAGATGAGTTAAAGGCTATAGAACAATTCAAGAAGACTGTGCACTGGATATGTATCCAGGGAATCCATAACAGTGTCATGTCCCTAATTGTCTGCTACTGTTGGATGCCTTTCACTGCTCTGTCTAGGAACCGTTAACTGTTTGGGAATCTCTCTCTCTCTCTCTCTCTCTCTCTCTCTCTCTCTCTCTCTCTCTCTCTCTTTCTCTCTCTCTCTCTTCTCTCTCTCTCTCTCTCTTTATCTTTCTGTGTGTGTGTGTAGTATGTGGTGTGTGTGTGCTGGTCTGCCTTAAAAAAGTGTCAGTCTGTGTGTGTGTCATTTAGCCTATCTGCCTGTCTTGTCTGTCTTTCAGCCTGTCTGCCTGCCCGCCTGTCTTGTCTGCCTGCATGTCTGCGGTCCGTGTTTCTATTTGTGCACGTCTATCTGTCTGCCTATCCGTCCGTCCATCCGCCTGTCTGTCTGTCTGTCTGTCTGCCTGCGTCTAACGTTCTCTCACTGCAGCTGACTGACTGTCCCACACGTCCATAAGCGGCTTCTGCGAACAGCCAGCGTTTATCGTTTCTTAAGACCTGTGAGCCAAGACTTGAACCTAGCGACATAAACCGGTCATACGTATGAAAACGTGTGGCACGAGATGGCTTCCAGTCAAAATCACTCCGGCCAGGGCCGTCCTCGGGTGGAGCCAGTCCCAAGCCGGGATAAAGGAGGCGGGAGACGCTAATCATATTTGTTACGACAAAGAAACCACCGGCTGCCATTAAACCTCGCATCAAACTTTGATGAAGCACTTTTCACGGACAAAGGCATCTGTTTTCAGCTCGAGTTATAAACACCTAGTAGTCGTTGCGTCCAGTGAAACCGGAAGGCAAATACCTGTTGCCAAGAATTTCAAATGCATAGGAGCAAGCAATTTACTTTTTACAACTGCACCTCAAAACAAGAATCTTTTTTCAACAGTACTGCATGGCCCACGGGTGCAGTTTGAAGATAGACAACTGAAAAAGTCACTGTAAGAAAGGCAAGTAAATAAGTAAATAATATACTATAAAATACATACATACTAACATACATACATACATACATACATACATACATACATACAAACATACATACATACATACATACATACATACATACATACATGCAAACATACATACATACAAACATACATACAAACATACATACATACATACATAAAAACATACATACATACATACATACAAACATACATGCAAACATACATACACACATACATACATACATGCAAACATACATACATACAAACATACATACAAACATACATACATACAAACATACATACAAACATACATACATACATACATAAAAACATACATACATACATACATACATACATACAAACATACATGCAAACATACATACACACATACATACATACATGCAAACATACATACATACATACAAACATACATACAAACATACATACATACAAACAAAGATACATACATACATAAAAACATACATACATACACACATACATAAACGTAAAGGGCATCAGCAAATCCCATTTCGGTCGACTGCTGCCCTCAGAAACACTCGTTAAATTTTAGTGCCATCCTGTCAAATCCTCGAATGGCCCATCAACTGTACACCCTGGTGCAACTGACAGGCAATATGAGCCATTTGAGCCATCAAATACACATGAAAGAGTGAGCCAGTGGCTCTTCTCTCAGTGTCCTTTCCAAGGAATCATCTGGCCAGTGAGCCAGCCGAGCCAGCCGAGGCACTAGAGCCATGCAAGAGACCGAGCTAGAGCTCCCCCACAATGGGTCGGACCACCTTATGCACTGAGCCATTCCTGCCACCTAAGCCACTGAGCAAGTTCAAACACTGAGCCATTTGAGATATTGAACCATCCTATGGTTCCTTCTTCCACTATTTGAGCCATGTGAGATATTGAACAATGGTTCGTCACCCACTGTTCTTGGACATCGACTAACTGAACCATTAAGCCATTTTAGCCACCTAAACCACTTAACCAGTTGAGCCATCTGAGCCACCTAAGCTAATCAACCATCTGAACCAGTTGAACCACTGAGCCATTTGAGCTACCTAAACCACTTGACCATTTGAGCCACCTAAGCTACTAAGGCATCTGATCCAGTTGAACCATTGAGCCATCTGAGCTACTTAACCATCTGAGCCAGTTGAACCACTGTGCCATTTGAGTCACCTAAGCTACTTAACTATCTGAGCCAGTTGATCCACTAAGCCATCTGAGCCACCTAAGCCACTGAGCCATCCAAGTCAACAACCATTAAGCCAACCAAGCCCTCAAGCCATTGAACCTGAGTCATTTATGCCAGCAACTAGCCAGATATTTGGAGCACCTAAAGAAAAGCTGGTTCAGTAAATCTAGCTGTTTTGTGCCGAACTGACAACTGCTTTCATACATAAGGTGATAACTGCACCGTCTGCTGACAGTTTAAGGAGTGCCAAACTACACAATCACCAACCATACATCCACAGGCTGAATGAAGAAGGCAGACTACAATCGAGGAGAAGCAGGTGGAGGAGAAAGAAGGGGAAGAGGAGAACGGAGGAAGGAGGAGGAGAAGGGAGGAAGAGGAAGGAGGAGAAGGAGGAAGAGGAGAAAGAAAAAGAAAATGAAGAGAAGGAGGAAGAGAAAGAAAAGGAGAAAAACGAGGATGAGGAGAAAGATGAGAAAGAAAAGAAAAGGAGAATGAGGCGGAGAAGGAGGGAACAGCAGGAGGAGGATGAAGAAAAGGAGGAGGAGGTGGTAGAGGAAGAGGAGAAAGAAAAGGAAAATTAGGATGAGAAAGAGGAGGAGGAGAAAGCGGAGGAGGAATAAAGAAGGAGAATGAGGAGGAGGAGAAAGATGAGAAAGAAAAGGAAAAGGAGAATGTGGCAGAGAAGGAGGGAACAGGAGAAGGGGAGGAGGAAGCAAAGGAGGAGCAGACGGAACCATAGGACTCCTCATAAATCCATAAAACTACAATTATTTCCTTCCCAATATTGGCAAGTATGCCAGTAAACATTGGCTTTACGTGTTCATGAGTTCTACTTAATAACAGTTGGACCTATCACTCAAGGCAGTCTGGCACGTTCTTCACATACTCTGGTTCGAACCTTGGCCTGGTAAATTCTCAGGAACCACTGGAGCAAATTTTTATGGCTGGATGGCATTTTCTTCTAAACAAATTCTTGTTGTGTTCTTTATCTTGAAGATACAACACATAGCATCCACCGAGTGTTTGCTACATATTCTAAATTATAGAGATTTATACGGCGCCCGATTAGGGCCTCGGAGGAGGAGGAGAAGGAGTAAGAAGAGGAGGAGGAGGAGAAGGAAGAGGAGGAGAAGGACGAGGAGGAAAAGGAGGAGGAGGAGAAGGAGGAAGAGAAGGAAGAAGAGGAGGAGGAGGAAGAAGAGGAAGAGGAGGAGAAAGAGGAGGAGGAGAAGGAGGAGGAGGTAGAGAAGAAGGAAGAAGAGAAGAAAGAGGAGGAGGGGAGGAGAAGGAAGAGGAGGAGAAGAAGGAGGAGGAAGATGAGGAGGCGAAGGAGGAGAAGGAGGAGGAGGGAGGAAATATCACTTCAAGTTACAGTAGAAGAATATGAGGGGAAAAAAGCGGAAGAGGAGGATTTGAAGGAGGAAGTATAGGAAGACAAGGAAACAGGATTGGAAGATGAGCAGGGACAGGAAGAAAGAGAAGGAGAGAAAGAGGATGAAGAGAAAAATTTAAGATGAAAGTTTATAAAGAAAGAGAGACGAGGGAAGCCAAAAGGAGAAGCAGAGGAAGGAAGGAGGAAAAGGAGAAATCATACACTAACATCATAAAACCACTAAGATATATATAATAAGTAAGTAAGTAAGACATTTGTTAACACGCCATGTTTCCAGCGGCTGAGCAAGGAATCGTAGGGGTAAAATAATAACTTACCATAATAATAATAATAACTATAATAACTTACCAAGGACAACTGAACATTCTGAAACCCTGTTGATTATGAATGACAACAGATATATTAAGATTCAACAGGTTTCCAAATCATATATGGACAGAATCTAATAACTTACTATAGTATGCAGACCATCAAACACATCCAAATGGCAGTCTTCCCAAAAGCGACCAAAACACTGCCCCAAAGATATCTGCACCGCAACAAACTCCGCAAAGTCTTGCACAGAACATCAGAACAAAAGCTACGTTCGCAAAACGGATGTCAACGGAAGACAAGGTGCAAAGATGAACAAGTAATGCGATTTAAAATGCATAGGATGTCATTCAGTTACTATTACTAGCACTAGAGTAGAAACACAAATTCATTACGCACTTCTGTTACACGTTCGACGCACGTGACGTCAACGACACATCATCACTGACGTCACTGACGGGAAACACGTGACGCCTTCGCTCACAAAGTTTGCCAAATATTCTCATAAAGACAGCAACCAATAAAAATGTATAAGCTTACTAAAAATTGCAAAGTAAGTTGAAACAAGTGTGGCAACCATTTTGGTCAAGACAGCGACCATTATATAATATATATATATATATATATATATATATAATATATAATATAGTTACATGTGACGTTCTATCATAGGGTGAGAGACAGAGCAGAGGTGTATTAACTTTACGCGGGAAAAAGACGACAAGACGACCTCTAGCGGCGTAGAGTGAGAGTTATTATAGGCAGAACGTTTGCTGTCTTTGGTCTGGAAGGACTGTTTTTGGGTTTGGTTCATAGGAGCCATTTTCGTGTGTTTGGTCCTCTGGTGGTGTGGCGTGTTCTCATTGGTTGAAGTCTTCTTTTCGTTACGACTTCGTTTTGATACCTCATGGAGGGTTTATTTGTGTTTATTGTATTATAGCATCTGTAAATACTGTACATAGGAGATAAATACTTTTAATTGACATTTGATGCTAATGTTCATTTAGAAGTTCCCTAGGCTTTTAAATGTAGCAATATATATATATATTATATATATATATAATTATAAACAAGCTTATTAAAATGCAAGGTTAGATAAAATGCAGTGTGGACGCGACGCAAGGGCGTATTCGTGAAGAAGGCAGTCCGCCCATCCTATTTCTGAGTTTATGAGATAGTCTACGCATTACTGCTACTGCTGCTATGACTGCAACCACAGACATGAATATTAATATTCGAGATGCCTATGATTGCGACAATAAATATAGCAGTTATTTATTTATTCGTCATTTCAAAAAGCATTCCCTGTGATGTATACGCGTCCCAAGTGAGCGGAACATGGTTCTTTCTGGGTCTGCCTCTTGTGTATCCCACATGAATTTTTATGTAATATATTTTATGCTGTTGGTTTTGTCGTGGAGCAATAAATGAAATGAAATGAAATGAAAAAGACCAGCTGGCCAGTGGCCATGACACCCTGAACTATGAACCAAAGCTTAGAAAGGAATTTCCTTACAAAGACTTCTATCCATTCACACAAGAAATATGTTCGGCCTGCTTAGAACCTCATAGATGTCGGACTGTTTAGCAGAGAACGCTGACCGGTGCACACGCAGCATTTCTATCATCACAAGCACGAACTCGCCTGGGCTTACCTCTTCTGAGAAGGAGGTACACAGAACTGATTGCGTACAAAGTCCACGCCAGAAATCATATCCAGCACCAGCAATTTGTCCGTTGAGAAGGAAGCAGAAGATTATATGAGACGACAACGGGAAAAGCCAATATTAGCAATTTAGAAGGCATCAGCTTCAAAGAAACCGTTCTCTTGGTTACAGTCTTCCAGAAGCAACAGCTGATATTTAACTGCAATGCTGTAAATCACAGTGTGGAAAAATACGCACAATCAGGGTGTATATGTATGGATGTGGGTGTGCGTTGTGTATGTGTGCGTGCGTGTGTTTGTGTGTGTAGGTGTGTGTCTGTATGTGTGTGTGCATACAGCCAAGAATATGTATAGCGTCTTTTAGGAAATTTTGGAACTGATATCGAATGCCATAATCGTAAACAGCAGATAGAAATCGGAGTCCGTACAGAAGTTTCGGCCCAGTCAGCAAATACGTCGGTAAATCAGTAGGTAACACAGTCGAACAGTGACGAAGACAGGGTAACTGTGTGAGCAAGTCAGTCAGTCAGTCAGTCAGTCAGTCAGTCAGTCAGTCAGTCAGTCAGTCAGTCAGTCAGTCAGTCAGTCAGTCAGTCAGTCAGTCAGTCAGTCAGTCAGTCAGTCAGTCAGTCAGTCAGTCAGTCAGTCAGTCAGTCAGTCAGTCAGTCAGTCAGTCAGTCAGTCAGTCAGTCAGTCAGTCAGTCAGTCAGTCAGTCAGTCAGTCAGTCAGTCAGTCAGTCAGTCAGTCAGTCAGTCAGTCAGTCAGTCAGTCAGTCAGTGAGCAAGTCAGTCAGTCAGTCAGTCAGTCAGTCAGTCAGTCAGTCAGTCAGTTGCTCAATCAGTCAGACAGTCATCAGTCAGCCAGTGAGTCAGTGAGTCGCTCAGTCAGTCAGTCAGTCAGTCTGCCAGCCAGTGAGTCAGTGAGTCAATCAGTGAGTGAGTGAGTGAGTCAGTCAGTCAGTCAGTGGACCACCAATCAATAACGTGAGTAATCCATCTAGCATTGTATCAAACTGATAAGCAATTTGCGGCGGCAGAGTGAATGGGATTATAGGCCTAATCCAGTGTCATACGAATCCCGTCCAATACGCGGATAATCTGCCATCGACGGCAAACAAACAGAAGCCGAACGATGCTGGAACCGGAACAAGAGACGTCAGATCCTAAAATATTCCCAATAAGATGGGTTTGATCAAATTTAGCCTGAAGAGCCCAACAAAGCCTTGCCATCCGCTTGGCATCAACATCATCTGCAGCTGTCAACATCAGCTTCAGCTGTCAGGCGATGCATCTGTGGTGACCTGTCAAATTTTTAACGTTTTCTTCAAACCAATGTAAAGTCAACATAAATTTCTATCATCTCTTTTGATCCATTATAATTTGTCAAAATTAGCAATAAAAGGCAAGTGTAATCATCCCAAACTTTCTAACACTGTTAAGCCTAGCTTTTAAGTAGTTTTTGAAAGTTGAAGTTTACGATCACCATTACGATGTTGATTGACTAATAGACAGCTTGATTTAGAGATGAACGGATATGATTTCATGAATGATAGGCCAATTCAGTTATCGACTAACAACCAGTTGACTGAATGATCACTTGACTGATGACTGACTGACTGACTGACTGGATTTGCCGCAATATCATATGCATGAGCATTTATACAACTTCTATTAAGAATCTCTTCGTATTATTACTTGATGTACAGCGTGAATGAAGCAATTAGACTAGCTAGGACTATACTAACCTCAACTAGGCCAGACTACTCTAGGCCACGTTAGGCTAATTAACAAAGATAGGTTGGGTAAGTCTAGGTTTCAATAAACTAACTGTAGATTAAATATCAGATTGCTGACTTGATCAGAATAGATTAGATTAGATTAGATCAGATTAAATTAAATTACCTGTAGACTGGTTAAATAAAGCTAGATTACATTCCAAAAAAACAAGAAAACTAAAAAGCTTTTCGTGTAAAAATTGTTTAGGCCACTGCCTTTGATGTGTCCAAAAGTGCACAGCAAATAACAAAGCTACTATTTACCAGTGAACAACAGATGAAAGCCTTTCACCGCAACCCAAAATGACCATCACAAAGCCTTTGATAGCATTGATCTTTGCCCACTTAAGACGGTACTGTCACGCAAATCCTCCAATCAAGACACGACATCATGCACCAAATGAACTGGGTGGTACCATGCAACTGATTTTCGCTCTGGGTACACAGGGAGCATTTCCCCGGCGACCATGGAACACAAGGCGAGTGTCAGTGGCGTAACTACTGCACCCATAATGCATCACAGCTTGGCCAAAAGGAGGCAAAAAATCCTGCTCGGCAAAACATTTAGCCTGTAGGGCTATAGTTTTTGTTTGGTCTGGACATTCCAAATTTGAAATTGCAACTTTGTTCAAAACAATTTTTCACGTGTAAGTAAATCGCTCGGAGTATACAGAGTGCATATACATACCTTGAGGAACATAAAAACACCCATAATGACGAAAAAGAAAAACGTCAAAGCATAAAGCAACCGCAAAAGGAAGCAGAGATCGCTAGCGTTGGCAGCCAAACTGGCGGACGCAATTGCAAACGTTCAAGGCGCAGAAAGTGATCGCTTTCATTAATATTTTATAAAAGGCCGACTACGTAAAGCCACGACTTCGGGCTTTAATTGCTTTACTAGAGAATCTGCGATGAGCCGAAGGAAAAAGAAGATAAAAGAAGAGAAGTAATCGTTATTTAAAAACACATCTCTGGAGAAGAACAAGTACCTGTGCTTCAGTCAGTTATAAATAAGTAAGTAGGCAGCTAAAAAAGTTCCACACGAGGAAATTATCGCGCAGCAATAACCTGGCAAAGAAAATCTGACAAAGACAAAAGGAAATGAGCAGGGCAACATAAAGAACAAAGAACAAAAACAAAGAACCAGAACGAAAACCGCTTGTATAATATTCTAAACTATCCTTTACTGCGACTCTGCTGAACGAAGTTGCAAAAGCACCAGGATATCCAAGGCTTTTAGCAAATCAAAGCATTCATAGCACTTACAAAGCTATAAAAACATAGCAAACCCCTATCAAATCATGCTTTTCGTATAATCATCCCCTATGCCTTTATTATAATTGTAACCAGAAATTAGTACACTGTCGCTTCCAAAAAACTAATCTGAGTCGCTCCGATTGCTTTACCAGTGACTCCGCGACGAATCGATGGAAGACAAGCGCAGTAATCGTGATATAAAAGCACATATCTGGAGAACATTACATGTAATGTTCTGCATGACTCCTCATAATATACATTCACAGCTTGAGTCACGTATATACATTAATATTTAGGCAGCGCTTATGTGACGTTCACTAAAAGAGTTATAATTATTATTACTGTCTTGCGTGGATAAACAGATTGAAGCACGGCTTTGAAAGCATTTACCAAAGCAAGGCTCTAGTTATTTTGGCATCGTCGCAACAAGACTGGGGAGACGAACCCTGGCCGACATGCCGAGGGGCACGCAAACACTGTAATGTAACGTAACACAGGATTTTATAGCGTCTTTTCGAGGTATCTTAAATCTCAGACAGGAAGAGAGAGAAAGAGAAAAAAATACAGAGAAACAGACAGCTGCACTGACATTGCATGTATGTATGTATGTGTGAATGTATGTGTATGTATATGCATTGTGTATATGTATGTATGTATTTAACTTTGTGTATGTATGTATTATGTATGCATGTATATATGTATGTATGTATGTATGTGTGTATGTATGTATGTATGTATGCATATATATATGTATGTATGTGCGGATGGAAAAAGTTAGTTGGTTGGAGCACATAACAAATGAGGAGGTGCTGAAAAGAGTTGAGGAAGAAAGATCTATGATAGCTAAAATAAAGAGTCGACAACGAAAATGGACTGGTCACAGAATTGCGACTTGAGCGCCTTTCTCTCCCCCACTCAGTGTTCCGCAGGCGCCTGAAGACTGTACTGTTACAACAGTGATTTTACTTTTTCGGGTCGGAAGCACCTCTGTTGAGTTTATCCTCTAAGAGGCGTTTTATAAATCTCAAATTACAATTACAATTACACACTGAGAGGGGACTCACTCTTAAGAACCGTAAATGAGGGCAGAATGGAGGGGAGGAAGACAAGAGGAAGACCCAGACAGATGCTGCTGGATTGGATGATGACAGACGGATACAGCAGACTGAAAGAAGAAGCTCAGCACCGAGAGGAGTGGGGTCATCGGACGTTTGAACCTGCCTGAGGGCAAAGAACCAGAAGAAGATGTATGTGTGAATGTATGTGTATGTATATGCATTCTGTATATGTATGTATGCATGCATTTAAGTTTGTGTGTACGTACATGTATTATGTATGCATGTATGTGTATGCATGTATGTCTTAATGTAATGTATTCATGTATGTAAGTATGCGAGTGTATGCGTGAGTACGTATGAAAGTATGTACATGTGCGTATGTACCTGGTTATTTATCTACTGCACCATTTAAAACCATTTAGAGGCGCTAAAGCAAAACTACCCAACAGATTTAAACAGATGCAACACACAATGAGATGCAAAGATACAGGCAGACAGACAAAGACAAAGCCATCTTCAGACCACTTTACCTGTCCAAAAACGAGGCGAGGAAAAGCAAAACAGTCTAAAATAAAACGAGTTTCACCGGTCCAGACGAAACTCGAAGGAAAACGCAATCGCTAGAAACGACACTCAAGTCCCTTATCATTGAGAAATGAGCCGGGTCGAGGCCATACGGTCGCCATAGAGAATCGCGCACATTTACATTTATCGCCCAAAACTTTTTCAGCCAGTCGAAAAATTAATGAGTCCGCCATCAGAACTGCAGCTTAGAGATTGCCGAAGTCATTCATTAGACCCACTCTTGCATCTCAAGTTTTCTTCTTCTATTTCCTATTGTTCTCTGTTGCACGTTTCGCTGTTGTGTCAGCTGTTGTTTCTACGTTTCGTAGTGCAACTTGGAGATTGCTTTGACGTAAGGCAAAGGCCGAAGCCATTCAGTAGACGTACTCTTGCATCTCAAGTTTTCTTCTTCTATTTCCTATTGTTCTCTGTTGCCGTTGTGTCAGCTGTTGTTTCTATATTTCGAAGTGTTGTTGTTGTTCATGTTGCTGTTGTTTTTGTTGTTTCTCTTGTTGTAATGTAAATCTCCAATATTTCTCACCGCCACACAAAAAACCTCGTCACGGAACACCATCTTACACGGGCTCTATATAAATCAAGTCCGCAAATCATACGTTACTTTCGTTGGGTACACGTCGGACCTAAACCTGGTCACCTAGTTATGTCCATATGTCCTTGCAACACTCATGAGGTAATTAAAATGCGCTATATAAATGTATATCTTGATATATACATACTGTATACACCCGTTGCCACAAGTGGCACAATGCAGGCCAGCTCTCCTCTTCTCCACTAATCCTATCCGGATTCCTCCACTTCCCCTTATCTAGCTTAAATGTAAATAAAATGTAAATGTATAGGTTTAATATAGCGACCGTGTGATCTCGACTCTGCTCATTTTGCAATGAACTGATAGGGTGAGATCCTTCACCACCGCTGCCCGTTTGAATGGGCGCCACGCCATTTAAGGTCCCCGTGCACGGACCGTACTAGCCCAAGATTTAAATCTCTGAAATAAGCCACGATCGGAACGCGAACCGGGGATCATCACGCACAGAGGCTCCGTGGCGCACGTGCCATTTACCGACGTAGCTAACTAGGCCAGTACAGCTCCAATTCCAAACACCATCTACCAAAGCCGCCCGCCTGTCTGCTAGACCTCGGATCTTGATCTGGAACCGAATCTGCCCCTTCCTATACCTATCGATCTTGTTTCGACTGGGCGCCTGTGAATAAGCTGATTGCTGCGACTCGGCTTCTTTGTGCGCTGTAGAAGACTTGAGTTTACGATTACAATTACACTGGGTCCTTTCAACGTATCTGTCTGCATTTGCTGTTTTTCTGTGATTGTTTCTGTGATTGTTTCTGTGATTGTTTCGGTGATTGTTTCTGGTGCTGTTTCCACTTTTGGTGCTGTTAAATTCGTCAGCCGAGTCTAATATTTCTGTTGTTTCAATTTCTACTCTTTTTGTTGCTACCGTTGTTTCTGCTAGTCTTCCTGCTAGTGTTCATAAACTGAACCATATTACCAGGTGGGCCATTTCACCATTAAATAATTTGTAAATAGAAATAATAGGGCAATGGGGAACCGTCGAATGTATAGGGCCTACGATAACAACATACCTGCAACACCGAGCTGATTTTTGACCAAGCACCTGTGAATAAGCGGCTTCCACGACTTAGTTTTTGGACAACGAAGATACTCGGATTACTGCACCCAACAAATTCTGAGTAATTTCATACACAGAACGATAAAGACTGCCCTAGACTGGCACCACGCGTAAACGCTGTAAAAGCCGGTTTCAAAAACATCCACTTGCCGATCCTATGATTCGAACGTCTTTCGCAGAAGCGGTACACCGCAAACGGCCGAGGTAACCGAATCCGGAGCCGTGCTTCTGCCGCGAAGCATTCGCCAAGAACAGGGTGGGGGGAATGCTGCCCTACGCTTGAGGGATGATGGAGAGGCATGCTCCGTTCGCCTAGAGCAGGAAGCGAACAGCCACTGGTCGATAACTCCCTAGCCGTGCTCTCATTAACAGCTAAAGGAAGCATTCGCTTAACTTTACTTCTGGGACTGAATGGAAGTGACTGGCGAATACGTAGCGAATATAAAACTACCATCCTCGCTATCGAAGGAAAATTAAGAAAAGCCATCAGTAGGACGGTCTGTCTCGGTCGTTCAGTTGGCCGGCCGGTGTGAGGCCAAATGAAGACCGGATGAAAACAATTTCGAAAATATTGTGATTGGTTCTAGAAACCAGGACGCAGAATTTTGTGTCTGAAAAGTAGAACTCTTCTGTCGATACCGTCTGCTGCCGCTTCTTCGTCAAAGTTATATTTTTCCAATTACGACTGCATCAGTACGGACTGCTTGGGTTTCTAATTTTCCACTTACTAAGACGCTGTTTTCTATAAAATTTGCTATAGTCGCAACTTTGAAAAGTCGTGACAATATTGGGCCGAGTCGGAACCATTTTCGCCCCGGAACCGAATTGGCACCACACCGGCTCCAGCATCCTCAACTTTCCGACCGGTTGTATAAATACCATTACGAGCAACATTCGAGAAAATGACTATCACATAAAAATGACCCAACCACGCAACCGATGGCATTTGCGCTGACGGTAATATTGGTCCACCGATATCCAATAAATTGTTGATTTAAAAGAGTTAGTATTCAAGCTTCACAAATATCTGTTAAACCATCGTGGGATTTGTAGAGTTCGGTGACCATCTTGCACACTACGATGTTCTGATCGATAACTACTCGACTTTTCTCATCTCCTCCCTCATCGTATCTAATTAGCCTAAAACCTCCGAACTTAATAATTAGCTTTTCATTTAAACTTCAGAAACTCTCACATCTTGAGATGCTTGACTTTCTTAGAAATTTACAGCCAGACACAAAAGACAAAAGTTCAACCTGGTAAACAGTAAGCAACCGCTGTAACCCCTCAACGAGGAAACAAAACTGCAAAACAGTGGCGTAGCTATCCTTCCGAGGGCCTTTGTGCAAACTGAACGTTGGCTATTTTGCATTACGTAATTGAGCAACCGGGCCTTGGCCCCTCGAGGGCTCAGACGGCCGCTGGCCTCGTGGGCCCTTGTGCTTTGTACAACCTGCACAACCTATTGCTACGCCCCTGCTGCAATAGGTACAATTCCGTTTTCTAACACAGTGTTGCACAAAAACATGTTCTACGGTAGGTCTACTGGTGAAATTTATATAGAGCCCTTGGCCCCTTGAAGAAAAACTGCTGATTTTACACAACGATCCAGAAGGAAAACGAACAAGTACCACGACCAGCAAAAGAGCTCCACGAGCATTAGCAAGTCTTAAAGATAGTGCCAGGATGTACCACCACCAACAAACGCTGTTTCAACAAACGAGCAGTCATCACTGGTGGCAGCAGATGCAATGACCAACACACGTACGTTCTTTCGATCGTGTCAGTGTTGAAACTGGCAGCGGAAAAAGTGCAACCATCGCACCAAACACGTTCGTGTCTATCATTAGCACGTTCGATTAACTATTCGTCCTCGGGCGAATCTTAAGAAGTACTCAGACTCATACGTACCACACCAGGCAACGATGACACAATCCGAGCAGAGATCGGCTCCGAAATTCCACCGTTTGCCCCACTTACGTTCGGCCGTCTTCACTACCCGCTTCAGTTAAACAACCTTTGACCGTTTCTTCAGCGACTTATCTATTAAGTATGTATTAATAAATAAAAAGGAAATGAATTCCAATAAGAAATAAATACTTGAATAATTAAGACGTCGCCGACGCGCATGCTCACGGCAGCCATCTTGGTTGCTATAGGTTTCTCGACCAGCGCATTCATTATAAATAATCGAGACTTGGCATCTTAGATCGAAGCCGGTGTTAGACTGTTGGGTGAAGTTAATTATGCAAGGCCAAGAGCGAAACGGGTTGTGGAAATGATGTCGGTGTCACTAGATTCACGGAATTCGTCCGGAATCCGGACCGGCTCTCAGAAAAACAGTCCTATTATTAGACCGTCAAAACACCCGATGTAGCCCCACGAAATTCGGCGAAATCTCGCAGATCGACGAAAACCTGAAATGATTACTTATTATGTACCTTTTTATCTGAATTATTTATCTGATCACGTTGCCTGGATGAATTCAGTTCTCCAGTTATTTATTTAGTTGATCTGATTTGATCATTTGTCTGGATGAATTCCTTCATCGCTTGGATTCATCGTGGGCTCATGCTTCAGCGTGCAAACACTGACTTCAGTAAGGTTAATGTGCTAAGCGAACTCTTTGTACTCGTATAACCTGTAACTCCATCAGCGATTGAAAAACATTTCCTTCTGTAGTTTTGTTTTGGTGGGTGGGAATTGTACCTGAGGAGTTTTTCTGAAAAAGTTTAGCTAAATAAATGTCCAATTACAATTTTCACTTATTAACGTAATTAGAAAATTATCTAATGCCTAAGGCATAAGTTGATGATGCTAAATAAAAGCTGTTAAGGATTTGCTTAAGGTATCCCTTATTACAATGAACATTTCACAGGAGGCTGGAACCAGCCAGCTTTGAACCAATCACCCACCCACCGTATATCACAAAATCATGGCCTCTATATTACATTCAGAAGGCGCCGTTAAGCACCCGAAAAACATTACACAGTCATTTACACACAGTTACTGGCAGTGGCGGATTTAGCTATAGGCTTGGGGGGCAGTTCGCCCCTCCGCGCCCATCTTGGTTATATGCCGGCACCCTCAGATGCCTCCGTGTATGGAGGACTGCCAAAATGTGGTGCCCCTCTGAAAATGCTCTTGCCCTATGCAATCAATCCTGGAGCCGCCACTGAATGATACTGACCCTTATAGCACCACACAGAGTACAACACAATACAATACAACAATACAACAACACAATACAACAATACAATACAGCAATACAATACAATACAACAACACAATACAACAATACAATAAAACAATACAATACAGCATTACAATACAGCAATACAATACAACAGTACAATACAATATAACAATACAATACAATACAACAATACAATATAACAATATAATACAATACAACAATACAGAATGCACTGTTTGGGGTGTTAAACAAGTTGAAGAATATTTAACATTTCCTCGTTGCTCAGACGCCCCCCCCCCAAAAAAAAAAAACCCAAATACGACGATACAGACGGAACTTTTTTGGACGTCGAAGCAATGTCAAGCTGGCGATAACGTTTACCCTCCTCCTCCCGCTGTTCAAACGATGTCTCCATATCAGCTGCCTCTCAAGGGTTTCCGGAAGTCGGCCATCGACCTGATGAACCGAACGGATCGGGAAGCGACTGCTTCCAAGATGGCGACCGTCGACAGCGGATTCACATCCGGCCTTGCAGCAAGCCAGGCTATTACCGAGTGTGTGTGCCTGCGTGTGCGTGCGTGCACACGTGTGCGTGCGTGTGCGCATGTGTGCTTGTGTGCGTGTGAACGTGTGCGTACGTGCGTGTACGCAAGTGTTTGTTTGCGCGTGTTTGTGCGTATGCGTGCGTGTGCGTGTGTCAGTGCGCATGTGCTTGTATGTGCGTGCGTGCGTGCGTCAGTGTGTGTGCGTCAGTGTGAGTGTGTGTTTGTGTGTGTGCGTGTGTTTGTGTGTGTGCGTGTTTGTATGTGTGCGTGTGTTTGTTTGTGTGCGTGAGCGTGCGTGTGCAACACGATGCATGGTGAGACTGTCAACAATGCATCGTCACAGGCAAACACGTCCCTGGTCATCAATTACACGCCAAAAATCACACCAGAACAGTGGACCACTCAGGCATCAGTAGGGAAACACATGGAACTATGATCAAGCGATACCGTTTCGGTGTCTTACATGTCTGCTCCCAGTACGCTCCGAGTGCCTAAGAAACCGGCGACTGCATAACCATTTCGGTGTGTTCCACGTCCGCCTCAAGTATGCGCGGGTGACTACGGAACACGGGCGTGTGTATTTAAGCCGCTCGGATAGTTGAACTATAGAATACAATTTCGAAAATGTAAATGTACACGTTTATGTATAGCGACCGTATGGCCTCGACCATGCGCATCATTTTTCAATGAACTAATCGGGTGAGATCCTTCACCACCGGTGCCCGTTTGAATGGGCGCCATGCCATTTAAGGTCCCCGTGTACGGATCGTGCTAGCCCGATATTCAAATCTCTGAAATAAGCCACGAACGGAAGCGCAAACTGGCATCCTCACGCTCAGAGGAGCCAAGTTTGAGAACAGGTTGCCATAGGTTTCCGTTAAGACCTCAAATCCGCACTAATAATAATTCTAATACAATTGATCTCATACAAACCAAAACGTGTATGGATTAAGACAGTCTTACACGCTAGTCGTTTCTAGATAGCTTGATATGAAGCCTAGGTTCTAATGGCTTTTCAACTTTTTTCATTTAATCTTCTTGCCTTAAATTATGTGAAACCTCAGGGTTTCTTTATGGAAAGCGCTTTTATTCAATTTATTTTTAAAAAACGAAAAATCTCTTAGTGGCGAATTCTTTTCACGCGCGTGCCTAACTGTTCTCGATCTTCGAACGTTCGCCGCTAACTGACATGCTGCGTATGGCGTGTCATAGACTCTTTATCATTATTACCTGGCAATAAACGTGACAGTTTGTATGATTCGTTCCATGGGCGCAATAACAAAATTAATAACAGTAACAAGAATAGCAACCAGAAAAACTGCTGCTAATACAACAATAACAAAAAACTCGGCAACGATAACAACAGCCATTGAGCTGTAAGTCAAAACAACAGTGAGATCTCGTTCACCATTACTTTGCAGCAAAATCGGTTGCAACAGCAACGGGTTTTCCACCGGTTTTTCCACCATTTAGGTAGGGTGTCATTCATTATCGTATGTATGTATCTGAACATTTATACAGCGCCTTTTAAGTATCTCAAAGCTGCTGAAGCATGTGGCTACTTAACAGTTCGGGTAGGGTGCAACTTAAGATAAACAGCAATGTTTTCAGTAGTTGAGGTAGAGTTCGAATTTTATTGCTAGATGGAAGATCCAACGCACGGCGTCCGAAAGTCGCTCAGCAACAGCCTTCACAGATTGAAGACATGCGTCTTACTGCACGCACACACAGGCAAACACACACACCTACACACATATCTACACACACCTACACACATGCACCTGCACACACCTACACACACCTACACACACACCTATACACACACCTATACACACGTACATACACGTACACACACACCTACACACATGCACCTGCACACACCTACACACACCTACACACACACCTATACACACACCTATACACACGTACATACACGTACACACACACCTACACAAACACACACCTATACACACCTACACACATCTACACACATACACCTACACACACATCCACACACACATCTACACACACATCTACACACACCTACACACATACACCTACACACAAATCTACACACACACACACACACACCTACACACATATCTACACACACCTACACACATGCACCTACACACACACCTACACACACCTATACACACCTACACACACGTATACACACACCTACACAAACACACACCTATACACACCTACACACATCTACACACATACACCTACACACACATCTACACACACATCTACACACACCTACACACATACACCTACACACACATCTACACACACACACACCTACACACCCACCAACGCACATACACGTATACACACACTTTTAGCCGATGGACAAACACAACAATTGCAAATCGAACAGAGGAAAACCGTGCCGGATTGGATGCGTACAGGTCACGAAGGAATGATCAGTCTCAAGTGAAACGCTGGCATTTGAACCCTAGACGTAGGGGTGAAATGTCGACGCATCCAAATTACAGTGCAACCACGTTGCAGCACGCACCATTAATGAGCAAATTCAGTTATAGCGAAGATCGACTGTGACGACGTTTACCACCGAAGTTTCAGTGTGCACAATGGGAGAAAACTGGTGAAAACCTTGGTTTGGAGCGTGGTTCTGTATGGATCAGAAACATTTACTCTGAGAAAGGAGGACATCAGAAGATTGGAAGCATTGGAGATGTGGATATGGCGCAGGATGGAGAGAGTCAGCTGGACGGAGCGCATTACAAATGAGGAGATACTGCAAAGAGTAGAGGAAGAAAGATCTTTGGTGGGAACAATTAGAAGTCGACATAGGAAATGGATTGGCCACATAATGAGAGGGGACTCACTCGTAAGAACTATTATCGAGGGAAGAATAGAGGGACGAAAAACAAGAGGAAGACCTAGACAGATGTTGCTGGACTGGATGATCACGGATGGATACAGCGGACTGAAAAGAGATGCTCAGCACCGTGAAGAATGGCGCCATTGGACGTATGAACCTGCCGAGAGGGCAGAGAACCACAAGAAGAGAATTATGTGGCTCCAAAGTTCTGCATCACATAATGTAATTTAATCGTAAAAGTAATTTAATAATAACAGTAATAATTATAATAATAGTAACAGCAATAATAGTGGTGGTGGTGGTTGTGGTGGTGGTCGTGGAGATCGTGGTGATCATGGTGGTGGTGGTGATGACGATGATGATGATGACGAAGATGATGATGAAGATGACGATGATAACAGTGACTGATGTGCAGACTTTCAACTTGAATCAGAGGCACAGGCAGTCAGTCGTTTCAGGGAAAGGAATAACACAGCGGTGGACGGTCAAAAGATGAAACTACTTAGCTGAAATTGCTTAAAGGATGAAACTGAATTGATGGAAAAGACTTTCAAAATAAAGGGATGTTGTTCGAGACCGAGGATGAGGTCGAACTCAAGGCGCACAATACAACTGAACGTTTTCGTGGCTCCTTCTCAGCATCTCTTGAAGGCCTAATAGTAGGCATACCTCTGAAAGCGGAACCTATACGAACCCATTACCAGCTGAAAAATCTGAACGAGCAAAGTGTGTCATAAAACACTGACAAGTGGCAACTTCTCAAACCGTACTTACGATAGTGGCGCCACATAAATGCCTCGATTGAACAACTGCTACTTTCCTTGGTTTTCAACATCTACGGTGTAGTGTAGACCAGTGACTGTAGCGAACCCAGAGGTTGCACTACGCACAGTTTGCTACAAATTGCAGGTAGTGCAACATCGAATATGTGAAAGTATGGCACTGCTTCGAATACTGTAAAAAATATCTACTGAGGCAAGTAAAAAACAGAATTACTACTTCGAATACTGTAAAAATATATAATGAGGCAAGTAAAAAACAGAATTACTACTGTGAATACTGTAAAAAATATACAATGAGGTAAGTAACGGAAAGAACTACATCGGGTACACGCCATTCGGCTCCAAGTACGCCCCGGGTTTGCTCCGAGTTACGCAGGAACACGGGCCGTGTGTATTGGCACGGTGCCTACCCGGTGCACGCTCGGTGTACTCTGACCGGAAACGCGCCATTTGTAGGCACCATCACTGTCAAGTGGATGAACGAGGGACCGAGAAGGTATCGGCGCCAGGGAGCCTTCATCAAGTACAAAGAAATTGATGCGGTCCCAGTTGCTTATCGATGGCAAATGTTCGCTGCGTATACCGGCGTATTCATCAACGCTGGCAAACACCGATAAGCTAGGACCTAGCTTATGATAGCTACAGTAGCGTCCCCAACATTGAGAGGCGACATACTTCCCCTTGTCACCTTCCCCTTACAAAATTCGTTTAGCTAATACAGTGATACAGTTTGGCGAAAAAGTAATTAATCCTAATCGTAAACTCGGAAGCATTGATGGATGGATGGGTGGATGGATGGATGGGTGGATGGATGGATGGACTGATGGATGGATGGATGGACTGAGAGATGGATGGATGAATGAATGAATATGTGAATGGACGACTGAATGGGCGGAATGTAATATGCATTCGAGGTAACTGCCACTTATTCATCACAGCACAGTGGAAATTTGGCGGCAGTCTTGCAATCCACAGCAGCCCTGGATCAAACAGAGAGCAGGATGTCTAAACAGAAATTTTACTTTCCCAGATCAACACACGTACCCAGGGGACTTTTTCCCATTTCTCCTGGCTCAGAAAGTTGTCTCAGAATGTGCAGTGGAACTCATTTTACGACCAAATTCTTCCTCACCACAATCTCTTCCGCTTCTTCTTTGAAGGAACCAATGTAACATAAATCTTTTTACCAACAACAATAGACGATAACAACTACTACCTCTGAATCAGTCCGATTTTTGGGGCTCTTGCGCTGTGCGTTGATCGATGCTCGGCTGGCTTCGGTCTGATCCACTGGCAGATGCAACTGGCCGCTACAAATTCAACAAGAAACAATCATACCTACAATTTATTAAGACATAAAACCTTAAAAGCAACAAACGGCACAATTCTCTCTGTTCCAATTTGCATAAACGATCAAACAGAATATCTGCTCGATATTCAGCCATCAAACAACAGCATTGTGTACTTGACTTCAATTCTCTTAGCCTCGGCATACGAGGGCGGCAAGCCAGCCCTCTCCCTGGCTACCTGATCTTCCCACCGACAGTGTACGGTCAGTATACCAGTACCCATTTTACAGCCGACCTCACTAGGGGCGCAAGTGGTGCAGAAATCTCAAAATATCCTTCTGCCCTGGTGGAAATTTGAACCCCAGCCTCTCAGCTGACAGTCCAACACAGTAACCACCAGACTACTAATATTACTGTTACTATTACCATAATAATAATAATTATTATTACTACTACTACCACTACCACTATTATTATTATCATCATCATTATTATTATCATTATTATTATTAAGCCATAGAAGTGCTGTATTATTATTATTATTATTATTTATTATTATTATTATTACTATTGCACACTACGACAATAAGAACCACACACATACCTACTTAAACACCTCTTTTTCTTCGTGAAGCAGCTACATATCTGACGTTTCTTGCACAGACTCGCTCGTTCCTTTACGGTAAAGCAATATTTTCTCCACCAAGCTCCCAATGGCTGACATATGTTCTGCTTTCACATTAGCAATTGCTCTTTTTCTCTTGCAAATAGTGGGTTTTATTGTCACAGATCTGCATATACCTGTCCGCGCGTGCGCGTCGGTTAATTGTTAGAGTTCATACAGGTGTGCAATTGCGCACGTCGCTAAGCACAGCTAAGTTTATGCTGCACTATAGGGAAGGAGGACCTGGATGAATGGATGAAGACAGGAGGAAGACGAAGACGAAGAGGAGGAACAGGAAGGCGACGAGGAGGACGAAGAGGATGAAGAAGACGAAGAGGAGGAGGACGAAGAAGAGGAGAATGAAGAGGATGAAGAAGACGAAGAGAAGGAGGAGGACGAAGAGGACGAAGAGGAAAAGGATGACGAAGAGAAGGAGGACGAATAGGAAGAGGTCAAGGTGGATGCGAGAGGATGAAGATGACGAGAAGCAGCTGGAGCAAGAGGAGGCGAAGAACGAGGAGGAATAGCAGGTGGATGCTGAGGAGGAAAAGAAGAGTAAAGCTGAGGACGAACAGAGAAAAGGAGGAAGAATAGGCGGACGAAGTGAGAGGAGGAAGAAAATGAAGCGAAGGAGCAGGATGAGGATCAGGAGATAGCGAGAGGAAGAGGAGGAGCAGGTGCAGGAGATAGCGAGAGGAGGAAAAAAGAGGAAGAGGAGGACGACGCGAGAAATCAGGAAGACAATGAGAAAGGGAACGAAGATGTGTAGGAGGAGGAGAAGAAAGAGGAGAAAGCAGCATGCGAGAAAAGGAGAACGATGAGGTGGTGGTGGTGGTGTAGGATGTAAGGAGATGCAGGAGGAGGAGCAGGAGACGAAATTCTTAAGCTGGAGAAGCGGTAGAGATAACCAGAGGCAGCAAGGCTGTTAAATTTGGTGGCGCAGATATGGACCGACAGCTTTTATCAAGTAGTTTCCTTGCGCATGCGCAGTTCGTAGTATAATTCACAGTAACGACCCATAAATCTCAAAGGCCGTAAAATTACCCGTAAAAGCATTCCACAGCGACAGAATGCATTTTCTCGTGTTACCGAATCTACTGAAGAAATTATGCAAAACGCTCTAATAGAGAATTAAATCATTCCACGACCGGAAAAGGAACATATATCCCTCTGTTTCGTCACAGACAGAATTATAATCGATTCGTCGCCAAGGTTATTATGTTGAAAGGCCCTTCGCATCCACAGACGCTGAAGGGGGATCCTTTTTGTCTTGTCTGGTGTTGCAATTAGCCATCTTTGATCCAAAGGTTGGCCGCACCATGAACCGTCCGTCTCCAGGTGTTTCTATCTTCTGCTGGTCTCAGTAACTGACTCATGGTTAATCCTGTCTATGACCTTATGCTCTCAATCCAGGCTGTTCGAAGTCTTCCACGTGCTCGCGATCCAGAAGATCTACTCTGGAGTATTTCTGTCTCCAGACAGTCGTCGGAAATGACGGCATCAAAGGCTAATCACAACGAAATTAGAGCAGCGTACGTCACGCATAAAGATACGGCCGACTAATAAAAAAAAGATTCACAAAGAACTTATGGCTTCGGCTGCAGCGAATCTGAAAGAAAACTGCAATCAAGAAGAGCATTTAAAATTCAAAACCTATGTCGCTCTTATCTTGTCGAAATCATAATCTCGTAATATGACCAAAATATGTCAACTATGTCGGGTCCGAAAAGGGACAAATATAATGCTACAGTGGTCCAGATAAATTTAAATGTAAATGTACACGTTTTTCTATAGCGACCGTATTGCCTCAACCCTGATCATTTGATGTGAATTGATCGGGTGAGATACACCACCGCTGCCCGTTTGATTGGGCGCCATGCCATTTAATGTATGGAATAGAGAAAACGTTTTTACAACTTATTCTAGGCTATTCCGATTTTTTCGAGGACCGAAGGCTACTTAAAGTTTCCGAGGATCATTTTTCGTCCTCGAGACTTTTGAAGCCAGTTTCAAGGTCTCTAGTCTCCAAACTTTCTAACCCGTTTTATCTGCTTTTGATTTTTCTTTGGGTTGCCCTTGGTTTCTCTGCACGGCTTTTTATCCATTTATCTCATTTCTTTCACCCACTCAAACGGTTTTATTCTCTATATTTATTTTTTATTTTTTCTGCAACGGTTTTATTCTTTATTTCTTTATTTAACTAAATATTATTATTATTGTTATTGTTATTATTATTATATTATTATTATTATTATTATTATTATATTATTATTGCTATTATTATTATTATTATTATTATTATTATTATTATTATTATATGATGATGATGATGATGATGATGATGATGATGATGATGATGATGATCATCATCATCATCATCATCATCATCATCATCATCATCATCATCATAACCGTTTACTATGAAAAAATGTTTTAAATTATTTCAAAAGTTTTTACTTCGAAGTGTTTTTCACTTTAAAAGTCGGCAACCGTCGCCTAAAAGGGCTATGGGCAACTCAGTGGCGTGGTCCCTAAATTAAATGAAGGGTCCGGCCTGATTGTCCCCAACCTCACCACCTGAATCCGCTCATCTCCTCTGGGCATCATTAATTTTCCAAAGACAGCAGAATAATAAAGTAAGTGCCTTGTGCGCGCGTGCCACGTCGGACAGCAGGTGCTAGTCCAGCAATCAATCCTTTGTCGACACAGGTAAGGAGGAGAGAAGGGAGCGTAAGATGAGATTTATCATCATCGGACCCCAGGGTACCAGCAGCGAACCATGCAATGCTTAAAGCACTTGCAGACAGCGAAACAACTACCAACTCTCCACTGCTCAAGCAACAGCCACCTCGGACTCTATCTGTCGGTCATTCAGTCAGTAGGTCGGTCGGTTAGTCGGACGTTCAGTCAGTCGGTGGTAGGTCGGTCGGTAAGTCGGTCGTTCAGTCAGTCGTTCAGTCAGTCGGTCGCGTAGAAAGGTGGATCTACTGCATTCGTCGGGAGACAAACTGCTTTCCAGGCAGGTCATCTGATCTTATAGGCGCCGACCGACCACGAATGATGAATACTGGTCATGTATCTAGGCAAATGGTCAGTGCCTTTCGCGCGACCAGGGTGCAGACGACACTGGACACCACAGGCATATGCTACTTGGACGACGGGTTCTCCGGTGGTCAGGCAGTTTTTGTCCATGGTGTCAAAAGGTCTCTTCAAAGCTGCGTTCTATGCCACGCTCGTGTAGCTCTATAGGGTATTCTGGTGGTCATAAGGTTTTTGTCCACTATGTCATGAAGGGTCCCTTCAAAGCTCCCGTCTCTAATCTAATCTAATCTAATCTGAGAACTTCTACTGCACCAATGTAATAATGTTCTAGACGTCAATCAGTGGCCGTTGAATAGATGTGTATGCCGGACTGAAGGTTAAGTCCGAAATTCGCTATCATGACAGCAGCCTAAGCATCTTCGTTTGGTCCCAGAGTTATTGTCAACAATGCCATAAAAGGACTTTAAAAACTGCCGTCTCCTAAAGCAGGCTTGGCAAACGTTTTTCAAGAAGGAATCAAAGTGACTCTTCTTCACAAGTATAATTGCCAAACTCATTCATGTGACACCATTGGTTGCGTCATATCTTGCCAGGGCTTTTAAAACCACTGTCTCGTTCCTTGAGAAGAAAACGCACCACATCTTTCCCTCTTAGCTTCTGACCGGACTCACCCTGGAAATTGATATCCACACCGACTTCGCATAGTAGTGACCAACGACTGATGCTTTCAGTATTATGACAGTGGCGCCATAGAAGTTCTTGGATTACCAGTGTTATTATCATCTGTTTTCTCTGATTCTGCGGTTTCCCAGCTCTAAGCCGATTGGAATTTTTGACCATAGTTTCAGTTGAAATGACCTCGATTGATGTTTTGTGCATTTTGAAAACGGCGCTATACAGTACAGAAGTCATTAGATGGATTAGCAATTAATTAAATTAACAACCACAAGAACCTGCTATAAATTTAATTGTAAGTTCCCCCAATGGCCAAAAGTTTACTCATAGTTTAATCATATGCCTACCCATGGACCAGCCTTTTCACAAAAGCCCTAGGAGCAGTTCAGCATTTTTCTGGCCTTTTGCAACATCTTCCAGAACTGTCAACGGCAAACCTAAGCGTGAATCGGGTAGAAACCACGGCCACGCTGGCCATACAACTCCGCCGTCCGCGTTTAGAAAACAGGGCTGCAAGATGTAGGTAGGAAAGTTCAAAATTAGGTTTTTACGTTTTTACTTTCTAGTAGAAATTAACACCGAAAATCGGATTTTCTTTTTATATTTTATTGGTTGAAAATTAATTAACATTGCCGCGTTTGCTACGTTTAAGCCGATCATGCCGCACAGCGGGCATCGCGCCACTGAACTTTATAATATTCTATGTACCGCGAAAAGCTTGTTTACGTTGTCTGGAAAAAATAATAAAACCTATAAACCTAATTTTTTTTTCTTTTCATAAAGTAGGTTTTTGCAACCTTGATAGAAAGCCTGTTCAAGGAACAAGAGCAACCGTTAAGTCGACATCAACGGCCCCGACAGCCGTAAGATAAACACTGGACCATACAACGATTTTTTAAAACACCTTTAAAACGCTTTTGATCGAAGATATATATAATCCTGAACTGCGCTTAAACCGCAAGTCGGAACAAACTTTAATTGTAAACGAACATTTATAAAGCGCCACTTAGGAAACAGTGGCGCTCCCGACTTGAACAAACAAAAAGGATTTCAGGCGTTCGAGAGACTGGGTAGGAGAGAGACTAAGTAACTGAAGCCGCAGGTCAAGAGGAAGGTAGTTCCAACTGGAAGGGCAGTCATAGTGCGGACGCGAGGGACTACCAAGAGACCACGGGTAGCTGAGCGAAGGGAGGCATGGGCAGGCAACGAGGAAACCGGAATACAAAAAGAAGTTAAGTAGGACTAAGCAGAGCCTAGAAGGCAGTTGCGCATAAGGGTAAGAATCTTAAACTGAATGCGTTGACTGACAGGAAGCCAATGAAGTGGACCTAAATTACAGCGAGAACTGTACAAACTTTCCAATCGACGTCATTTGATGCCATAAGATGTGGTTAAAGATTGGAAACGAACTCGAAGTTGGATTGAAAACAAATTACAGTGAAAACTTTAAAAAATTCCAATCGACGTCAACGGCCTTTGATGCCATAAGATTTGGTTAAGAATTGAAACTAACCGGCAGTTGGATTAAGAACAGAAATTACAGTGAAAACTGTAGAATTTTTTTCAGTCGACAACGGCCTTTGATGCCATAAGATGTCGTTTAACTGTTGGATTCCAATCACCAGGTTTATGCGGAAGACAGGTGAATGACAGATAAATGTCAACGGCCATTATAACCCTAAGTAGTTAACCACTGCAAACTAACAAAGAGCAGGTGTGCAAGAGCTGTAGAAGAGTGGATACCGTTACCCTCTTCTGAACACAGACGTGGACCCAGATGGGCGTGACCTCTGGTTCGGCCCTTCTACCTGACCTCTGCAGATTGTTTACTGTTTCAGTTGCACCACGTGCTCAAGCGTTTTATTAGCGGAGTAGCCACTAATTAGGCAAGTACACAATTATAAATAATTGGTTCTCTTGGAAGTTGGTTCGTTTCGGAATAGTACTGCAGAGTGAACAAACGTTGTACAAGAGGGATTATTATTAGTAGCAGCAGCAGCAGAGCAGCAGCTAGGCTTTTGTACTAGAGACGCAGAAGTCCGTCGTACAGATTAGATTAGAGCTGCGCATATTTTGTCAACATGGTGATGGCTAGCCGCGTGGACGATCCCTGCCTCCGCAGCTGAGTAACATCTCAAGACATCCATCCATCCGACAGTTGATAATTCCTGCTCTGGGCAACTTCTTATCGCGAATTAGGAAGGCCAGACATTATCCGTTGCCGAGTCCCGTCCTCTGTCTTTATGTTGGCTGAGTGTCTGTATCTGTCTGTCTGTATCTGTCTGTCTCTGTGCCTGTCTGTCTGTTTCTCAGTTTATGTCTCAGTGTTTGTCTGTTTGTCTGTGTCCCTGTGCCTGTATGCGAATGAGTCTCTGTCCGTGTCTCTGCATCTCTGCGTCTCTGTCTGTATTCGGTTTCAATCTGCTGTTTGTCCGTCCGTCTGTCTGTCCGTATTTCCGTCTGTCTGTCTGTCCGTCCGTCTATCTGTCCGTCCGTCTGTCTGTACGTCATTCCGTCGGTTTCTGTCTGTCCGTCTGTCTGTCCGTCTGTCTGTCTGTCCGTCCGTCTATCTGTCCGTCCGTCTGTCTGTACGTCATTCCGTCGGTTTCTGTCTGTCCGTCTGTCCGTCTGTCTGTCTGTCCGTCCGTCTATCTGTCCGTCCGTCTGTCTGTACGTCATTCCGTCGGTTTCTGTCTGTCCGTCTGTCTGTCCGTCTCTCCGTCTGTCTGTTTGTCCGTCCGTCTGTCAGTCCGTGTCTGAGCATCTCTTTCTGCGTCTCCGTGTCTCTCTGCGTCGGTCTCTCTTTCTCGGGGATCTTGACGCGATGTCTGTCATATTCGGGTGGCAGAAGTTCTGGCTCGGGGCGCCAGGCTGTCACATGGAATTACGGCAAATGATTCTGCCAGCGACAGCTCCATCGACACCAGAGGGCGGCAAACAGAGGCGACGTCTAGCGAAGGAGGCTAATACCATACGAGTCTGTCAAGAGCTGATGCCTTCAGGCTGGAAATGTTTCTGACAGCCGCAGTTCCAAAGATAAAATATTTAGGTCTGGCAGAAGGCGATTTTTCTCTTAGTGTCATCGCAGAACAGCAACTGGTCACAGTTACGTCATTATTTAAAACTTACTAGTAACTGATGTGAATGGTAATGTCGTAGAGATTAGTTGCATAACCATTTGGATGGAACCTTCGAGGGGTACTTAAAAGACGATACATACATACACACGTACAGATATACATACATCCATATATACATACACACATGCATGTATACATCCATACATACATGTATACATACATCTATGCATGCATACATACATGTACACAGCGCAGCACGGTAGCCTACTGGAGAGTGCTCGGCTTGTAACGCGGAGAGTACGGTTCGAAACTCTCCTGAGACAGTTACTGTGTAGGGACCTTGTACAAGTCCTTCACTCACAACTGCTCGGCGCCATCGGGTGATGCTGAGTTTTCAGATAGTGGCGCCTAATAAATGCAGAAATAATAATACATACATACACATGTACATACACATATACATACATGCGTACATACACACACATACATACATACATGCGTGCATACACATACATACATACATGCGTACATACACATACATACATGCGTACATACTAAGGACGGTCCTGACTGGGGAGTTTCTATAGCGGTGTAATGTACTAATTCATCAATACATGTATGTATGTATACATGTATACACACATACATACATGCATGCATGGATACATATACAAATGCATACATATATAAATGCATACATACATACATATTCAGGACGGTCCTGACTGTGGAGTTTCTATAGGGTGGTGGAATGTAATGTCATGCGTAAATCTCCAAAATTTCTGAGTCACACAAAAGCATCATCAGGGAGACCAGTTTATACGCAGGCGCCATAACAAACGAGGTGCGCAAGAGCCAGGTCGTTGAGCTCAACTTAACACCATCAAATTCTGGCGTTAGGTCAGAATTCGTTGAGGGAGTAAAGTCGGGTGAGACAGGAGTACTAGGGTGGCAATCAATTGAGTTTCATTTTACCCCTAAAAGCTTAAGTTTTACCTTTTAATTGCTCTGAGACGGGTATTTCCTGTGAGTGTCTGCCCACTGCATTTACGTGGTACTTCAACTGGTACTTTAGGCGATTGGCTTAGCACAGGAATAGTAACTGTCAATCTAATCTAATCTAGTCTATCCTAATCTAATCTAATCATTGCAGTCTAGTCTAATTTAATCTAATCTACTCATTGTGACAAAGCGAGAGGAATCAAATGAACATTTAGTGCCACGATTTACCAAAGCGCCTGTAGTTTAGACAAAAACTCCGAAAGAGCTTCTGTATAGCTTAGGTTAAAAATCGGTAAGTTCAGGGTGTCTCATTTCCTCAAATATTCTATCGCCTCAACCAACAACTCGGCGCGTTTTCCCTAAAGGTTGGACATCGCCAAAACTCCGGAAGAGCTTCTGTATAGCTTAGGTTAAGAATCGGTAAGTTCAGGGTGTCTCATTTCCTCAAATATTCTATCGTCTCAACCAACAACTCAGCGCGTTTTCCCTAAAGGTTGGACATCGCCAAAACAAACTGCCGTCTTCGCATCATGAACAACAAGCCTTCATGCAGCGAAGTGCGATTCATAATCTAATCTCCGGATATTTTCAGCACTCAAATCAGCCAAGTCGTGGGAACCAGCTTATCCACAGGCGCTTATCAAGCAGAGTAGAGTTTAGACCAAAACAAATAGCAGATCGGATTGAACACGAAGCAGCGCAACCAAACAGGAAATCCGGCAGCGAGAAGCCATCCAGCTAATCCTCGCAACGCCGGGTTTTAACCCTTACTCCCTTACGTCCGTCTCCAATGGCGGTTCAGGTGCTGGATCTCGCGGTGTGGGGCACTCGCTGACTGCAAGGATGGAAGACGAATTGACGGAGCACATTTTCGAGTCGTCATCGTCAATAACCGACTCAGCAGCCGCGATGGTAAAACGTCAAATAACGAGCGAGAAATTGACGATCGAAAGCCGCCTTCTCCAACTCCGCCGCTCGTAGATTTCCTTCCTTCTAACCACGGATCCGGAGACAAAACAAGGAGGTCGTCTCTGTGTTGCCGCTCGCCTCGTCTTTTAGTCCGTCCTTCAGTCCGACCGTCAGTCCTTCCGTCCTCGCCTCCGTCTTTCAGCGCTACCTCCGTCCGTCCTTCAGTCCGTCTATTAGTCCGTACTTCCTTCCATCCGTCTTTCACTACGTCTGTCCTTCTGCCCTTACCTCCGTTTGTCCTTCCGTCCTTCACTCTGCTCATTCGTCCGTCCGCCTTCCCTCCACACATTCGTCCGTCCGTTCTTCAGTCCGCCCACTTGTCCGTACTTCCTTCTATCTGTCATTCACTACGCCTGTCCTTCTGCCCTTACTTCCGTGCGTCCTTCCGCCCACTCATTCGCCTCTTCATCCGTCCGTCCGTCTGTCCTATCATCTGCTCGTCCTTCATTCCTTGCGTGCGTCCATTCGACACACAACGGTATTCATAATTCAGAAAGCGGCGAACGACGGCGATTCGTGATCTGTCGGTGGCCCCAAAGGTTAATCTAACAATCGACGTCGGTGCCATAATGGAAGCCATTATTCTGCACGACCCTCTATTAGATCACCATCACAGACACGACGCTCCATCACTGCATGGCTGGTCGGATGCTGCATGCGCATCTCACCGAGTCTTCAGCCGCTGAAGCCGTAGGCACCGATGATATCGGACCCTTTGTCGTCGCCGGCCTAAAGTAGGTGTCATTTCCACAAGGCAACTTGTTGCACACGGTGACATGTTCAGGTGCAACGGCGGCAACAACGGACAGCATCTGACATGAGCAGCAGTGGACAACAGTTGTCCATCTGTCTGTCTGTGTGTCTGTCTGTGTGTCTGTGTCTGTTTGTCTGTGTCTGTCTGTCTGTCTATCTGTCTGTCTGCATACATTCAGACACACATAAATACATGCACGCTTAAATACATTCAGACCCCGTTAACAAACGGCTTCCTGTCGACAGAGGTCAGCACTGACCAATAGGTTCGCAGGTGGCAACTTTTGATGGATGCAGAGCATGACTTCATTACTGGTCATTCTGAGAGAAGCAATGATGATGACGATGATGAGGAGGAGGGGAGGATGAAGACGATGCTGCTGCTGATGATGATGATAGTGATGATGATGATAGTGATGGTGATGATGATGATAATGAAGATGAAGCTCCTGCTGCTGCTGATGATGATGATAGTGATGATGATGACGACGATGATGAAGACGATGCTCCTGCTGCTGCTGATGGTGATGATGATGAAGACGATGCTCCTGCTGCTGCTGATGGTGATGATGATGAAGATGATCCTGCTGCTGCTGCTGATGGTGATGATGATGCCTCCTTGTCTTCAACACTGGTCACGAAGCACTTCTTATTAGACAAGTCACGTGCCCGGCAGGTGCGAGCACATCATATCTCTGTGCGACACCACGTCACGCAGGACCTACAGCTGAGGCTCTCTATAGTCAAGCACTATGTCATGCATCATAACGGTTTCAGATGGCTACCATATTTTCTTCTTTAACCAGAATAATATCTATAACTTCGCAATATATTTTTAAACCCAGACACATAATTTTCAGTTTGAGTAATAATAATAACAACAACAACAACAATAATAATCATAATCATAACAATCATAATAATAATAATAATAATAATAATAATAATAATCATAATAATAATAATCATAACAATAATAATAATAATCGCCATTACAATAATAACAATAATATAATACTCGTAATCCAAGAAGGCCCGACTTTTTCAACAGCCTTGGACATCACACTGTCCAGATACTTGGAGACAGCAGAGAAACCAAATTCCTCTATCAGCACTTATCTATGGCCACCGAGCGCTTCAGCGCATTTCCTTTCTGCAGCACCTCAGCCACCAAACACAACACTACGGAGACTAGCCATCCCAGAAAAAATGCCGCCCCTAAACTTTGTAAACCTGAGGGAACATGTGTACCTTGGGTAACAATTAATAATAATAATAACCATTATCATTGTATTAACTATATATTAATATTTGTATTGTATTAATTAAACTTGGATTGTTTGGACATATCTGTAGAATGAAGGATGACAGAAATATTAAGACTCTGATGTTTGGAATTATGGAAGGTACGAACAAAAGAGGCAGACCACATCGAGAGTGGGTGGATGACATTGAGGAGTGGTGTGGCGCGGACTTGCAGAGACTGGGACATGCGGCTCAAAACAGAATCGAATAGAGAAACATTGTGAAACGGGCATCGGACACCTACGGGCATTGAGCCCACGGTTATTGATGATTAATTATATATTAATATTTGTATTGTATTAATTATATATTAATATTTGTATTGTATTAATTATATATTAATATTTGTATTGTATTAACTATATATTAATATTTGTATTGTATTAAATATATATTAATATTTGTATTGTATTAATTATATACTGATATTTGTATTGTATTAATTATATATTAATATTTGTATTGTATTAAATATATATTAATATTTGCAAACTTAATGGGAAAATCTTTTAAACAATATTAGAATTTATATGGTTATATCGATAGTTGTGAGAATCTGCAAATTTCAAATATTGCAATGCCAATATAAAAATAATTAATGGAACAACAAGCACTTCTTAGCTGCAGATAATTTATTGTAAAAGTCAGCACGCATAAACCTGGATGCTGCACTTTCTTTGCAACAAATCACTCAACTCTAGGCAACCGATCATAAAAATTGGCCCAAAAACAATGCCTTGATGAATAACAACAGGTTTCCGATTTCGCTCCTGCAGCGTCTCAGCTCAGGCTTTGTCTCGTAGCGGCAAGAAAAGAAAGATAATGCAGTGATATTAATTAAAGCGACAAAGCGTTTCGAATTACGGCCTACGGCAACAACAACTGGACTGGATACGAGATGTAACAAATGTAGGGAAAATTTGTAACGTCTAATGGGACACTTGTTTACGATTCCAGTCAGAGATAGTCAGGGACAGAACCGACACGATCTAGACATACAAACGACAACAACAGAGACAGAGGAACAGTCAGAGATAGAGACAGCCTCGGGTAGACACCCACAAGAAAAACACAGGCAAGAGAGAAAGATAGGGTGACAGAAACAGACAGACAGACAGACAGACAGACCAAGAGAAACTCTCAGATGGATACACAGAGACAGCAAGAGAGATAAGCAAGACACACAAAGTGTTCAGAGACAGAGACAGAACAAGACAGACTCAGGCCGACACCCAAAGAGACACAACGACAGAGAGACGGAGACAGCAAATCAGACCCATCCAGCCACACGGACGAGGACCTAAGCCCCCCACCATCGCCGTTGTGAACAATCTGCAGGAAATGCAACGCCCACGAAGCCCAACAAACGCCACCATCCGCCACGAAATGAAACACGATAAAGCTTTCAGTAATCTCCAGCCACTCGCCGCCAATCGTTCGCCCCTCGCTAATAGTGAGCATCCCACGGAGCATCGGATTCTCCGCCCGCTGACAGCCTGATAATACCGAGTATCGAACCGTCTGTTCCTAAAGAACACCCAATCTGTTCCCAAGGAACACCCAATCTGTTCCCAAGGAACACCCAATCTGTTCCCAGGGAACACCCAATCTGTTCCCAAGGAGCACCCAATCTGTCCCCAAGGAACACCCAATCGTCTGTTACTAGGAAACATTCGATCGTCGTCTGCTCCCAGCGGAATCCAACTGTCTGCGCCTCTGAGCATTCGACCGTCTGCTCGCAGCGGGAAAGCAATCGTCTGCTCTTACTGAGCATCGAATTCTTTTCTTCTAGTAAGAAAGAGCATCTTACGCCATCAGGTGCTGTAAGTCCAACACGTGACCCCACGGGGCGCATGAAATCAGTTCGAAAACAACTGAACCCAGCAGGAATCGATGTCAGACGACAATTGCCGAGTAAAAATCCATAAGACACGTACGACGGAAACCATAAAAACCGTTACCACGCAGGATAAACGTCATCCCGCTAAAAATGCCCCAAACCCCCGACCCTTCAAATAATAAATCATTTACCATTTTCATCTGACTTCCACGTCGTTTAAGTCAACCGCGGTCAGACTGACTATCCTGACTCCCCTTCTTCCTCTTATCCCTCTTCCCGCTCCAATTCCAAACATCAACCACCGTAGCCGCCACGCTGACTCTCTGCCTGACTCTTAGATCTTGACCTGGAACCGAACACTTTTGCCTATCGATTTTGTTTTGACTGAGCGCCTGTGAATAAGCTGGTCCCCGTGACGTGGCTTTCGTTGGGCGCCGTAGAAATCTCGGAATTACGATTACGGTTACGACTTCTTCGGTGAAAACAACACAGCCTCCGCTCAACGCATAATATCCAAACGTGGAAAGTTTAAGCAACGAAAATTACCCCAGCAAATATGACCAAAAGCATGAAAAACGTGAAAATGAAGTTAACGGACGAATTCAAGAAATGAAATCCTCCGCGGAAAGCCGTAACTTACAACAGTAATAGAATAGCTTGGTAAATTCTGCCAGAATAACTAGCCATTTTATAACAACGCTTGATTAGTGGATGCAAAGCGCCTCTGAGGAGTTTCCCTAAGTGGCGCTTTATAAATTTTTGATTACATTTTTTTGATTACATTGCATTAGAATAATCGCCGGGAGGTTGCATGGAATGACTACTGAAAAATGTTTTAAAGGCTTCAATATTACGAAGTTTGAATATATAAATATCAAATACCTTTGTTCGTGTTTAGATATAGGGGAGCCTGACCATAATGCATTGCCAGTTGTATTTGGTAATTATTTCAAGTGTTGATGACACATGTATGTATGTATGTATGTATGTATGTATGTGTATGTACGCATTTTCTACGAGATCTCAATGAACTACAACAAAATTTTGCCAGAACTAATACCAAGCAACTGCTTTCAAATATGCAGACCCTTCATTATGTAGCTCAATTCCTAAGAATTTACTTTCTTTACCTCATTTTTGTTTATTCAGATTGTTCGGTATCTAAGTGATTCTTGCGACTGAACAGTGCATAATTTATATGAATTTTAGTTCAAAGTAGTAGGCTATTTCTGTTCTTTGTCGACAGATGTTCTCATTTTAGTTAAAAATTTAGTTAAGCTGCTCGTATACAAAGGCATTACCCATCTATATATTATTGTGTACTAGGCTGCCCTAAATTAGCGGGAGCTTGGCCCCTTTTGGGCAGACCTTTGCATCCACTTAACCGTTTATGTTATTTACACTTGCAATGTTTATTCTGTTTATTCTGGTGCAACAAACACTTCTTAACAAGTGTTTTGTGTTTTCAACACAAATTTGTCGAGTTTCCTGTGTCGCACGTATTTCTTCATGGACCACAGTTCTGTTTCAAAGGCACATATGACGCTGAGGTTCTTCGTCGCCGGCTGAACTGTTTCTTCATAGGCGGCCCTAATTAAGGGGGACTCTTGTCCCTTCTGGGTCCACCGTTAGCACCCCAATAACCTGTATACTTCAATAACCCCGATAGCCTGTATAACCTGTATGCTTAACTTGTATCTGTGAATTTCTTTTTGGGGGATTGATAATTAATCAAAGATTGATTGAATGGTGTAATGGGGATTGCCGCCCTCAATACGCGGTGCTGGCGGGAAGGAAGTGGGTCTACAATTCTACAAGTTTGTTTGCCGGTGGTCACGTACACCCACAATACTGCATCATAATTTTTCCTATGAATCCATCACTGTCTACTCGCCACAACACACACCGGAAGTCATATCAATGCCTACTTTCATAAATACGCCACCTAGCGGATTAATGTCCGGCAGTCGCCACTGGCCAATACGTTTCCAAACTGTCAACCTTTACAAACCACACTTTACATTACAACCTAGCTTATACACAGCGTTGCATACGGTAATTAATTCCAAATCATTACTTTACTGACACGGACTACATGCACCGTCTAGTAGTTCCAATGTTTAACGACATCTTATGGCATCAAAGGCCGTTGACGTCGCCCTCCTTCTTTATCCAGGCTTGGGACTGGCACCACCCGACTAAAGGCAGTGGCGGAGTTAAGCACCGTCCACAGTAAGTGGCACCTTTAATACGTCTTAAAAGGCGTTATATAATCGCTTTGAAACATATATACAATCAGTAATACTGTGATAACATTTCCTTTGCGTTTCCGCCTTCTCCATTTATCGCTTCTTATCCTCAAGGCCCCAGAAAGGTATCTGCGACATAAGAGGAAGCCGCGACATTTCCTTATCGGTCACCAGGTGGCCAGATGTCATCACGACATGACATGTAGAGAGATGGCGTGGCAAAGTAACCTTCAAACACAAAGTAACCTTCAAGCCCGTCAACGTCACCAGAGCACAGCCTTGTTAAACTATCCAACTGATTTGATATTATGCTTTCTTAGGCCTTCTCAAGGTCATCTTCCGACCTCGTTAAGGCTCAGAGGGCATGACAGAAATTTACTGACCCAGATCACCCTACTTTGTATATGACCCAGAAAAAACGACTAGCAACAGTGTACATGTAGCTTATCCATTTACAAATTACTTTTCAAATATTTTCTAATATTTCGACGAGCAAATTCAAAGAAACTAATTGGGAAGCCTAGCCCTTTGAAACTCAATCCAGTCGAATCTCATGGAAAGGGAAAATATAAGGACAAATTGTTATTATTATTATAATAATTCTGTTATTAGTTTTCACACGAAGAAGACATGATCCCTCAGGCTCCTAAAAATATCATTATTATTATGACAAACATGGACACAAGATCATTACAATCTATACAACAATATTAATTGTTTCGTTATTAATAATTTTTCAACATATCACGAAGTTTGGTTTGCACCAGTTTTGCAAAGCTTCCTTGTTTATAATCATTTCTTCCATTTTCCGATGAATAATTTTATTACACTGTATGCATTTTCCTTGTGCTTAATAAAGTAGTATTTATTTGTTCAACTTATATGCTATATCGCGGCAAACAATTAAACTGAAAAGATGCATCCAGGTTTTGTGGCGGTAAGTTTCTATAAATATTTTTCCTAAGCATTGCGAAGAACGCTGGTCTAGTTAGTTACATCGGTAAACGCGTATGCCTAGGAGCCTCTGTGCGCGAGGATTCAGGGTTTGCAACCCGAAGGTGGGTTATTTCGGAGATTTGAATCTCCAGCAAACACGGTTCGTGAACGGGGAACTTAAATGGCTTGGCGCCCATTCAAAGGGACAGCGGTGGTGAAGGGTCTCGTCACCCAATCGATTCATTGAGAAATTAACAGGGCCGAGGCCATAAGGTTGTTATATAAAACCCTGCACATTTACATTTAATTCAAATGGACTTTTCGATAGTTGAATAACCGAAGAACTGCGGTATTTTGAGACAATTGAAAAATAGGACTGGAATATCAGTCCCTTATGGCAGTCCCATGTACGAGAGTGAGAATTCATTCAATCATTCATTCACTCAGAGAATTTATACAGCGCCCCTTCAAGTAGAATACCCACAGGCGCTCCCAGCCCAGGCCAAGGAGAACAGTCACTGTTAGTGATACCACTTTCTCTGCCTGGATTTACGAGGTTGGGTGGCCTGTCTCATCACCCTCACCATCTGATCTCCCCATCAACATCCTGATAACAATTGACGTACTCATTCCACCGCCCAATTCACCAGAGGGCGCAAGTGAAGCAGGAATTACGATATCTTTACATATATATATATATATATATATATATATATCTTTAAGTCCTTGCGGGGAATTGAACCCCCACCTCAGGGGCCTTGGGCTCGGATCAAAATGCTGGACAGGTCGAATCGACCCACCCGACGTCATCCAGCTTCAGCGGCAAATGCGTCAGCCATCGATCGATGCATTTCGCAGTCAGACAGCAGCAGTGGAAACTCAATTTGGCCGACAGTTAAAATCCGACCATTACCGGCACAATCAGCAATCCGAATACCACTCAACACATGCCATGGTGGAAGGCACACGGGTCTTTGGGTCTCCTATTGGTCTTAGGTCTTCCACTGTTCTTTGGTTCTTCCATTGTTCTTTGGTTCTTCCGTTCGTTCTTTGGTCTTCCATTGTTCTTTGGTCTTCCATTGTTCTTTGGGTCTTCCGTTGGTCTTGGGTCTTCCATTGTTCTTTGAACTTACATTGTTCTTAGGTTCTTCCACAGGTCTTGGGTCTTGCATTGGTCTTGGGTCTTCCATTGTTCTTTGATTCTTCCGTTGGTCTTGGGTCTTCCATTGTTCTTTGGTTCTTCCACTGGTCTTGGGTCTTCCATTGTTCTTTGGTTCTTCCACTGGTCTTGGGTCTTCCATTGTTCTTTGATTCCTGTGTTAGCTTTGGGTCTGCCACTGGTCTGTGGTTCTTCCTTTCGTTCTTGGGTCTTATATTGTTCTTTGGTCTTCCATTTTTCTTTGGTTCTTCCATTCGTTCTTGGGTCTTACACTGTTCTTTGGGTCTTCCGTTGGTCTAGGGTCTTCCATTGTTCTTTGAACTTCCATTGTTCTTAGGTTCTTCCACAGGTCTTGGGTCTTCCATTGTTCTTTGATTCCTGTGTTAGTCTTGGGTCTTCCACTGGTCTGTGGTTCTTCCCTTCGTTCTTGGCCCCTTGGTTTCCACTGATTTTTGGTTTTCCCACTGGTCTTGGGTTTTCTCATGGGTCACACTGGTAGGTGGGATCAGGCAGGCAAGCAGGCAAGATGAGACAAGACAGGCAGGCACGCAGGCAGACAGACAGACAGACAGGAAGAACATTGTCATGCACCAGGAGATAGTTTGAAGACTAAGAGAAGAGAAGGCACTGACCTCCATTCCTTGCCTTCTGTTTTTTCTCTGCTACTCTGGACAACAGGCACTTCTAAAGTGTAGTGTACTACAGCGTAGCGTAGGGCAGGTTATACTAGGATGATGTTGTGCGGCGTGACCCAGTGAAGCATATGGTAGTGTAGGGCAGAGTAATGTAATGTGGAAAAGTGTAGTTTAGTGTTGTGTAGTTAGCACAGTGTGTATGTGGTGTTTTGTAATTTAATGTTGTGTAGTTAGCATGTGTGTGTATATGGGGTGTTTTGTAGTTTAATGTTGTGTAGTTAGCACAGTGTGTATGTGGTGTTTTGTAATTTAATGTTGTGTAGTTAGCATGTGTGTGTATATGGGGTGTTTTGTAGTTTAATGTTGTGTAGTTAGCATAGTGTGCATGTCTGGTGTTTTGTAGTTTAATGTTGTGTAGCTAGCATAGAGTGCATGTCTGGTGTTTTGTATATCACGTGAACAATATTAAAGGCACAACTGGATGCAAATGAGAAATGTTCCAAATCACTGTGACCTGAACTTCTCAGGTTTAAATAAAACGACAAAATTAATTAATTATCTGAGACAGACTCATCAGAAGACTGTCACCTTGCTAAGATAATTAGCAACCAGGTAAGAACAGAGTGCACCTGTAGGAATGGATCAAACTCATGCAAATCAGGTTATATAGCCAGCTAATTACCGAGTTCTTTATCCATGCCATCGCCCTTTTAATTAGTCTTATAAGGCACAGGCAGGCAGACAGACAGACAAACACAGACACACACAGGCACACAGACAGACACACACCCACAGACACATGCACAGACACAGACAGACAGACACACACAGACACAGCAGACACACAGACAGGCACACAGACACAGAGACAGACAGATACACACACAGACACTACACTACACTTACATCACTAACTAGACATACAGTCAGACAGATAGAAAGACAGACATGAAGTAAAACAGACCGTGAGAAATAAAGGCAGACAGACACTACACTAACAAACACCACACTAACAACACAGACAGACAGACAGGCAGGCAGACAGACAGACAGACAACCAGCCCATGACACATAGTCCACACACGCACACACTCACACACGCACCCATACAGAGACTAATATGTGACGAAAGAATTGAGGTGAGAGAGCCCTGATAGAAAATCGGTCAAAACACTTTAATATCCGACTGATATTCCCGGCGATTGCGGCCTGCAACATCCTACCAGCCGCTAGGTGGCTACGTGTCGCTGGAAACACGACGGTTAAACGGTGCGTGCCGAGAGGGCACATCCGGGTGACGACGGGCTACCTGATCAGAAAAAACTCTCCTCGGCAAATTGAGAAAATTACGCCACTGGACCTGGCCGATTTAACACCACGTAATGACACGAATCAAACCACGATTAGGCCCACTCTCGTGTTTTTCCGTGCTTCCATTTCACCCATCCTCTTTGATATGCCCCATTTTCACCCAGTTTTTATGCCACCCCATTCTACCCATCATCACAGGTTAAAATGCTCAACGCTGAATGCTCACTTTTATACATTGGACCGAGATTCGAACCCATAATGCTGAGGGCAAAGCCAGACGCATTACGGTCCGTGCACGGGGACCTTAAATGGCGCCCATTCAAACTGGCAGCGGTGGTGAAGGATCTCACCCGACAAATTCACTGAAAAATGAGCAGGGTCGACGCCATACGGTCGCTACAGACAAACCTTTACATTTACATTGTGCATTTACCATTCAGCCACAAAACCACTGCGCTCCGGCTAAATTCAGCTCATCAGGGAAAATGATGTGATTGGCCCGGGTAATTAGAAGACAGGTAAAGCCAGGTAAACAAATTAGCGCTGGTGGCTGGCTGGAAACACCGCCATTAACGACTTCAATCAATTCGTTTCAAGAAGGGATGGTCTCATGTTGGGTCCTCGGTTGAGGGATAACGGACAATCCCAAATATCACCCACCGTAGCTGCCAGGCTGTCTCTCTGCCTGACTCTTGGATCTTGACCTGGAACCGAACACTTCTGCCTATCGATTTTGTTTTGACTGAGCGCCTGTGAATAAGCTGGTCCCCGTGACGTGGTTTTCGTTGGGCGCTGTAGAAATATGTAGGGATTACGCTTACCATTACGATTACGTTCGCCCCCACAAAATTCGCAGCCTCACATTTGCCTAACTGTTCTGTCACTATATCCCAACTTAAATGGAGCAACTCACAACCTCTTACGCGTAAATGTAACAAACTGTAAACTATTTATACGAGACTTGTTTCAGTAATTACATTGCATTTAATTACGTCACATTATGTCACATTACGCGTCGTGACGTCACGTGTCGATACTGCATCACAGAACTGATCTTGCGCTACGTCTGCCAATTTTGCATCTGTCTCTATTTTTTGATTCTTTACATCTGTATTTTCCTGCCTTTGCGGTGAATAAGCGTAATATATATATATATATATATATATATATATATATATATATATATATATATATGAAATCACACAAAATATGAATCGAATTTTGATAATTATATTATGTTCGAGATGGCTTCGCGAAAGTGATTTGGCAGGCAGACAGTAGAATCAGGATTTTCAGTTAGCGGCGCAAACAGAAAGCCTTAGTACCAGACTTTGACAAACAGCTCTGAACTGCTGCCAACACACTCAGAAAGATCAAAAGCATGTGTGCATCGTCTACTTATTTATATTGCGCCTACGGGGATTGATAAAAAGTGCTGAAATGTTGCCAATATGATCGGAGTAGTCTTATTGCCCATTAAGACCTGGACTGATTTTACCCAAGCGGCTGCGAAATGTTTTATTGCTACGGATCTGGGAATCCACATCAAACCAGCTCTCTAAACAGTAGCCCTATCAGGATACAAGAACACTCCCTCCAGTCTCTTTGCAATAGCAGTCCATGTCCTAGATTTATATGCAGCCTTTATCTTTAGCCCCGTCTGTCCACATCGTTGTGGCCGATACTCAAGATTTACCCCACCGAGTTTGCATAAATGAGGCAGGGCTTTGAACCAACCCAGCCCATGATATACGCTGCTATGGCCCTGCATACGAGTTCTGAGCTTAATCTATGGTAATCCAACGTGAAGCAGCTTACTATGGATGAATTATTCAATACAGATTGGTACAGTGTGTTGTGGCATCATAGACACGTGTGGACCTTGTAAATTGTCTATCTATCTACACCGGGCCCTTCCCTTAACACGTTCTATTATATCATGGATTCTGGTAAAACACGGTCGGTGACATAGATCCTAAAATAAATTCGCATGAAGAAAATAACTCATAACATAACCTAGTTATAAGGCGGTCCTCGATATGGCTCCCAAAGACCACATTATCAGGAGGTTGTTGTGTATAGATGTCCATCTACATATTATAACGTATTTCTGCATTTATTAAGCACTATTGTCTAATGACTACGCACCAATTGAAGGCACTTCACAAATGTGAGTGAAGGACTTGCTCAAGGTCCCTGTGCAGTAACCCTCTCAGAGGAGGCTCGAACTGTGCTCTTCACATTACGAGCCCAGCTCTCTATCCGATCAGTTACTGATATGAGTTTGTACATATCTCTAGTTCCTGTCATAGCTCCAATATAAATCCTGTTAGTTATCTCTCAAACTGTGTACTAAAATTTGATTTTAAACTGTTAAAGGCACATTACCCTATTGGTCAAACACTTGTCTTGTAAAGTCAATCCTCTGCATCACCGTTTACTGTCACTGCACTTCTTCTTACTGTTTTGAGTGTGATGATCACAGAGCTAATCTCACATGACGCAAAAGACTTCATTGACACATTGTTGCTTGTCAAGTGTGTGGGACACTGTGGACCGAGTACAGCAGAGACCCGTTTTAATTTGCTCCATTATAACACGAATTCTGATATCACATGGCTGTGGATATGGATCCAAAAATTAATTAACCTTTAGAAACTTAACTTGTTATAACAGAACCTCATTATAAGGCGGTTCTTGATTTGGCTCCCGAAGACCGCATCATAATGAGTTTCTGGCGTATTGAAGAAAGAATTTCAAATTAACAGAATTCATTACTTGCAAAAAGGTATTTTAAAGATTTTTTACTGTTTTGTATGCACTGTTCATTGTAAAGTGTAGCCATTGTGGATTGAACATCCAGGAGACAATTTAAAACTTACCAAAACCCACTCTTTGTAGAAAAGTATTTTAAAGATTTTTTACTGTTTAGTGTGCACTGCTGATTGTAAAGTGTGGACTGAACATCGAGGAGAGAATTTAAGACTTACCAGAACCCATTCCTCGCAGACAAATTCACCCTGTTACTGAAGTCCAGATTCATCCATTTGAACAGAACACCAAGAACTGAACAAAAGAACGAGTGGCCTCTGGCCAAACCAGGTCAGCTCACCGGAACTCTAAGAACAAAACAAGAACAAAACAAACCATTCGGTAGAAATTCATTTTAAAAAATACATCAACCAATACGCAAATAACTGAACCTTTTATTATTGTCAGCAAAACATTCCTACAGGACATCATCTTTTAGTTTTTTCCTAACCCTAAAATCAGAAACACTGTTCACTAGAAAAAACTATATCTCCTTAAATAAACACAAGTTTTCATTTATTCAGACTCTTCGACAGCACTTAACGACTGCCAATTACGGAAACTAATTTAGTCAGAAGACATACATGCATAACTGCTAAAGTCTGCGAGCTACATACACTAACGTCGTCAGAAGAATTCCGCAAATACAATATTATTTTTCAAGTAACAAAGCATTCTCAATTTTATGGAAAGGTTAGGTGGTTGAAGGACCTGAAGGTACAGTAACAAGCATTAATCGTCCACATCAAGGACTTATTTGTCAAGGACTTGTGTATCAAGGACTCAGACGTCGAAAACTTCTACGTCAAGGACTTTACATCAAGCACTTATGCATCAAACACTTACGCGTCAAAAAGGTCTCCATATAGTAACGATCTCAGGGAAGAAAGCTCGAACCCACACACTATGCATTAGAAGACAAACGTTCAACCAAATCGGCAGTCGCTTCCCTATGAGCATGTAGACCTACCCTGACACCCCTTATTCCTCTTATCTCTCCCTCCTCTCCAACCCCAAGCCCCATCCCCATAGCTGCCACGCTGTCTCTCCGTCTGACTTTTTGATCTTGACCTGGAACCAAACCCTTTTGCCTATCGATTTTATTTTGACTGAGCGGCTGTGAATAAATCGGTCCCCACGACGTGGCTTTCGTTGAGCGCTGTAGAAATCTCGGAATTACGATTACGGTTACGATTAAAACCAATCGGAACGAAATCACCATGCCATCGAACTGCACAGCACGACCGCCAATAATGGCGTCAGTGCAACATTGTAGCGATCTCTATTTCTGCACGAAACCACCCATCCGAAAATTGAATCCCCGAGCTTCGGTTGCCCGTTGCACGCCACGCAGTGCAAACACAGTTTGTATTCTTCGGATTTAGCGACAGAACTGATGGAAAATTGATTTTCATCTAAAGAAGAGTCAGGAACTCTGTCACTCTTCGTCCGTCTGCACGTATTTGCTCCATCCGACCAGACTCCTCCTTTGTATCTGTTCTCCTTCATCCAGCACGATTTTCATTTGCCTGCGTGTGTTTTATTGCCGAATTCACCCTTCTACTCTATTCCCCGAGACAGTAACTGTCTCTTTGCACCCTGAGCAAGTCCACAACCCACTCTTACATAGTGCCATCCAATGATATAAATCATTGTGTGTGCGTGCCTGCGTGCATGCCTCCGTGCGTGCGTGTGCGTGTGTGTGTGTGTGTGTGTGTGTAAACTTCATTTGCACTAGGCAGGCACAAAATGTATCCAAATGCACAAAAACACAAACGAAAAATCACAAAATCTAAAAATCTAAAAGCAAATTGCAACCACAGCTAAAAACATTCCTTTCAGCTTCTCCTTCGACGGCTGAATGCACTGGTGAATGTACAACACCCTTTTTTCGACTTCGGTTAGGTTACGGCGCTATATAAATTGCCTTATTATTATTATTAACCATCGCTCCACTGGAGACTTAAACTCTGCAAACATGCAATCCACAAGCAGAAGAGCAGCTCCTTAAGCCGCCTACAGAAGACGAGTTCAAGAGTCAGCAACTTCATTTTTCTTAGCCTCGGCATATAAAGGCGGGTGGCCAGCCCTCTCCCGCATCATGTTATCGTCCCACTTACACTGTACAGTCAGTGTACTCATTATAACTGTTTGCTATGGGGCATAAGAGCAACAGAAATCTCGAACCAAATTTCTGCCATGGCCAGGATTCGAACCTCTGATCCCTTGACTGAAAGTCCTTCAGTCTAACCACTAGACTCCTTGGGAACCCCAATCTAACAGTGCACATATTCTGCCTGAAAGACACGCACACATTTTATGCTGGTGCTATATAAATGCAAATATAAATAAGAAACAGAAATAAATCAATGGATAAGGCCAGGGACCAGATTAAACGACAGGAAAACAAAGTTTATTGAACAGTAATTTAACCATTAATAGAACCAGGGTCTGCTAAATGCAGACACCAGTGTGGCTAGAATACTCCTAGACACAGACTGTCTCATGTCAAAGCACATTCACTGTATCCTGCCACCAGTCTTGTCTAAATTATTACAATGTCTGGCAAAAGGCCACTCTTACTGTAAGTGTCTGTGTTCATGCTTGTGTATATGATGTGTGTACTTCTATCTGTGTATAGATGTATGTGTATGTATGCATGGGTGTATGTATGTATGTATGTATGTTTGTATGTTTGTATTTATGAATGTATGTGTGTGTAGGTATGTGTATGTATGTATGCATGTATATATGTATGTATGTATGTATGTATGTGCATATCTGTGTATGTATGTGTGTATGTATGTGTATGTATGTATGCATGTATGTATGTATGTATGTATGCATGCATGTATATGTATGTATGTATGCATGCATGTATGTATATATGTATGTATGTGTGTATGTATACATGTATGTATGAAGATGCTTACAATGTCTTCTAATGACCTCTTTAAGGCGCTGCACACATGGATATCTAACAGATCCGCTTATTACTAAACAGTCGATTTCCATAATGCTCAGGTACTAATTATTATCTCCCGTTTACAGATATTGTTCTTAGGAGTCTAAGCCGATCAGAAGCAGCCATTTTTCCACTAGCAACCAGTAAAATCAGCCAAGTCACGCAGCTTTTGCAATTCGAGGCATCAGTCGCGTGATGTCAGCGGGCAGTAAACTCTCACGGTAACCCGTTTAACGACGGTTAATTTCGGTTCGACCATTTACGCAAATCGTAAACAGAGCTATAAAAGCAGGCAGCAAACAAAGCAGTGTAATTATTCCATGCGAGCCTTCCGAAAGACAAGGGTTTTGGAGCACAACGGGATGGCATCGCTGGATGGATGCTGATAGCGAAACTCCGGCCTGGAAACATGGGAGGCCGCATTCCAGCGAAAAGCGAACACAGCACCTTCCACCAATTAGGCTTTCAATGGCCAAATAAATTCATTGCAGGTCTTTGCTGCGGGTTAGCAGCTTACCCGTTTATTGCGATACGGTCGTTGTTCAACAGGATCTGAATGCTGTAGGGTAATATAATCTCAATTTATGTAGCTCCACTCGACAAACACTTCACACCAGTGATCAATTGTTCATGCAAACCTTTCAACAGCATGACTTAAAAGCCATCTGGTTCATATAAAGGGTTAAAACAGAGCCAAATCTTGCAAACCTTTGAACAGCAGGCCTAAAACTGCTTTCTTTAAACAAATGGCTAATTGTACCAGTTCTTGTAAACCTTACAAAAGCATGATGTAAAACCACTTGGTTCAAACAAGTGGCTAAAACTGGACCAATGCTTAAAAACCTTCGAATAGCACAAATTAAAATCCACTTGGTTCACACACATGGCTAGAACTGAATCAGTACAAGCATACCTTTCAACAACATAAAGTAAAAACCATTGGGTTCAAGAAATGGCTAAAACTCAACCAATTCCTGCAAACATTTTAACAGTATGATTAAAACCCACCAAGTTCAAACAAGTGGCTAAAACTCAACCAATTCCTGCAAACATTTTAACAGTATGATTAAAACCCACCAAGTTCAAACAAGTGGCTAAAACTCAACCAACTCCTGCAAACATTTTAACAGTATGATTAAAACCCACCAAGTTCAAACAAGTGGCTAAAACTCAACCAGTTCTTGTAAACATTTGAACATCACGTTGACAAAATCAACAAATTCAGTCTCCACCTCTTCCCAATCGGTCTGGTCTGATCAGGCAGTATTTGCCAACGGTGAACTTTAATACACTCTGATGTTAAACTATCTCCAAAGCATCCTAATCGTAATCGTAATCATAAGCTCGAGAATTCAACAGCGCACAACGAAAGCTAAGTTGCAGGAACATAAAAGGCGCTACATTAATTGCCTAGATAATTAACTAATTAACCAGCATAACCGTGTATTTATATAGCGCCATTTACAGGTGGAATGGAATTCGGTTCCATAGTTAAGAGTTAGAATGAAGAGATCTATGAAAGACGTGGAAGAATAATGATTTTTAACTTTAAAAAACAGCTGAAATTCTATTTACTGCATCACTCTTAGTACTTTTGACTTTGTAAATTACCCTAGAAGTAGCCTGCTGATTACAATTCTATATAAATTGTCTTCATTACATTACATTACATTACATCAAGTTTAACACAGACGACAACCATCACTGAATAACATTCCAAAGCATCTATTTATCTCTCCTCTTCCTTTTTTCCTTCTTCCAAAGTTACAGAATGCAGCGGTCATTGGTTCCACAGACAATTGACTTTGGCCAGAAATAGCTCCACTTGGTCGTATAAAGTGCCTACAAATTCCAGCTACTTCAATAACAAAACAAAATGACTGATAGCCAATAAAAGCCTGCAAAACAATTTCAAGAAAAAGAATGCAGTACATGGAAGGCGAAGGTCACGTCGAATCATCAGAATAAATGGAAGAAAAAACATCAGGTTACATATTTTAGGCACAAGCTTTTGTCAGATCAATTGGAAAATGACGGAGGTCGCTTGCTCGCTCGATCACTCATTCTTGCTGATCACCACAATTATGCTAGACAATACATTGCACTGGGAAGTAAGTAAGTGGGCAGCCACAGACGGTAAGATGAACCAAGGTGCTCTAAATCATTCCTCAGACCACTGATTATCTTTAAAATGTGCTACATAAATAACCAGATATATAAGTACGTATGTACACGTATATTCCTCATGAACCACTTTTGCAACTTGTACTGGCATCACTTCCATTCTCATATAGGGTCTTTTTGTCCTTGCCATCACAATTAAATTACCACCCTTTGTTTCTGGATTTTGGTTGATTTGACATGGAATGGCACTACTAGTGAAGAACTTACTGGTATCAGTACTATTAGAGCATTTACTGGTATCAGTACTAGTGAAGAACTTACTGGTATCAGTACTAGTAGAGCATTTACTGGTATCAGTACTAGTGAAGAACTTACTGGTATCAGTACTAGTTGAATATTATCAACTGATGAAACATTCAAGGCATTCAATGAAAACATGGAACGTCAATGTCTGCACTCAGCCAGTGAGCTGTAAAGACAGTCTTTTCATTACTTCTACCAGGAGAATCAAACCCCTTGTAATTTGACAATAGAGAAGTTCGCTTATACAGGGACAAGCCCATAATCCATCAGTCACAATTAGATCAGTTAAAACCAAGGACAACTCCAGGGGCCACATCGGCCTAGATCCCATTCGGTTCTAAGTAAGTAAGTAATGCATTTGCTAACACGCTATATGTCCATTGGCTGAGTGAGCAACCGCAGACATGGGAGGGTCACAACAATCAGTCAACAAAAGCAAGTTAAAACAAATACACCTTAAGCCGCTCGACGAATGTGTCTAGCGAGACGCTACAGCAAGTAATGTAAACATGCAGATTGTTCCAGGTGGATATTGCAGCACGGCTGATTCCTCTGAGCTACTGAACCTGAGTCTATGAGAGGATTATGGCTGGAGTGGCCCCTATCTGACTCTTGGGAAGCCACTCTTAGTTCTTCATACTGGCTTTCTAAGCTCAGATGGAGGACCAGGGCCGGTGTGGCCTCTTGATCCACCTGACGAAAACTGATAGATCTACTAGACCACCAGTCATTTAATACATTCCTCTTTCACAGATCCCATCCTAACTCCCCTTCTTCCTCTTATCTCTTTCTCCTCTCCAATCCCAAACACCACCACCCATAGCTGCCACGCTGTCTCTCCGTCTGACTTTTAGCTCTTGACCTGGAGCCGAACCCTTCTGCCTATCGATTTTGTTTTGACTGAGCGCCTGTGAATAAGCTGGTGCCTGGACGTGTCTTTCACTGGGCGCTGTAGAAATCTCGGGATTATGATTACAATTAATACATGGACTGGAAATTCACATGGCATAAAAGCGGACAAACAAACCACTTTGGCCGCAGACAAGAATCCAAAATGGCCGCATAAAGACGGCAGTGCAGGCGGTGCCTGGAATCTTCTTATCATGGATTCTTTAATCAGTCACAGGCAAGCCGTCAAGGATTTTTAAGAAATATCTGATTGATTGCCTTTTGTATCCAGTGAAGTATAATGCTAAAAGACAATGAGTAGCATTCAGGGACAGCAATCGGGGAAGCGGACTATGCCCATATCAGAGGCGTAATTTTCAAGGCCACGTTCTGTTCTGTTCTCAACTTATTTTGCACGTGTAGTTGATAAAGGTTTAAAAATGTGCAACGTGGTTTAAATTTTCACAGATGCTATCTAAAGTGTGAAACGAATTTCTAAAGAACTGAAAATGAATCAAATGAATTTATAAACACGTCGGAAGAAAGATCAAAGCAAACAAATGCAAAGCAGAATCAAACACTGACAGACCACCACAATCAGAGATACACACACAGTCAGACAGGCAGACACGCATGCAGACAAATAACAACAGATTAAAGACAGTAGTTTTGGGGGTGGGCAAGGGGAATGGATACTGCTGCCTGGCATAGGCCTAGGAAGGGCACGATACAATGGGGTGCAATGCAGCACAGTGCTGAGCAGAGGTTTTACAACTTTAACACATGCAATTTGCACGATAGAATAAGGTCTCTGTTTTGGCAGCAAGATTTAAGAGACAATCAAATAAGGCTGTCATCTGGAAATGCACTTGGCCATATAATGTTCCTTTTATAAGGTGGAGATAAGCTTCAGCAAGTCAAAAAATTTCTGTAAAAAATGCATTGAAACTTGAAACATCTTTCATGTAGTTCAGTTGGTCTTAGCTGAAACTTGGAGATCAGTTTCTTAAAACAATTAGTGGAGCTGGATACACAGTCATGGTTATGAAGCAATTATAGTAATCAGAAATTTATATCGTGCTAATTAATGTTCAGTTTTAAATGGCAGGTCTGTGAAATGGCACGTCTGTGCTCTACCAATTGTTTGATCTATTATCACATATAAGTAAATCATATTAATTGTACTAGACAGGCCTCAATAACTTCTACAGAAAATTCTCTTCATGTGTCGTTAACACACTGAACTCAGTCTAGACTTCTACAGGCAAAGACAGAGTAACTTGTTCACAGTTCAACAATTAATATGATTGAATCTACAGTGATCTGATACCTAATAACGAGACACAAATTGTCTGTATCGGTCAACAGGCTTTGACATTCAACAGGCCTAAAAAATTCATTTTTACAATGAGCCACTGATCAGATTTAAACGCATGTCTCTCGTTACAGCTGTCAGTATGAGGTCAAAAACTATTCAGAAAAATCCCTGTATCCAATATCTTACCATCAAGACTTACTTATTTCAAACTGTGAAATCCTTGCCTGGCAGTTTCAATTTCCACCCACTAGTCTGCTATTCCAGTACCACTAGAATACCAAATCTAGCATAAAAAGAAATGAGCACCAATGCGTCTTTCATCGAAGACTTCAATCATTACACTAGATCGCACCAAATGCTAAACACTTCTATAACTCCCATGCTAATCCTCGGATACAATGATTAGTATATTAATTTATACTTAATTTTATCTTATACACAGTGAGCAAAACATTAAAATCGACGGTGAAACTGTGGCGGTAAGACGTCTCCTACCTGAGCCGACGATAAGATGCCAGTGGTCGGAATCCACGTCTGTCCATCTGACCGACAGAGTGGTTTATAATACGACGATGGACGACTGACTCGAAGTCTCGACTAACGAAAGCCACAAAAAGACTTAAGCGCCGTTAAATGCCACTCAGCGATCATTTTCAGGCTGTTACTACACCTCAAAAGCGTCCGCAAACCGCGCTTCGGCTTTCGATGTCGTTAATCTTCCGACGGCGTTTGTGGTCGGCAACAGGTCAAGGCCACGCAGGAACCACAGCTCATGAATATTCAAATTATGGCCGCCACCATTGACCAAAATGCCCTCCGGCCAGGTACTCCACCAAGCGATTAAAATTCTTCAAAATGTCTTGTCGGCTGTGAAACAGTTGTATTACAGAAGAAATATGTAAATATTAAATTAACATTGAATTTCTCTCTTTTTAGTTGAGGTGTTTAAATTAGCAACTTCATACGCCTTGCTGCACGAAAAATTAATTATATGTATTCTGCCATCTAGCGAATATATGAATATCTAGATACTCGCAAGTGGATGCAACGAATAAATGCACACTCTGGTCCATTGTTACACTCTCAGCAGTTACCTTCTATACACCTAACCTTTCCACGTTTACCCTCTGCATGAATATGGGTCACTCATTCCGCTTTGCCCATCTGCACGAGTGGGTTTCGAGACTCTTAAAAATAGTAATCGTAATAGTAATTCCGAGATTTCTACAGTGCCCAACGAAAGCCACGTCATGGGGACCAGCTAATTCACAGATGCTCAGTCAAAACAAAATCGATAGGCAAAAGGGTTCGGTTCCAGGTCAAGATCTAAAAGTCTGTGCAGTCGTGTCTTGGATGGAGAATTTGCCATCAGCATAGCACCGCAAAACATGACAATAACCTCCGACCAACAAATCGTAATCGTAATCGTAATATCGAGATTTCTACAGCGCCCAACGAAAGCTAAGTCGAGGGAACCAGCTTATTCACAGGCGCTCAGTCAAAACAAAATCGACAGACAAGACGGGTTCGGCTCCAAGTTGCGATCCAAAAGGCAGGCAGAGAGAAAGCGTCAAAGCAGGAAAGTGGCGCAGTCCCTGACGATTTGAGCTTCTGACCAGATTCGGAAATGTCCTTTGCTGCCAAGATGCAATGGGTAGAAGAATTTCCCCCGCATGGTGCGAACTGTGGCTAGTAGCAGTGCATATGGAGAAAGGCTATGAACGGGAGGAAAATGTAGCCTATATGGAGAATTTTTCCAGTGAAATATGGTTTAACTTCATCTACAAGTAGCACATTGCCCCACTGAATTGGACTATCTGCCACTGAGGCTGCATTTCCACCATACATTTCGATCCTGGTCATAAGTAAAGTAAAGTATCCCATATCCCACAAGTGAGACGCGGGAACGGTGTTCACTTCCTTTTCTTATACCCTTCAGAGGCCAGTGAACGAATCCCAAGGTCCTGGACACGGGACCAGCGCATCGCAGGACTTGCCGTTTACTTCCCAGCTCACGCCAATACCAACGTATACTGCTTGGTGACAGAGTTACGGTGTGGGCAAACAACTTGCCCAGTCTTAACACGGCGTCGAACCCGCGACCGCATGGTCATCGACGAAACGCGTTACCGATAGACCACCGTTCCCTCACACTACTTCCTTATTTCGTGTCCTCATAGAACCTTCTTCGATGAATCGTAAGCGTAAACTCGAGATTTCTCTACGGCGCCCAAAGAAAGCTAAGTCGCTGGAACCAGTTTATTTAGAGGCGCTCAGTCAAAACGAAATCGATAGGCGAGTAAGGTCAGATTCGGTTCCAGGTCAAGATCTAAAGCAGACTGATGGCTACTGTTAATGGCAGATGAAGAAACCTTTTCATTCAGTTCCTGCCCATATGGCTACAACGCCAAAGATTGAAGCCAAACTCAGACCCAGGCGCCCACAACACATGTTCATGGCCACCGACAGGTCCCCTTCCAGTTGGCAGCACTGGAGCTCAGCAAGAAGTCTTGCGAAGTCCATATCTTAATTAAATCTCGCAAACTTCATAACAATTGCAGCCTAACCTTAGTTACAGTCTCGCAACGCTTTTTAGAAGATGTTTTGAAATATTTATGACGACACAAAGTGACTTAAGTATTTAATACCATACGCTTAAAACAGGTGTTGAAAGCATAAGCAAACTCTTACAAGAACTGTAAGAAATGCTCTGAGTTTACAACCGTTCATTGATGAACCAAACCTCTGATTTTCTTCTACTTATATTATCATATTGATTAAAACTATCTCTTGTGATGTCTACCTACCACCTACCTACCTACCTACCTACCTACCTACCTACCTACCTACCTACCTACCTACCTACCTACCTACCTACCTACCTACCTACCTACCTACCTACCTACCTACCTACCTACCTACCAACCTACCTGTCTATCTGTCTATCTGTCTATCTGTCTATCTGTCTATCTGTCTATCTGTCTATCTGTCTATCTGTCTATCTGTCTATCTGTCTATCTGTCTATCTGTCTATCTGTCTATCTGTCTATCTGTCTATCTGTCTATCTGTCTATCTGTCTATCTGTCTATCTGTCTATCTATCTATCTATCTATCTATCTATCTATCTATCTATCTATCTATCTATCTATCCGTCTGCCTGTCTGTCTGTCCGTATGTCTGTCTGTCTGTCTGTTTGTCTGTCTGTCTATCTTGTTATGTCATTGATAGCAATCTACACAGACTATAACGATCTATCTTGTGACTATAACGATCTTAATAGATCACCAATGGATCATACCGTGTCTGCTTTGACTAAGCTCTGTAGGCGCAGGCGACGTTTTTAGCCAGAGGTCCAGTACCTGGAGAAAAATTGAGGGGTGTGGGACAGCGAGCCCCTAACGACTAGGGAGTGTCAGGAGCGTCATAAGCTCACCCAACGCGAACGAGACGCAGCCCACGGAAGCCAACGCATTTTGAAGCATTTAGCTGAAATTGAGTAATTGTAATCGTAATCTTAATTTAAACTCGAGATTTCTACAGCGCCCAACGAAAGCTAAGTCGCGAGAACCAGCTTATTCACAGGCGCTCAGTCAAAACAAAATCGATAAGCAAAAGGGTTCGGTGAGTACATTTGGGCTACGAAGTTTGTGTTGCATTTTTACAGCACAAACAGATAAGAAATCAGCCTGGATTCCTCTGGAAAGTACTCGTCGTTGTAATGATACGAATCGACGAAGTTGGGATTCATACCAATCGCAAGAATGATGATTTTAGTTTCGTGTGGTCCGACCCACCGGTCTGTGTCTACACCACTGCGTGGGTTCCCTTTGTAGTCCAACTGATTGCAGAGACATAGATGGAGACGGAGTCAGAGAGATATCGCGACAGACATTAAGACAGAAACAACCTTAAATAAGATATAGCCAAAATGTACAAGGACGGATTCAGGGCAATCCGATTGATCTGGGGGCACGCCATCAACGAAGGTTCTCACCCGATAAATTCATTGAAAAATGAGCAGGGTTGAAGCCAAATGACCGCTACAGAAAACCCTGTACATTTACCTTTACATTTAAATTTACATTTTCCAACTTAGACTTCTGATTCAGCTAGTGATGGCCAAACAGTTTGGCCGAAACATTTCTTTTTAATCGGCTTTAGAAAATTTTTTCTCTTAATTAAATATTTTTGCTGTTCAAGTACAAGTAATTTGATGCATTTTTAAAATCTTTATTCGAACGAAATCGTAGCAGCATTTAAAAGTAGATGATTGAAAACCAACTAAGACAAAAACAAGAGACAAGTTGATTGACTTACTACTCTTCGAGAATTCTCCAGTTTACAACAACGCACACAATCATTATTCTTGGATTTTCAGAAAATGCAGAGAATCTAATTTAATGTACATATTAAACAAATTGACATTTATGTACGTAGACATCGCGTGATTAATTGGTCAGTTAATTGTACATAATCATTATTTACCCTACGATTCACATGCACGGTTGTTGATATTGCACGTCGGTTAGCGAAGGCAATGCTAAAGTTGTCATCGGAGATGATTCTCTGATACCCTGTTCTAACAAAAGCAGCGCTGTATAAGAGTTACTACATGGGGTGGGATGGTTTCGGGTGAAAAGATTTGCCAAAGCTTGTCAAGTAGGGTGAGGAAAACGTAAACGGCCCTTATGGCTCTCCCCCGATATATTCATTTGAAAATGAGCAGGGGGAGGCAATACTATAGAAAAACGTGTACATTTACATTTAATGACAGCCATAAGAAGTTGTTAACCTTTGTGAAAACTAATACTTTATACTTGTTTAGTTTCTTTTTCGAACAGTGGTAAACACTCATGTAGGGTTAAGTCCACAATTGACCAAATTGCAGAGACATCAACAACTAACCCACAGACCCTCGTTGTTTCGGGTGATGACTCGTGCGCATATTTCAAGGGTCGTATGTAGGCTATGTCTGTATATTTTAAGAGCCTCGCAAAGCCGCCCTAATCTCCATTTACCTGCCGGATTCAGGTAAAAATCGAATTTTCTGTACAAAATTATCTTATCTATGCGATCAGCACGTGCAGGTTGGCAGCTTGCTTGCGGCTTGGCGGTTAATCGAACTAGTTACTGCAAGGTACAATGGAAAACAATGCTACCGCGTAGGGTAATTGATCCAGGTGTGCTTCTGGAGAGCTTAGCCACGGCGATGGGCAGAAGAAAGGAGGAAGAGGAGGAAAAGGAAGAAAAGGAGGAACTTAGCCATGACGACGGATAGAGGAAAAGAGGAAGAGGAGGAAAAGAAAGAAAAGGAGGAGTTTGGCCATGACGATGGATAGAGGAAAGGAGGAGGAGGAAAAGAAAGAAAAGGAGGAGCTCAGCCATGACGATGGGCAAAGAAAAAGGAGAAAGGAAGAAAAAAAGAAAAGGAGGAGCTTAGCCATGACGATGGGCTGGGAAAGAGGAATAAGAGGAGGAAGAGGAGACGCCTATCCATGAGGATGGGTTGGGAGAGAAGAGGAAGAGGAGGAACAGAGTAAAAGAAGTAAACTGGCCATGACAGTTGGCCGGGAAAGAGGAATAAGAGGTGGTGCATATCCATGAATATGGGTTGGAAAGAGGAAGATGAGGTACAGAGAAAGAGAAGGAACTTGACCAAGACAGTTGGCTTGGAAAGAGGAGAAAGAGGATGGGGAAGAAGATTAGGAGGAGCCTAGCCATGGCGGTGGTTTGAGGAAGAGCAGGAAGAGGAGGCACCTATCCAGGAAGATGGGTTGGGAGAGAGGAGGAAGAGGAGGAACAGAGAAAGAGAAGGAACTTGGCCGAGACAGTGGGCTGGGAAAGAGGAGAAAGAGGATGGGGAAAACAGTATTAAGAGGAGCCTAGCCATGGCGGTGGTTTGGGGAAGAGGAGGAAGAGGGAGCTGTGGGAAGAGGGGAGTAGGAATGTCGTATAAGGGTTGGACCGAAGGGAGATTTGCACCTTTTGCTAAGCGGGTCAGAGAAGAGGCTAGAAGGGGTGTGGGCCCGCGAAGTCAGCAGCCCCGTCGACTTGGGGTAAAGGATGCTGTAAGGGGCGAATCTGGCCAGGGGAGAGTGCTGTCGAATGACGGGAAAGAGGGGCGAATCCGGGAGGGGCAGAGGCAAGGGCGTATCGTGCAGGGGCTGTCGTAAGGCCCCGGCCAGGTACCGGTGGAAATTCCACGGCTCCGGTGCAGGGAGTAGGGACCCGAAGAAGCCGAGCGCCGCGTAGCTCAGAGATGGATAGTCGAGCTTCAGGTTGAAGTCCAGGTACCTGAGGTCGGGGACCGGGAACCCCCCGTGGCCCCCGGCGGCCGAGACATCAGCGGCCAGGGATCGAACCATCGCCCCATAGTCGATAGAGGACGAATTACAACAGTCCAACGGCTCCAAGGACGTCGTCTGCTGCTGCTGTTGCGCATGCGCCAGACGCAGCGACAGTTGTTGCGCATGCGCGGCGATGCTGTCCGCCTGTTGCGCATGCGCCGCCTTCGCGTAAACGTCCAACGGGAACTTGCGATTGAGGAGGGACAGTCGATCGGCGTAGCCTGCGCCATCTGGCGAATGCCGTCTACATCGTGCGTCGTCGACGATTAGTTCACTGGCATTCGCTAGGTGGCGCCTCTGATGGCGCTCCGGGCTGAAATTCGTGTACCTCGGCGGTGACTGAACATGAACGTCTAGTGAAGGCGTCTTGCTTGTCCTTCGGCCCTCGTGACCCTGCAGGGGCGAGTGGGATGACGTGTGGCGAGGGACGTCATTGACGTCAGTCCTGTCAAAGCTTGCCTCTGAATTCCAGTTTCCCGATGACGCCGGGTTTTCCCCAAGCGCAAGCCGACGCGTGACGTCCCACTCTGTTACGTCACTGTGCGGTGACGGCGTATCTGGAAAGCAAATGATGATGACGTAGACAATACTTGTAATTTAATTGTAAATATTATTTTATTTGTAAGTTTAATTTTAATTTTATTTTAAGTTTAATTTTAATTGTAAATATTAATTTCATTTACATTTATTTACATATGTGTATTTTGGAACAGGTTGTTATGCAGTCTGCGACATGAGCTTCTTATCCAATCGCTAACTGAATTTCGCCAGCCTTTGGAGAAGTCGCAAGAGCTCCACAAGAAAAGGACCATTGGAGACAATGAACATTCCCCTAGGGCGTAAAATGGTCCAGACTTCACAGCTTACCAAAAGTCACGTGGCCTAGGATCGTGGAGAAGGATCTAGCGTCTCCGAGATTAACTTTTGGGACCTCTTCTGAAATAAATCGAAGTCTCGTGCTCCCTGTAACCTCTTCATATGTTCTTTCTCACTTTGTCTGTCTCTGTCTCTGCCTCTGCCTCTGTCTGTCTCTCTCTTGCTTTCTCTACTGGAAGAAAGAGCCCAATGAAACAGTCAGACGACTCTCCCGCTTTTAGAAGAGTCCTCTTCTGAAACCTAGAGCCCTAAAAACTTAACTAGAACTTGAAATGAATGGGTTGTCGCAAGGAGTTAACTCCATCTCATGCCCTAGTGACTCACATAGGTGCAAAGAGCGGAGTGCCTCTTGAATATAACTTGAAATGGGGCTACAAAATGCTCTGAATGAATGAGTGAATGAATGAATGAATGATACTTACCATGTCGCCCATCGCGCAGATCACTCTGTGATCGTATTTCAAGGTCGTGACCTCGCTGAACCTTCTTCACCCCTTCCTCTTCCTCCCCCTCGCCCCCATCGTGGTTCTCATACACAGGATGCTTCTGTCCTGCTTGCTGGCGTCTTGGACTGGCGCCTCCCTCCCTCTCCCTCTCGTCCTCTTCCACTACGCAAATTTCCTCATCCTCCGGGTCGCTGTCGCTTTCGACGTCACTATGGTAACGGCTGTTGCTACGGAAACCGTTGTCGTCTTCGCACTGGTATCTGCTGATAGCCTGGACGCAGTATCCGTCGCTGCTGCGGTCGTCATGGCAACCGCAACTGGCGCCTTTACCATTGCGATTGCAGCCGCACTTGGCGACGCCCGACGAAGACGTGCCACCACAGTTCTGGAGAGCGTGAAGTCTCCTGAAAGATCCCAATGGAACGCCGTATTAATCAGTCGTAAAGCCACCAAGACTGTTGCCTGACTGTCGACAGCCATACGTCGTTATTTTGTTAATACTCGTCATAGAGGTAATGATGACGAAGACGATGATGATAATGAGGAGGAAGAGGAGGAGGAGAAAGAGGAGGAGAAAGAGGAGATTATGATGATGATGATGATGATGATGTTGATGATGATGATGACGATAATGATGATGTTACGCCAGGAACTTCTTAATCTCTCTCCCCCTCTTTTCCGCAAGCGCTTGAAGACCTTATTTCCCAGTGCTTCTGGGTTGTCAGGTCGGAAGCGCCTCTGAGGAGTTTATCTCGAAGTGGCGCTTTATAAATTTTTGATTACACATTGCATTACATGATGATGATGATAATGATGATGATGATGATGATGACGAAGACGAAGACGATGATGATGATAATGATGATGAAGACGACGCCGATGATGATGGTTATGATAATGATGTAATGTAATGTAACAAACACTTATATAGCGCTCTTCAAGTACCTCTCAAAAGCGCTGATGACACGGCTATCCTACCGATCTGAACAAGTACGTTTTCAAGTTAACAGAGAACGAACGTTGAGTTAAACTAAGTGGAAAAGTACGAATGTTTAAAGGGAGACTGTTCCAAAGCAGGAGAAGGCACGATGAGCACGCAACGACGTGCAGTAACGTGGAATGATGATGAAGAAGAAGCCGATGATGATGATGAAGACGACGCCGATGATGATGATGATGATAATGATGAAGACGGCGCCGATGATGATCATGTGAAGGATCCTACTTTTTCTCTCGTTTTCCTCCTCCGGAATCGCGGAATCCTTTGGCAAATGGATTGTTGTCGATCTTCAGCTGCGTTATCTGTTCAGAAGAGACAACAGTTAGCACGATTATATAGCGCCACTTCACCTGTTGACAGCTTCGACTAGTCATCGCCGTTTGAGAAGTTCATGAAAAATGTGCTCTATAAATGCTCATATACTTTCGCAGATAAAACATTTTAGTGCGCCCTTAAAAGTATCGAATATCCGCAGGCACTAATTTGGCAAGGACTCTCCCAGAAGCACTTTTCTGGTAGCAAGTGCGATTCCTCAGGACGCGTTTAACGAAGTGCCTTAAGTGCCTTTGAGCTGAGTGGCCCAAAATGACTGTTTGATTACAATTACAATACCAATTGTCCAACAACGAAAACAATTCCAATAACATTTACAATTCCAACAGCAATAATAAAACTATATTTCCCAAACAACAGCAAATACTTTGCTACAGTGCTTTTTTCAGACGGAATGCTCTGGAACGGCGTTCCGGCACCTTTTTTCGGCTAATAAAAAATAATTTAGTTTTCAATAAAGAATTGTGTTACTAAGTTATTTTAGTTATGTAATATAATGTAACTTATTTTAATTCAATTTCAGTGTTTACAACTTTATACTGTTTTCAGTATTTATTGATTGATAAAAATAATGAAATTTTAGCACAAAATTCCATAATTGTTTAGTTAAGGAACCTTTTTTCCAGAATAAAGCACTGACTTTTACAATTACAATTACCGCACTCCTAATACATAGGCCTAGGTTGCATGAGGCGAAAGCTGGGAAAGCTGCAAGCGTCGAGGCTGCATTAGTATATGAGGCTCGTAAACTCTTTCTGTCACTCCTCAGGTATTCCATTCAAAACCGGTCTCACCTTTTCAAGAAATTCCACCCTGATCAGTCTCCCCCTTTCTCTCAGCTTAAACACAACCCACACTAACTTCCTCACCATTCCTCTCTCTGGTTTCCTGGCAACCGGACTTGGTTCTTGACATAGCATCCTTGGACAACCCCACTGACTTGACGCAGCGCTCGTGAATAAGCTGGTGCCCTGCGCTCAGATTTTAAGTAGCGCTTTATAAATATCGAGTTTACGATTACGACTACGATGAGGCGACGAGACATGAGTTTTAAGAGACGAACCGCAATTAGCAGAACAAAGGAATTTGGGCGGGGACAAGTTGGCGCATGCGCACCAGAGGAAGAGGCTGAACGAGATGAACGGAAGTGATGATGATGATTGTTGTTCTTCTTCATCTTCTTTCACTTCAGTTATCGCTTCGGTCGCCAGGGGGCGTCGATCGCAGACCCGACGTCTCGAGATGTGACCCGATTACTATTACTGCCCTCGACAGGAAACCGACCCCCAACCTCTGACCTACGGCTGCGGCTGCTGCAGCGGAGGCGCCTGTTGAGATAGCATCGCTGACTGGCGCCGGATGCTTGGGATGCAGAGACTGAGGCTGCGATCGATGCGGATTGATGTCTTCGGCAAGGTGCGGGGGTCATGACCTTTGGCGCCTTGTGGGGTGTCACCTGAATCGATCTGTCGGTCGGTGGGTCGGGTGGATGAGTGAGTGAAACGGATGGCGGGTGGGTGGGCTGGTGGGTAGCTCAGTGAGTGGCTGGAGGAGAGTGGAGGGACGGGGGGGTTACGAGTTAGGTGCCGGCCAGTCAGTCATTCACACCTGCATTCATGGCGTTTGGGAATGGATGGATGGACTGATTAATTAACGAACGAACGAACGAACGAATGGCTGAACGAAAGAACCAACGAATCAATCAACCAACCAAAGAACGAATGAACGAACCAACGAACGAACCAACGAACGAACCAACGAACGAACCAACGAACGAACCAACGAACGAACCAACGAATGACTGAACGGATGAACGCATGGGCGCAAAAACCTATTTTTAAAAAGAAAAAGGAATTAGATATTTGACGTTTTCATGTTTTATTACTTTCCCCATACGCCTGTGAATAAGCCGGTTCCCGCGATTTAGCTTTCGCTGGGCGCTATAGAAATCTCGAGATTACGATTACGATTACGACGTTAGCAAAACTGTGACGGTGCATAGGATACTAAACTTCGAGATCACTGTTACGATGAGGGTTGGGGCAGTGCGCTTAACCAGCGCACACCACGTCACCGAACTCAGGATTTAACAGGAGTTAGAGTTTTGGTTAGAGTTTTAGTTAGAGTTTTAGTTAGAGTTTTAGTTAGAGTTTTAGATTTTTAAAAGCCATCAAGAAACTAAAAGCTACTTCTGTGTGCACTATAGAAAGCATGGGAAGGAGGATGAGCAGGGTATGAGAAGGAGGAGGGAAAAGGAGGAGAAGAAGGAGGAGAAGAGCGAGGAGAAGGAGAAGGAGGACGAGAAGGAGGATGAACAGGGATAATATAAGAAATAGAAGGGAAGAAGGAGGAAGAGAAGGAGGAGAAGAGGGAGGAGAAGGAGAAGGAGCAGGAGGATGAGCAGGGTATGAGAAGGAGGAGGTGAAAAGAAGAAGGAGGAGAAGAGGAAGGAGGAGGAGGAGGAGGAGAGGGAGGAAGAGAAGGGGAGAAGAAAGAGGAAGAGGACGAGAAGGAGGACGAGAAAGAGAAAGATCAGGAGGAGGAGAAGGAGAAGAAAGAGAAGAAAGAGGAGTAGTAGTAGTAGTAGTAGGAGGAGGACCTTGTCGTTCTGGTAGGCGGTGACTGCGATGAATTCCGTTTCTCGAAAGACGTAGGTGTGGATCGGACTGAACGGTAGCTGCAGCAGATCCGTTGCCTTGACGACGTGGCATCGCGGCTGATACTTCTGCATCGAATTCAGTATCGTCTAACGATGACAAAAAACAATAAGAGACAACTATTACAATTAATAATAATTAAAAGTTAATAATAATGATAATAATCACAACAGTAATAACAACAATAATGAAAATATTAAGAATTAACAATATTAGTTGTTGTTGTTGTTTTTGTTGGCAGCAGCCATCTAATAAGAATAACTATAAGTAATAATGTTTATAATGTTTGTATATATGTATATGTTACTCTTTATGTGGCGCCTTTTAGGAATCCTGCAAAGGCGCTAGAACACTGCTACCTAACTGAGATCTAAACAGGTGCGACTCAGATTTAAGCAGCGTCTCTTTTAGAATAATACTAATAATGTTAACACCAGTAATACTACTACTACTACTACTACTAGCAATAATAATAATAGTAGTAGTAGTAGCAGCAGCAGTAGTAGTGGTGGTAGTAGTTGTTGTTATTGTAATAATATTAAAATAATTGACAAAAATATTATTACTTCCAAGTTAGTTGCTATTTCAGTGTAAAACATCAGATATTAAAATGCAGTTTAATTATTAGTTACGATTACATGTAACCGCAATAAATACATTCTTGTATCACCTTATATGCACCTAAGTATAATAAATATTATGTACAGGCATGAACATATATCTATACATATATATCTATACATATATATTATATACATATAAAGGAATGAGGGCGTTACAAAATTCCATCATTGTCCTGTTATGTTACAGATGCTGGAAGATAATATGGCGCCGGGAATGTGCACGCAATCGCATCAGCAGCCGGATCCTGAGGCTTAGTGATAAGATGACTTAGGAAATCAATCGTCTGATGGGGTAGCAGAAAACCCTTTATCCCCTGCTCTTGACGAGAGGCCGAGGCATCTGGGACGTCGTCGCCTGCTGCTGCTGCTGCTGCAGTTGCTTATGCCGTCGTGGAACTAAGGCGGGGCCCATCATTCCCGTCACTGACCCTGGCTACCACCTGATCCAATCGTATCGTAATCGTAATTCCGAGATTTCTACAGCGGGCAACGAAAGCCACGTCGCGGGGACCAGCTTATTCACAGGCGCTCAGTCAAAATAAAAACGATAGGCAAAAGGGAGTCAAAATAAAATCGATAGGCAAAAGGGAATCAAAATAAAATCGATAGACAAAAGGGAGCTATATGAATCATGTCGGTCCGGGGCTTTCAGAGATTCCGAGAGGCCCGGGCCACTGCAAATACGAGGCCCCAGTCTCAAAGCATGCACATCATAAGCCTAATAAATCGTAATTGTGAATTATAACTTTTCAAAAAATCTGAGGCCTCTTCTCCATGTGAGGCCCCGGCCAAATGGCCCTGTGGCCTCCTCTGATAGGCCCTGCTGCCAGTGAAGTACCTTGTCTCACGCTTGTCGTGAAAGAGAAGGCACGGTGGCCCAACGGTTAACGCGTCAGATTTGCATATCTACGGCCTGGGTTCGAATCAAGGGCCAATCATGTGAAAACGAAATAGATCGCATTGGCCAGCTGTGCGAAACCTCGAAGGTCGTTATATTCGATGCAAGTGCCTCATTAATTTCATTACACGAACAGCGTAATAAAGCTAAGTGTATGGTCTTATAGAATTGGAAAAGTCTCTGGGAAAATATATAGTCTTTGTCAAAAGAGCATTAGTTTAGAAAGCTTTCTCTAAGTCTCTGCTATTTGAATCGCAATAAGTTCCAGCTGAAATATCCCTGAATCATCAGCTGAATCAGTTTCAAATGAATCTCTAAACAACTCCATGTCGCTTCTACGTTCTTCGGAGTTTGTTAATAATAATAATAATAATAATAATAATAATAATAATAATAATAATCATAATAATAATCATAATCATAATAATAGTGATAACGATGATGATGATGTTGATGATGATGATGATAATAATAATAATAATAATAATAATAATAATAATAATAATAATAATAATAATAATAATAATAATAATGATAATAATAAAATAATTGATAATAAATTGTGTAAATTAGGCTAAAAGGTCAACAAGTATTTCAGACTATAGTTGCAGTGGTGGATTTAGCTATAGGCGTTGGGGCCTATATAACAAAGAATATATTTCCCCAGATACTTTTCCAAATCTCTAAAGCCAGGCACTTAAATTTATTGCACTATATAAATTAATGCATAGTTTGCAGTTTTTCGCTAGAATGTAGATATATTAAAACATAATCAATGTCACTGCGAAACAAAATTTAATAGACATTTAAAATAATCCGAATAGCTATATCAACTGCTGAAGCAGAAGTTGCAAGCACATACGATACCATGCATATATTTCATCAGTACCTTCACTATTCAATGAAATTGTTACTACGCAATACTTTATCGTAAAGAACGCATATTATTTTAATTAACATAAAAGTATTAATATGTTATTGTCGTTAGTAGTTGATTGCGCTGATTTTTTTACAAGGATCTTAATAATGACGAAATTTGTTTCAGAGTCCCCGGAAATATGGTAATGAGGTTCTTCGTCTAAAGCTGTTGTACACCTCTGTATTGTATACAAGCTACCCCCTCTTACAAATATATGCTACATATTTTAAACATATAGATTTATGTTCGACTTAAAGAACAGAATAGACCAGTTTAGAATAGAAAGATTTGTAATTGTAATTCTAGTGTAATTGTATCGTAATAGGCCATTTATTTAGCGCCTCTTAGGAACCTCTTGCAAATATATGCTACATAATTAAAATATATGGATTTCTGCTCGACTTAAAGAACAGAATAGACCAGTTTAGAATAGAAAGATTTGTAATTGTAATTCTATTGTAATTGTATCGTAATAGGCGATCTATTTAGCGCCTCTTAAGAACCATCTTGACAGCACAGTCAAAACACTTTGACGCCATGCTGCTGCGCGGTTGATTTATTGACAAGCACCTGCAGGGTTCGATTTGATTGACAGCTTATATGCAAAGCGCGCGTCCACCGAGCCAGAAATCTTGTTCTTCTTGACTCTCGCTCTTTGTCAATCTGTGTCTCTGTACCCGTCTCTGCCCCTGTATCTTTCTCTGTGTGTCTCTGTCGCTCTGTCTTTTTTATGCACGTGAAAGTCCACGGCAGGTCTTTACTCTCCAGCAGTTCATAACGATTTTCGCGGCTATTATATTAAATCAGATATGTGATTATTATTTCTGCATTGTTGCGATAAAGCACGACGTTACATACATGAACGAATCGTTATAAGCAGGTGATGCCAGACACGCAGACAGACAGACAAACAGACAGACAGACTGACAGGCAGACAGGCGGATAGGATACATCAACGGTACAACACGAGCAAAACGGTTATAACGTCGATACAGTCATCCATAACTGGAGACAGATCGACAGACAGACAGGCAGGCAGACATTAGTGTAATGAGCAGAACAGGCAGATAGATACAAACAAACCGACAGACATACATGCAGACCGGCAGACACAGACTGACAGAGGGATAGATGGATAGACAGACCGACAGAAAATATACGCTGACAGACAGATGCAAACAAATAAAGACAGGTAGACAGACAGATAAGCAGGCAAACAAAGACAGACAGACAGAAAGTCTGACTAACAGACGTGCAATCAAACAGACGGACGAACGTTTTTCAAAAAGACTCATGAATATTAGAAAGCCGATGACGAGTCTCTCTGAAAAAGTAAAGTGTCCCATACCCCACAAGTGAGACGTAGGGTAGGCGCTCATTTCTTTTTCTTTAGGCCTTTGAGCGGGCAACGGACGAATCCTAAGGTCCTGGACAAGGGTTCAGTGCACCGCAGGACTTGCCGTTTACTTCCCAGCTTATGCCGGGACCAAATTATACTGCTTGGTGACAGAAGCAGGGTGGGCGCAAACAACTTGTCCAGGGTCGTTACACGGAGTCGAACCCTCAACCGCATGATCATTGACCAAACGCGTTACCGATAGACCACTGCGCCGCACACTCAGAAAAGGCATTGACGAAATATGCTATTACTATCACAATATCAATATTCAGAAGATCGATTTCGCTTACGAATCCGTGTTTGTCAGAGAAGTTGTTGGTAAGTTTGAGTTTGTGGAAAGAGATCGCTTTGTTCATCCACATTTCTCCGGTGGTAGGCGAGTCCGGGTGGATGTAGAGTCGACGAGGCATTTCCGGATCCGCTTTTCCGGACACCATCCACCGCGAATTGTGGAACTTGTAGCGGTAGTCATCCACAGCCACGACGTCAACAAGCAGGATGTACTTGGCATGTTTCTCGAGGCCTGAGACCTTGACCTTGAGCGGTGGAAACATTCGTCTAAGGAAAAAACCAGACGATGGTTAGGAATGGTGGAACTAAACTGACATGTATGAAGAGCTCGAGATAAATAAATTAGGTGAATAAATAAATAAATGAATAAATAAAGTGAATTAATTAATAAAAATAATTTATTTAAGTGAATGAATGCAAAAACAATGAATGAACGAGTGAATAATTGAATTATATCAATCAATCAATCACTTTATGAATTATAGTCTTTAGACAGACATTTGGTATAATTTCTGGTAAGACAAACTGTCTGATTGCAGATCACAGACCATGCTTGTTGTTCTGCTCATTATAATGGTGTCTGGAAGCAGCAAAAAAACTAATGTAGTCAGAAAGCTAGAGACATCAACTGTCTGGCAAAAATTCACATTCTCTGTGTTCTATAGAACCAGACTTACACTTGGAATTTGCATTTATTACGCCCGCAGTCAGAAAACCCGAATCTGAGGCGCGAAGCAACTGTGAGTGAAGGACTTGCTCAAGGTCCCTACACAGTAACCGTCTAAGGGGAGGCTCGAACCCGTACTCTCCGCGTTACAAGCCGAGGGTTCTAACCAATCGGCTACTGTGCCCCACTTGCCTTCTACGTTCCAAGTCACGCCGATACAAACGTCTGCTGCTTGTAAATGTCAGCATAAATGGAATGCCCAAAATTTCTTTGCGTCACACAAATGGTGCGTCGCGTAGACCAATTTATTCAACGGCTTGACATCAAATCAAGCCCGCAAAAAGCCAGTTTGGTGAGCCTTGGTGACAGATCTCATCTAATCCAATGACTTCTATAGCGCCGTTATCATAACGCCCAAGGCATCCGTCGATGGTCTCTTCAAGTCAAAAAATCGCAATCCAAAATCAGAATCCGTTGGAAAAGCCGGGTCGAATTCTGATCGGTCATAGAAACCAGAAGCTAGGCAACGGTGGGTAAGCAATTTGAAACAGATGCATCTTGAGTTTAGACCTGAGTGACATCACAGAACTGACAGAACGAATAGAACTTGGCAGCGAATTCCAAAGCCGTGAACCAGCAACCGAGAAGGCCCGAGAGCCCAATACAGTTCGGAAACAGGGCACAGCAAGAGTCACACTGTCCATTGATTGAGTACAATTTTTATTTGGTATAGGCGTAAGGAATGAGCATGGAACGTCTATAGGTAGATCGACTGGTTGAAATTTAGTACCTTGTGAACTATAAGACGGATTTTAAACTGGATTCTATATTCAGTATTACGAATACAATACTGACGGATACAAGGCAATAGGCTTTTGATGTGCAATAGCATTCGAACGGCGCACAGTAGCATAATGGCTGGTGTTAGCAGATATCAATTTTCCATGCAGACATCAGCTGTCAGGATCCGTCCTTCACAAGATATCACCACCTACGAGACCATTCGCCCCACGAAATTCGTTATAATTGCGTCAAAAAATTTCCTCTTGCATATATCAGTCACCGCATGCATAACAACATATATATACACACATATATATATAATATTTACACATATATACATACATATATATATATATATCAATGTGTGATGGAAGTGATATACGTGGACCACCTCTGTATCATTTGGAACTTCCTGTTAGCTCTTTGCGTGTGTAAACATTGGTTTTCGAGAGCTCTGTATACAAAATTCGATTTTTCTCGCGATCTCCCGTTTGCATACGGCAGCCAGCCATACAGCCCCCCACGCAGAAGAAGAAGGGGAGGAGAAGGAGTGGGAGGAAAACCGGTCCATGTAGAGATTTCTGCCGTCACCGGTTAAGAGAACGATGTCCAACGCGTTCTTCTCTTGACGGTAGCACTTCTGAACTTCCGACTGTTCTTTCATAAGAGGCATGGAAATTCTATCAGCGCATTTCGTTGCAAACAGGAGTAATGTCAACTATGTATGTATGTATGTACGTATGTATATATGTATTTATGTATGCATGTATTTATTTGTGTATTTATGTATATATGTATGTATGCATGTGTGTGCATGTATGTATGCATGCATGTAGGTATGTATGCATGTATGTATGTAACATACATGCATATATGCACGCTGATATGTATTTATATAATTTATGTATGTATGTACTCATGCATGCATATATGCATGCCAATATGTATGTATATAGGGTATGTATGTATTTATGTATGTATGTATTTATGTATATATGCATGTATGTATGCATGCATGTGTGTGTATATATGCATGTATATAGGTAGGTAGGTATTTGCGCATGTAAGTATGCATGTATGTGTATTTATGTATGTATGTACGCATGCATGCATGCGTGCCAATATGTATGCATATAATTTATGTATGTATGTATGTATTAAAACAGCTATTAGATATATTATCAACATCGTCATCATCATCATCGTCGTCGTCGTTATCAGCATCAAGACTATCATCATCGATTCCTGACGACACCTATAGTTGGCGGCTCATGGTGCGCATGCGTGATGACCCCCCGTTGTTTCGATCCTTTGTCAAGTCCAATGATTTTCTTATGTTTAATCCGAGTCTTGTTACGTCTTCCTTTATACCTGTCTACCCAACGCAGTCCATGTGGTCTTCCGCTGCGTCGCTTACCCCCAGATCTTACCTGCTGTGCGTCGTGTGGGGTTCGGTCAATTGCCATTCTTTCCAGAAGTCCAAACATCAGTTTTCGCTGAGTTATAAGATAAACTTTATCTAACACATTGATTGGGAAGCTTATTTCGGTTTTGTTAATTTGATCCACTCCTGCGAATCGGTGCCAGTTCTCACATGTAGGCTTACACATCTCGTGTGATGGATCGATATTGAATGCACTTAGAAGCCCCCGTTGCACACGTTTGGCTGATACAAGGGCGTTTAATTGGAATTTGAAGTTGGAGGGGGAAGGTGTGATATGGTGAGGAAGTGCATGAATGAGTTAGTGCATGAATGAGTGAGTGCAAGAATGAATGAATGAATGAATGAGTGAGCGAGCGAGCGAGCGAGTGTGCGAGCGAATGAATCAATGAGTGAGTTATTCGCCCCATTCGTCACATCTTACTAATTTTGTCAGAGTCAGTTTGACAGTTATGTAGGAGCCTGTTCGCCCATTGTATTTTTCTTTTACCTTAAGAAATTAAGCATTCACAGACCGTAAAATCAATCCGGATAGATGGGAATATATCTGGAATGGCTAAGTTGTGTTTGGGAGCACGATAGTCCGGCCAGCTGTTAACCTTCTAGATTGCAATTCCATGCTGTGGTCGGGGGTTTAAATCCCTGACTGGACAGAGAGATTTCTGCTCCATTATGTAGCGCCTTAAGCCGGACACTGTCGACGGTGGGATGATCAGGAGACGAGGAAGAGGGCTGGCAACCCGATACATGACCGCGACACTCATGAAGCCGCAAACACTATACCAGTAGCTGCGTCTCTGGGTTACCTCAAGGAACTACTCTTTTCGATCTTCTGCTTCTCCTTAGTTCGTGTCGGCATGCACATGGAAAAGTGGTTGAAATTAAAACAAGTGTATCCGATATCTTGTAGCCGTAATAGTATCCGGAATCAATAGCAAGATAAGTGTCTTGTGAAACTTTTCCAGCTTATGAAACGCAAATATTCTCTTCCTACTTGTCTCTCTTCTATCGTTCACTTTGACATTCATCTACATTCGATGACTTCAAGGGATACTTCCATGAGAGCTTCTTCAAAGATATATTCTTTGTCAAAAGATCATAAATGCCCATGCAAACAAGCACATTGAAATCCACATGTACTGCCGTATCCTCGAAATTCGACCCTCCTTCTTGAAGCATCTGCTGTCACAGTTGACGTTGACTGATTGTCGAACTGTGAAGATTGGAATCGATATCTTATCTTAATCCGACCAATTCATCGCGGAATTCAAACGACAAGTGTCCATGGTGAACCAAGGCACCCCGAGGCGTGCAGACATCGAGAGCACCTGTCGACGACGGCGGGAAGAGTGTGCACTTTGTTCGATTGGAAGAAGCAGGAAAGGACGTTACGGTTCAATGGAGACGCGCATGAATGATCCCTCGGCGTGCACTAGGTCATGAAGATCACCGCGGCTTCTTGTATGTTCTAATCCGCATCTCCTGTCTTTTTGTATGTGGATGGATGGGTGGATGGATGAATGGATGGATGTAGGGATTAGTGGAGTGGTTTATTCGATGAATGTGCTTTATATAGCGCTCAGATGAAGTGGGCTCGAGGTCGAAGGACTTGGCGTGTGTCTTAGTCTGTATGGCTCTGCCTGTCTGCGTCTTTGTCTTGGCCTCTGTCTGTCTGTCTTGCTGTCTATGTCTGCCTTTGTCTGTTTGTCTGTCTGTCTTTGTCTGTCTGTCTTTCTCTGTCTCCGACTTGGCCTGTGTCTCTTTCCCTATCTCTCTTCCTCTGTTTCTATCTCTGTCGTTGTCTCTTTGTCTCTGTCTCTGCTCATCAGTGAACAAATGCCAAGCGGTCGGTCCATCGGTTGATCTCCTGCAAGCAGCGTCGTTTCGAGACAGAGGGACAAAGACAGAGACAGAGAGACAGAGAGAGAGAGAGAGAAGGAGAAGACGGCGCTATATCAATTTAGTCGTTTACGACAACATTGGCAAAGCAGTTGCAAGTTTCGTTGCAGCAAGTATATCTCCCTGCTGTACTGTGCACCTGAATATATATATATGTATATGTATATATACATATACATACAAAGTTCTAGTGCAAGAATACATGCATAACTTCAGGTATATACAATACAGACGTACACGTGTATGGGTTGGTGCGGCTGTGGCAAATTCGGTTGATTTGTCGAAGTCTGATTGGTTGTCCTAAGTGTCATCTATTCTTGCACCAACGGAGAAGAACGCAAACAGAGAATATGGATGGATGGATGGATGGATGGATGGATGGATGGATGGATGGATGGATGGATGGGTGGATGGATGGATGGAGACTCTAATCTTATAGCAATACTCTTAGAAGTGATGTCAGTTAATTTGACACGAATATAAGTTTTTGTATCTGTAAGTTACATTTCTATAGTCTTACACAAAAGAAGGCCCCCTTCTGATCTACGTGCGTATATATATACATATATATCCATCCATATATATATATATAATTCCATCCATTCACCGACCCATCACATAAATATATATGGCACTATGTGATATTTGGAACTTCCGCTTGTCAAATGAGTGCTTTTATTTATTGTTTTGCACCTCCACGGCTGTTGGACGCATCCCAAGCAAAGCCGGATATAAAAGCGCATAGAAATTTCCTCCAGCTGCCACCGCTTATGTGTTGTGTCAACCGTAATGTACTTGTAATCGCAAATTTACGTCTAAGGCGTCACTTGAAGAGAAACTTCCTAATGTCTGCCACTAGCAGACACTGTTGAGGTTCGAATGCTCGTGTGGCTTATATATGTTACGTAGTGACTGTCTAGCAGTGACCATATATGGGTTCGTCACAACAACGTCGTACAACATTTCTGCTAACAAAGATTTAGAACACCATAAATATAGTTACATATTTTCGACTAATCAGCCAGGTTATATAAAAAAATTTAAATTGAGGTAAGTGAAGGTAAGACAAGGCAAGGCAGATATTTAGTAAGGAAAGGCACTGCAAAACAAGATAAGACAAGATAAGAAAACATAAGATAACATAAGATAACATAAGATAACATAAAGTAAGATAAGATAAGGTAAGGTAAAGTAAGATAAGATAAGGTAAGATAAGGTAAGATAAGGTAAGATAAGGTAAGATAAGGTAAGATAAGGTAAGGTAAGATAAGGTATGTTAAGCCACAGGAAGCTAAGCTTCTTTAAGTTAAAGGTAAGGTAATCTGTCCGCTGTTACCAGCGATTACTCTCAGGAGTGTACACTGCACGAATTCTGAACATTTATGCAGCGCCTTTTAAGAACCACTCAAAGTGATTTCAAGAGGATGCAGGCTTTCCTAAAAGGCGCTAAATGAATATATAGACAGAGACATCAGTTGACAATAGTTCCTCATCGTCTTATGACTTTTCCGCCATAAGAATCCGCCCGAGTCGCCCTAATAAGAAAATCAGGAGCAGAGAAGCGTCTTAATTGTAAGTGCCTGGATTCGGTCGCCCGTTTAGTCAGGCGTCATTAATTCAGCCGCAGACGATCGGTCCCAGGGTCACGGGGTCAGATTTCCTCGCAGCAGCACGCACAAATTAATTCGACTGACAGAGACAGACAGACTGACAGACAGACAATCAGACAGAGACAGACGAGCAGACAGACAGCCAGACAGGCAGACATACAGGACAGAAATATACACACAGACCGACACCCAGATATGCCGAGAAAGACTGAGATAGATACCGAGAAAAAGGTAAGAAGAATGAATGAGAAATACATAGTCAGATCTGCATAGAGTTTATACAGACAGAAAGACAGGCAGAGAGGAAAACAAAGAAACAGACAAACAGACAGACATATCCCCGCCCTCTTAAGTCTGGCATCGACCCACACCCATTCAAAGACAAGTGCCCCAACCATGTCCCTCTCTCGTCCTCTTATCAACCGTTTCATCTTGCACGACCCTGAGCTGAACCCAATCTTACCCTCCTACACCACACCCATCCATTCACCCATCCATTCCCTTAAGTTTAACGCACAAACTACACTTTTATTGCCAGCTTAAATGAAGCCTGAACCCACCCTCTTGTGGCTTCCACCCTCATTCCCAGGGGTGAACTACAGGACTTGCGCCGTTTGATTCAAAATCACATATATGAAATTCACCCCGAACAGACAGTTAATTTTCACCCTGTCCGCTCCCTCCACTTCAAACTGTCTACTCATTTCTTCACTGATGATGATGACGATGATGACGATGATGACAATGATGATGACAATGATGATGACAATGATGATGACGATGATGATGACGATGATGATGATGATAAAGATAATAATAATAATAATGATCACGATGATGATGATGACGTTACAATGACTATGATGATGATGATACTATGATCACGATGATGATGATGATGATGATGATGATGATGATGATGATGATGATGATGATGAAAAAGACACCGGAACCAAAACAACTGCCATCAAAATACATCCTAAACCAGGCAGGCATTTGATACAGCTAACTGTACCCTATGCCATAAACAGGCCACATTGCGTAGACCGTTCCAGGCCTAAACTTACAGACAGTGGCACCTAGTGTGACAGTCAGGCCTTTCTCTGGCGATTAGATTACATTTTTCCGATAAGCAAATATTAGATTACTCTTCGTGAATTTCTGCCAAATGCTAAAAATATTATCCGGTCTTTGGCGACATCTTACGGCGACCAGTGCCGTTGACACGAACTCTTATAAGTTATAGTAACTATATAGATCCTATCCTGACACCCCATCTTCCTCTTGTCTCTCTCTCTCCTCTCCAACCACAAACACCACCACCCATAGCTGCCACGCTATCTCTCGGCTTGACTTTTGGATCTTGACCTGGAACCGAACCCTTTTTACCTATTGATTTTGATTTGACTGAGCGCCTGTGAATAAGCTGGTCCCCGCGGCGCGGCTTTCGTTGGGCGCTGTAGAAATCTTGGAATTACGATTACGATTACGATTACTCGTGGATGCACAATTGTACGCGTACAAGCTATTATGGATAAATGTAAATATAAATGTACACGGTTTTCTACCGCGACCGTATGGCCTCGACCCTGTTCAATTTCAATGACTTTATCAGGTGAGATACTTCACCACCGCTGCCCGTTTTAATGGGAGCCACTCCATTTAAGGTCCCTGTGCACGGACCGTACTAGCCCGAGATTTAAATCTCTGAAATAAGCCACGATTGGGTTGCATGCCGAGGATCTGTCTGTTTAACGATGCTGTGTCATAAGGAAGCTGATTAGCGTCGCCCTCCTCCTTTACCAGGTTTCGGACTAGCACCACCCGACTAAACGCAGCGCGGAGTCAGACGAACTACTAGTAGTTCCAACGTTTAACGACATCTTATGGCATCAAAGGCCGTTGACGTCGCCCTCCTTCTTTATCCAAACTTGGGACTGGCACTACCAGAAAACGACAGTGGCGGAGTTAGACGAACTGCTGAACCAAATCGAGGCTTATATGATGCCTGACTTAAAGATGTTTTAACAGAGCCCAAAAATTTAGAGCATTGAGTCTTTAGCGACATATTTTGGCTGCTGATGACATCGACTTTACCTTACAGTGCAAACTGTAGCAGTTGGCTCACCTACCAGCGACTAGGGGTGAGATCCGGACCTTGATGGTGATCCTGGAGAAGAAATCGGGTGCCTTCCAACAAAGGTGCTTGACGAGAATTACTATATGCGAATTCCATATACTGCGCACTTCACAAAGTGCGGAAATACACAAGTGCAAACAGGACAGATCCTGGTCTAAGAGATGATCAAGCAAGAAGTCTGGATGTTTGGAGACTTCACAAGATGCCATGGCAGGCAGGATCATGGTAGGGTGCTCTAAGACTTGATTTCAATCCCCACCCCCCAAGGATCTGGAACAGACCAGTCGAACTACCAAGGTACAGACAGACTCCGCGGAGGCAGAGCAGCACCCACTTAACTTTGGGCTACACGCGACCTAGAGACGAGCTCCAGAACTCGATGGTTGACAAAGAGTCGTGGAAACGGCAACGTTTAGAGGAGGGACACGCCACTGATGATGATGATGATGACGACGATGATGATGATGATGACGATGATGACTTTTGATGATGATGATATTGATGTCGATGATGATGTTGCTGCTGTTGTTGTTGTTGTTGATGATGATGATGATGATGAAATGCGAAGCCAAGGACTATGCAAACACTAGGAGAACAGAACGGAAACCAACGCAGTTGAAACAATCAGTAGATGTCGCAATATCTGACGTCAAAGAACAGGGTTCCAGATAGGTATGTAAGCTTATATATAGATGGACGATTTTTTATAC
>OZ029922.1:26209960-26237460 GCA_964023275.1 Norana najaformis
GAAGGTCGGAGGTATCTCCACTCCTGCATAAAAAGTCAAAGAAACTCAAGAATACCCACTTCATTCGCGCTATCTAGCGAACTCCGCTGCGCAACTAGATATCTACATCGACTATAACAGGTTTCCTATTATCTTCGTACGCCGAGGCCGGGAAAATGAAGTCGCCATTTCTATGTGCTTTGACCAGTTTTCTCACTGGCGATTTGGGCCAACCCGAAACAGAGCATCTAGTCCACGTGTACTTCAGAACTTTATAGAGCGAATTTCACACTTTTGCGTCCATTAACACCAAACCAGCCATCTGGCGTCACCCCCGCAAACTGTGGTTGCACGTGACAGCTGGTTGCCTAATATCTGTCTATTATTGCGCTTTTATGTAGAGAGATATGCACTGATAATAGAAGTTGTTTCAGTGCAATTGATTTAAGTGTCTGTACCACATGAACACGTATGTAGCATATGTATTTATGTATGTATGCATACATGTATGTATGTATGTATACGTATGTATGTGCATGTACATACGTACGTACATACGTATGTATGTATGAATGTACATATCTACGTACCTATGTGTGTACGTATGTATGCATGTGTGTATGTACGTACGTAGGCCTACGTATGTATATATGTATGTATGTACTTATGTATGTATGTATGTATTTATGAATACATGCATGTATGTATGTACTTGCGTGTGTTTTTATGTATGTAACTGCATATGTATATACATAAGTATAGTAATATGTATGTATGTATGTATGTATGTATGTATGTATGTATGTATGTATGTATACGTATGCACGTACATTTAATAAATACTAATTTCTAAGATTTTGATTTCTGTTTGACGCGACGGCGCACATTCAACAGCAAGTCAGGTGTTTCTTATTGATTTCGCGAAAGCGTTTGACGCAATCGTAATCGTCCATTCAACCTGCAGCAGCAGCAGCAACATCATCATCATCAGCAGCAGCAGCCGACTTGGCGCATTGGCCAGATGGACGACGTCTGAAACTGCGACGGCTTTCACTGCAATATAATTGGATTTCTACTCCGAGTTGCGATTTTCCTCTCTTCCAATACAATGACGCATATGCGTGACAGATTTACGGGCTATCGATCATGATGAACGACGTTGTATTACGTGTTGGGACGTCTTAGAGTTTAAAAGCCTTAGGGGGCCGTCTACTGAAGAAAACCTTTTGAGGGTCATTATGCCCGCAGTGCACGTGTGATGTGTGGTGTGTGCGTGTGTGTGTGCAGGCGAACGCACGCAACGTGCTTCGGAGTCAAAACGAAAGTTATAGTTAACCTTTCGTTTCATGCATGAGTGCGGTACGGTGGTCTATCGGTAACGTGTTTGGTCAATGATCATGCGGCTGCGGGTTCGACTCCGTGTAACGACCCTGCATGGGCAAGTTGTTTGCGCACACCGTGCCTCTGTCGCCAAGCAGTAGAATTTGGTACCGGCGAGGCACAACCAGTCTCCAAGTGTCCTTTTCTCTGAATTGCATGCATGGAAACTTGGAAGTACTCCCTGCCTGCATGGTTTAATTCCTCGGCGAAACCGAATCATTGAAAAGCATCGTATATACGCAGTCTTGCATTTCTTGATGTTGACTCCAGGCTTAGGTAAAGACTTACATCAAGTTTCTCTGCTGCGGATCGTTGTAATGTAATGTAATGTAACAGACATTTATTAAGCGCCTTTCAAGCACTACCCAAAGCGTTGCTGGTACATGAGATGTAATAAGAAATAAGTAAGTAAGTAATGCATTTGTTAACACGTCATATGTCCATCGACTGAGCGAAGAATCGTAGGCTTGAGATAATAAGAGGATATACTTGCTGCACATATAATTCCGGCGCCATAGAAGTCATTACCTATGGACCTATCTATAGACCGATTACCTCAGCAAATACAATAATAAAGCACATTTAGCACAGGTTATATATGAAAGGTTATATATACACGCATATATACATATGGGACGCAGTGGTGACTCATGCAGTGGTATGGTCTGTACCTCGTAACCGGAGGGTCGGGGGTTCGAATCTGCCCCAAGCCAACTGCGTAGCGACCTTTGACAAGTTGCTCACCCAACAATGGTCTTTGAGGAAGGCAACTCGAAACCACCTCACTCATCTCATCCTCTGGTGGCATAGAGCCAATGGATCTGCCTTCGGGCTGAGAACTCATCATCATCATCATCATCATCACCACCATTATCATTTATATATATACATATATACATCCATACACATATGATAGGTAATATATGATAGATTCAAAGATATATGAGGGGCTATACATATACATGCATATGCATGAGGTAACAAAACACCAAGTCTGCTGTTCAGGTCATATATGCAAGGTGTAAATACGTCAGACGAGATTCTGTCTGTCTGTCTGTCAATCTGTCTGCCTGTTTGTCTGTCTGCCCGTGTGTTTATTTCTTCCTCTCTGTCTTATTTGTCTTTCTGTCTGACTGCAGTGTGTACGTGTCTGCCCAGCTGTTGTCTGTTTGAGGCCCTGTCTTTCTCACGATATTGTTATTGATGAGGCCGTTTAAAAGCACAAATTAAGAAATTGCATTTGGTGGTTTTTTAAAACTATACGTCAGTGATTTTCTTTGTGTTGTTTTTGATAAATGCATGACCGTTAACAGTTACTGCTCTCCCGGGGCTATAATCATATATCTGTCGCTTTCATATTGCTTTCAGCGATATTTTTACACTACGGCGCATCCAGAAGACATAAATGCATAATAGTCGACAGTGTCAAACGCCTGTTGCTAGTCCAGGAAGCGATATTTTTACACTACGGCGCATCCAGAAGACATAAATGCATAATAGTCGACAGTGTCAAACGCCTGTTGCTAGTCCAGGAAGTGATTTATGGTTGAAAGCAGCAGAGAAATGATCTCTACTATAGACAGGTCTGAGAAAATGCATATATAAAGTGGGATTATGGGTTTAAGCAAGTGGGGAGGAAATTCCCTCTACCCTATAATTAGCATTTTAAAGATGTGACGTCTTACTTTACCGAAAATAAACTGTATGTTGTCCCTTAAACACTTTCGGCATTCCCCTTCAGATGCCGAAAAAACACTCAGGCCAAAAAAAAGAAATTGAGGCCCATATGTTACAATTTCTTTGGCTTGAATAAAAGGGCCCTGGTCCCCTTCACCCCCACCCCGATAGGGCTGACTGTCGGCATTAGAAAATTACATTAAAGGGTATGGTGTAGGGTAAATAATAAAGATACAATAACATATAATAAGGATATAATTTATTAAAATGTGTATATAACAGATTATGCCCCTACATGTCGTCGTTATTCTCTATTGTTGGGCGCTGTAGAAATCTCGAGATTACGATTACGATATTGAATCTATTCCCGTCTTAAGCTGACCCTCTTTCTTTTACGATTCAGTACGAACAACAACTTTTGACGATGTTTTGTGGCTCAGCACAATTTTTATGACTTTTTCTTTGGGTATATCTTCCTAATTCCTCAGTTTTTCATGACTGTACTCCGTTGGTTGTGTTCGTTCGTCTCTAACCCCCCCACCCACTCAGCCGTGCTTTTCGGTTCAACTGGGTTAGCCTGGCCATTAGCATCGTTTGGGCTGCCACAGTGTTCCATTCTAGGCCCTATATATATGCCTCATTTTCTTTACACTGCAGACCTAAGTCATGTTCTTTCCTCCCTCGAATTCCTGCTCACAAGTATGCTGATGTCACTCAGGCATTTATCCTTGACCAATGTGCAGAGGCAATCTCTTTAGCTGAGAAAATGATCAAGAATCGGAGGCGCTTTGTGAGTGAACGTCTTCCATTCGTCTCGGACTTAATCCCGGAACGACTCAGCTCACCTGGCTTAGTACAGCCGCCGGCAACACCAAAAAGAGACTTAAATTTGAAGAGACTTAAACATAAATTGCACGTTCGCTTTCCAAATGCCTCCTACTCTACTTCTGTGCGTGACCTGGGTGTCACATTGAACCAGGAATTGACTTTCTGTGAGCAGGTAAAGAGAGTGTGTCGAATATGCTTTTATCACCTGCGTCAGCTCCGCGCAATACACAGTATACTCGCTCTCTGCCAAAGCGGTTTCTACCCTGATGTGTGCAAAGCAGTCTTGAACACAAGGGTTGACTATGGCAATGTCATTTATGCGGGCATGCCTCTTTTTCGGATTAATCTACTTCAGTCCGTTTCAAATGCCGATTGCTGCAGCTAGTATAATTGAGAATTCCAAAGTTTGGTCGCACATCTAACTACATGTGAGACGAAATGCATTGGTTATCCTGATTCCTCTTCTTGCCCTTATCTATCCCGCAGATCCAATTCAAAACACCACCCATGCACCGTATATCCGTCTGACTGTCTGCCTATACTTGACTCTTGGATCTTGACCTGGAACCGAGCTCTTCTTATCTATCGATTTGTTTTAACTTAGCGCCTGTGAATAGGCTACGCTTTCGTTGGGCGCTGTAGAAATTATAACGATTACGATTACGATGTGAAGATGCGCTGAGTTTAAAATCCGAATCCTGATGCGCAACTGACCTAACATTCCTTGTAAGTGGATGTAACTTTCGAGCGTCAGCGTTAGGCGCCTTAATCGGATGTTTGGTTCATCCTCCAGTGCCAGTTCTGCTTACCAAGACTGGTCCACTTGGCACTTCCACTCATTTCCCGGCTCCAATCGAGCGAGTGGGACGTCTTACCCATTTAAAGTTTCAGAGAAAGTTGAGGACGTCTCATCCCTAAGGCCCCTAGTCATTCGCCTTACCGGATAAAACTGCTCACGATGAGTGCCAGCTATCCTGAGGGAAACTTCGACAGGAACCAGCTACCATGCAGATGGTTCGATTAGTCTTTGAGAGCTACGTATTTCAGTATCATCCTTACATGGATACAGATCCATTGTGGATGTTTCCCGTCCCGTATACAGTCAAAATGCAACATGGAAACTGCTACGCCGTTATCTAGAGGACCAGGTTTCTATGCAACCTGCGACATAAGCTTCTTCTCCTTTATTTGCCGCCGTTGAAGACCATTCTATGCGATTCAGGTCTTCTGTAGTCTGGACAGGAGTACCTCTGATGAGATTTCTTGAAGAAGTGCTAGGTAAATAGGCACTTAGAAATTATTACAAATTCCACAGGTTTCTGTTAGCTTTTTCAGCTTCCCTGGATTTTGGAGGCTATTTTAAGGGGACATCGTCGCCCAAACCAGATTGGGGCCAACGCAGTGAAGTGTGTGGGTGGTGTTTGTGTATATTCATGTATGCATGTATATATGTATGTATGTGACATGTGTGTATGTATGATGCATGTGTGCACATATGAGTGTATGCATGTATGTATGTGTGTGTTTGCGTATGTATGTATATCTGTATGTGACATGTGTGTATGAGTGTGTGTATGTATGCATGAATGCATGTATATATGTATGTATGTGACGTGTGTATGTATGTGTATATATATTGCGTATGTACATGTGTGTATGTATGTATGTATGTATGTATGTATGTATGTATGTATGTATGTATGCATGCATGCATCTATATTTATGTGTGTATGCATGTATGTATATGACAAGTATGCATGTACGTATGTACGTACAGGGTGTACGTAATGGGCTATTTAAGTATTTATAGCACCTTTACAGAACGTCACAAAGGCGCCAACTACGCGACTACGTTCCCTACGCCCGCATCTCCGTCACTACAGACAGAATACATTCGTCTGGTAACCCGAACATAATAGGGTGACATCTGCAAGGGAGCGAGTCATTTGCGTGCGGAGGTAAATACCTTGGCGAACGGGGTGAATGATGTTTCGTACGTCACCCCTCCGGTGCCTGCATTCCCCGGAGAAGCTTTGTTCGACGAGCTGTCAATTAGTTATCCAGACAATTAAGATATTGTTGGGAAAGGCCGTCTGTGTCTTGCACGTCGGCGCCTCAGTCAAAGGATCTTCAGTACGCATATACATAGGACTCGGCTTCTCTGCATGAAATGAAATGCAGTAACAGGTGGTCGACTGCCTTACCTAACCTTGTCTTGATTACTTGATCTTACTCAAAGCACCTTACTTTAAGTTTTTATGGTTAACCCATGAAAATGCATGATTGCCTTACTTAGCCTTGCCCTGCCTTGCCTGGCCTTACCTTTCCTCACCTTACCTTGTCTTTCTTCATCTTACCTTGTTTTTCCTCACCTTACCTTGTCTTTCCTCAGCTTACCTTGTCTTTCCTCACCTTACCTTGTCTTTCCTCAGCTTACCTTGTCTTTCCTCACCTTACCTTGTCTTTCCTCACCTTACCTTGTCTTTCTTTACCTTACCTTGCCTTTCTTTACCTTACCTTGCCTTTCTTTACCTTACCTTGTCTTTCTTTACCTTACCTTGCCTTTCTTTACCTTACCTTGCCTTTCCTTACCAGTTTACCTTACCTTACTTTAAGATCTTTAATTTAGGTTCCTAGATAGCTCATGATAATGCATTTTCCTTGCATTACTCTGCAGCATTATAATTATCACTGAGACATAAAATTCCTTGTAAGTGGATTTAACTTCTGCTTACATATTCATTTTCGTGTTCGTAAAATATTAGTAAAGCTAATGCTATTGTTTGTGGCAACAAGTTATAAAGGCTATGTCTGGCCTATTAGGGCCATAATTAAAACTTCCTTAATAGCTTATTGCGGCTCGATTAATCGGTGGAATTCCTAAGTTCGGTCATATTTCTACTAGCAAAGGGGATGAGCTACATTGGTTGCCCATGCGAAGGTACTTCGAGTTTAAGATTGTCTTGCTAATGCGTAACTGTCTGGCTGGTTGTGTTCCATCCTATCTTAGGGAGCTGTGCATTTCAGTGTCAATTGTTCCTGGTGGTAGATCTCTTCGCTCTGAGGCACAAGATGTTCTGGCTGTCCTTCCTTTACGGCGAAGCTACCATACTGCGCTGCGAAAGTACAGAATTTCGCAACGCAACATGGTAGCTTCGCCGCGGACAGTCCATCATTCTGGAACAATCTGCCAAGCAATCTTCGACATGAGCTTCTTGCCCTTCTTCTGTTTCTATTTTGCCAGCGATTGGAGACAATTCCATCTGATCGTGGTCTGCTGTTATCAGGTCGGGAGCACTTCTGAGTAATCGTAATCGTAAACTCTACATTTCTAGAGCGCTATTTAAAAGCTAAGCGCAGGGCACCAGCTTATTCACGAGCGCTGCGTTAAGTCAAAGGGGTTGTCCAAAGATGCCATGTCAAGAACCAAGTCCGGATGACAGAAGACCAGAGAGAGAGAGAAGGGGAAAGGAACTATTAGGGTGGGTTGTGTTGAAGCTGACAGTAATGGGAAGACTGAGTAGTTTTCTTGAAGAGATGCCATGTAAATGTGCAATTACGATTAGGAACTTGTTACATTACATCACTGTTTCTTTACAGTACTTCTTATATTACACAGGATTACATTGCTTTGTTACAGCGACATAGCACACAGTGAAACCCTAGTAAGTAAGTAAGTGATGAACAAACCTGCCAGACTTTGTGATGACCATTTCCGTTCCAATCTCGTGGAACTGTTGCCAGAGTTCCTTCGGTTCCAGTTCCATCTTGGGTTCCTCTTGCGGAGCCGTCGTTCCAACAGGCGTTCCGTCCAGTCCCCCGCGGAAATGCCGGCTCACGACCCCTCTCATAGGGGGTACAGACGTCAACAGATCGGGGGGGCTTAGGGGGTCCCTGGACAGCTGAAGCCCCGGAGGGGGAGGAGGCAGTGGGTGATGGAGCAGCGACCCTGACCCTGCCCCGATCCGGTCTGTGTAGACTCCGAAGGGTAAGTCCGGTCGGTGGACATGCAGTAGAAGGGCGGGGTTAAGGGCTGCAGACATGGCACCGACAGATGTTGATGATGATGACGACAATTCGGTGCCCAGACGATCGTATATCATCCTATAGTCAGTCAGTCATTCACTCGTCGGACAACGACCACACTCACTGTATACTCACAACTGATGTGTCGACGACAACAACACGCAACGATATTTATTATCATACAACGAACAACGACTAAGCCCTTCACAGAGCGACTAGCAGCAACTACTACACGCAACTGTCATCATCCTGTTCGAGACTACTCACTCAGAGCGACGGAAGTTTCTTCCGCAGTCGGAGTTCAATCTTGGCCGTCATGTGGCGCCACAAGCGTCCTAAGGCCCCCGTGTAATTGACGGAGGAGGCTTTGGTCAGTGAGAAAGACAGACGATGCTAACCAGACGTCTCCGAATGCAGGAACAACGAACGAATAAACGTCTGTAGTTCAGCTTCGACTACCAGCAGCAACCGTGGCACCAGCCCGTCTCGACGGATCACCTAATTGATCGTGGCCAGCTCTGCTCTCCTTATTAACGTACGATCGGACGGTGGCCGGGCGAGACCGTTTACGCGTCGGCAGAGCCTGTCCGTTGGGCACCCGTCCGTGCTGTTGACCGGCCCTGCCTGCCTGCCTGCCTACCTACGGAGCGGTGATCGAGCGTAGACGGCGATTCGAGTTCCCATGTCGTGAATATCAGTCATAAATTCACATCTGTGCGTGATGCGGTCCGCGGACCCGATCGTAATCCAACCCCTGTCCGCAATTGTAATATTAGCCACACGCGCGCGCACGCACGCACCCACAGACGTCGCCGTCGCAGTCGTCGCCGCCGTCGTCGTTGTCACAGCGGGCCGCGGCTGAATAGGACTAGAAGCCCGCAAGAACCGTTCACAGCATTTTCAAGGGCCTGCCTCTTGTATGTCCGCAGCGGCCTGCCATATTATCCCGCGCGCTGGCGGCCAGCCGGCGTCTCGACAGACGTTGACAAAATCACTGAACATATTGCCGCTGGTCGATTTCCTGGCTCCAGACAACCTGGCACCAGACCCGACGCCCAGCGCGCTAATTGGCCCCGCCCACCGATCCGATTGGACGCGGCGCGTCAGAGGCCGGCCTTCGGTCGTTGACTGACGGCCGCACGACGAGGATTGCCGACGCCAAATGCGCCGGTCTGTTCGCGTTGACTTCATATTGTTGGGAGAAACGGCGGACGTTGTGTCGTAAAATGTCTATGCACTTTGAAAGCCATCAAGGCAAAATAAGCATAAGGCTCCAGATAACAGCCGCGGTTATTCTGCGAAACGTACCTGATTAAGATGTTAGCATCGACTCCACAGGTTCAATTTTACGACGGAACATTTGGTATATCCGTAATGGTCCGGATGCTGGCCTTCTCAGAAGAGGACAGATTTCGAATCCCAGTTCCTCCGGCCGACGGGACTGCGTTTATATACTCGTGGAACCTTTGAAGCACTTGAGATGCGCAGCGGCGCCATTAAAATTGCGTGCTTGACCTTTAAACCCAGAATACCGGGCGTCCATCGCGTCATCATACACTGCTAACTTCATATCGTACTAAACACAACCCACCCTAACGGCTCCTCTCCCCCTTCTCTCTCTGGTCTTCTGGCATCCGGCTTCGTTCTTGACATAGCATCTTTGGACAACCCCACTGACCTGACGCAGCGCTCGTGAATAAGCTGGTGCCTGCCCTTAGCTTTTAAGTAGCGCTTTAGAAATTTTGAGTTTAGGATTGCGATTACTACACTGTTGAGTTCTCCTGATACTGGCTTGTTACTGAAGCCTAGGGTCAGGACATTTGTGGGGTCAGGTGCCTTCGGCTGCTGTGACCCTCGTTTTTGGAATCGTCTACCACAAAAGGCCCGATTCGTAGTATCCCCATAACTTGAATTTTACTCAAGGCTTTGCATGCTTCCGTCTTAACCTCAGGCGAAAAATCATTCGCGGTTAGATTCTGATTTACTGACTGGTTTAAATAAATAAATTTAAAAATCTCCGTTACGTTACATTCCATTTTGATGGTTCAATGAAGAAGAACGCGAATAAGAACACGAAGAACGCGAAGAAACAGACCAAGAACATGAAGAACGTGAAGAAGAACAATAAGAACAATAACAACCAGAACAAGATCAAGAACAAAAGGCATAAGAACGTCATCTGATCCTTCCACTGACAGTGTGCAGTCGTTGCACTCATTATGGCTGAATTCGCTGCAGAGCGAAGCCAATAGAGTCAAAATCTCGAAGCAAATTTCTGCCCTGGCGGGATTTGAACCCCGATTGACGGTCCATTGTATACCACTGGACTATGCACAACCCTACGACAGCAATAAATTACGACAAATATTATCAGCACCCGCAACAACGACAATACGTTAACAAAGTAGTCGTCTTCATCGTCTCATTCCATATCGTCACATTGACATGAGCTGACAGTATTTGTCGCCATTATCATCATCGTCAGCAGCAGCATCAACATCTTCGTCATCATCATCATCATCATCATCATCATCATCATCTTCATCACCACCATCACCACCACCACCACCACCACCATCATCATCATCATCAACATCTCATCATCATCATAATCGTTTAGTTTCCGTTTTGTTGCCATGACAACGTCTTTATAATAAACACCGATGACTTTTACATAATCTTCGTTTTAATTTATCAACATTTTCATCGTTCTCATCATCTCTCTTTGTCGTCGTTACCACTAACAATTGTCATCATCATCAGTTATCATCGTCCAACCAGGTTAGACGGTGATAACTGATTAAAGAAACCGACGCGCTATCCGCCGAACAATTATATAGCGCCTGTTCAGAAGCTCCCATCGGCGCTGCAGAGGGTGATCTCAAAGAAATGGTGGCTGTTCTTTTAAAACTCTTTCGCCGACTCGTGATAATTTCTTAAGAAAAGAGCAGTTTCTTTAGGCAGCCATGGTTATGTTAAATGTTAGCGACTTCATTCTTCTCAGCCTCGGCCTACGAGGGTGGTGGTGGTTAGTCATTCCTGTTACACAAATCCTATCCTAGTTCTTCCTCTTCCCATTATCTAACATCCCGGTTCAATTCCAAACACCATCCACGATAACCGTCTGCCTGCCTGCCTGCCTGCCTGCCTGCCTGCCTGCCTGCCTGCCTGCCTGCCTGCCTGCCTGCCTGCCTGCCTGCCTGCCTGCCTGCCTGCCTGCCTGCCTGCCTGCCTGCCTGCCTGCCTGCCTGCCTGCCTGCCTGCCTGCCTGCCTGCCTGCCTGCCTGCCTGCCTGCCTGCCTGCCTGCCTGCCTGCCTGCCTGCCTGCCTGCCTGCCTGCCTGCCTGCCTGCCTGCCTGCCTGCCTGCCTGCCTGCCTGCCTGCCTGACTCTTGGATCTTGACCTGAAACCAAAGCATTCTTGCCTATCGATCTTGTTTTGACTGAGCGCCTGTGAATAAGCTGGTTCCCGTGACTTAGCTTTTGTTGGACGCTGTAGAAATCTCGAGATTACGATTACCATTTCTTTCCCACGGGCACTTTACAATCAGTGAGTAGGCGGCACTTTACAATCAGTGAGTAGGCCCCGATATGCATTTTACAGCTGAGTTCGCAAGGGGCGCTGGTGGAGCAGAAATTTTGAAACATATTTCTGCCCTTGCAGGGATTTGAACCAATGGGGATTTAGCTAAAGGCGTGGGGGCGGTTTACCCCCTCCCGCCCCTCTTGGTTACGTGCTAGCGCCCCTCAGACCAGACCCGTGCAGAGTCGACTGTCAGAATGTGGCGCCGCTCTGAAAATGCTCTCCCCCAGCAAGCAATCCTCTAGCCGCCAGTGATTTGAACCCTCTGAAGACAACAGACAAGAGTCCAGAGCACAGAGAGGACAGTCCAACTCGCTAGCCACTCCTTATTGACAATCGAGCTCCCCTTGTAGCTTATAAGAACGCTTCTGATATAGCGATATAATAAATCAGCGTTGAGCCGTAGACATTTTCCACTGAAGAAGGCAGAGAGGCTAACGCGTCTGCCTTTCACCTCAGCGACGCTAGTTCGAATCCCAGGTCCATCACGTGAATCGAAACAGATCGCATTGTCGAGTTATGGTTAAGGCCCTCATATATGAACCCAACGAACATATATGAGGTTTTTTAATCTGGGTCTGTGCATGCAAGCATTGTGGTCCAGCAGGTGGCGTGTCAGACTCCCAACGCAGATATGTATAGCGAGTTCGAGAAAATGAAGTCGCCATATTGTCTAAGACATCGATGATAAACTGAAGCCGTATAAATATAATCTCTATCTCTTATAACTGATTATGCATGCGTGTGTTCAAGAGATAAGATCTTATCTCTCATCTATAGGATCTTATCTCTCATCTTCTATAAGATCTTATCTCATCTTCGTACACATGAGCAGGACAAGCAGAAGTTTTGGAAAGACTTGCTTATTCGAAGCGCTATGCATTCTAGAACAACGCTCATTTCCTTTTCTTAGGCCCTGTACCGGAAATGACGGAATCTCAGCGTCATCGACACCGGAAGCAGCGCATCGCAAGGCGTGCCGTTTATTTCCTGCACCTTCGGCCGCTGCCAAATTACGCTGCTTGCACGCATGCAGCAGAAAGTCGTGCGCAAACAACTTGCCCACTGCCGATACACAGTGCTTGCTATAGCAGGCTTTCAGAGGTCACGTTTTATAGGACATACCGTTTCAGAAGAAATATCTTCTGAAAACGGTAGAGTCTTCTACCTGTTATATGAAGAGGAAGAGAACTATTCTGAAATCAGTCAGAAGATTATTTTTAACAGCGGAAGAGAGCGGTCAAGGCTTAAATATTTGCATACGTGTAAAAAATAACATTTTGAATAACTGACACAAATCTGTCAGAAAACTGGAAAAAATTATTATACCACGACGATTCGGTGAACAAAAAACCACGATAAAGGCGATTTTTTATATTAGGCGATTGCTGAATGGCGTGCTTTAGTTGCCTCTTCATGTCACACCCATATTCATACGCTCGAACCAGAGTTTGTATTAGCTGGAACTCGCATTAGTTCTTTTGACTGTTTTACTATAGAAGAGGCTCTTCTTAATCTGCAGAATGTTTCTTCTGGTTTTGGAAGAGGTCCACAAAACGTATACTCGCCTGAGTCGCATTTGTTAGATTATATGGCGCACTATATCCCTTCACTACAAGACTGATTAATTCATACAGGAAACGGGGTCACTAGAACGTGCTTGTTCCCGCTGTCGGGTCCCACTTGGTCTTCCCAGTTCCCACCCATCATAAAGTACACACCCCTCCACCAACCATGCAGCCGCTAACTCACCCTAGCGAAAAGCAGACATACGCATGCATACCTATGCAGCGCCTTTGAGATGTTTTAAAAGGCGCTATATTAATGTTCGGCTGCAAAAGGTAAATGATTTTACTGGAAAGGTACGATTCTCGCATATATCGATGTTCAATAAGTTGAGTCAACCCCGTTGATTGATCTAATTTTTGAGAAGAGAGGAAATCTACCGCGTACGGTGGAGGTGTATGTCATGAAAAATAACCTTTATTAACGCTCCAAACATACCCGTCATCAACCTTCCTCAAAACCTATTGTCTGTCTGTGTTTGTCTGTGTTTGTCTGTGTGTGTCTGTCTGTGTGTGTCTCTCTCTGTGTCTCTGTCTGTCTCTGTCTGTCTCTGTCTCTGTCTCCCTCTCTATCTCACCGTAGCGAAAATATTCATCTGCACCTCAGATTCAGCTTTGTTGATTCTGAATGAGTAGTAAGTGCTTTAAACAAAGAAAAATCAAGCACGTATAAAATACCAATGAACGTTCAATGTCTAGCCTACACAAACACCCTCTTGCATGCAAACGGACCACATTACACCGTGTGCGCTCTAGCGAAACACTGCACCCAGTTGAACCGACGTGCAATAGGGTACTAGACTGACCCATGCAACCACTCGACATATAATTCGTTGCTGGATCTATACCATTTCGCATGCAGAGTGGCTTCGATACATCACGAGATTTCATGGCAAGTCTGGCAGGAAAGGCGACTTGGCAAGCAAGGCCACGAGTCAAGTGAGCGCAAACTGAGAAACCATGGAACAAAGGAGCGGATGGCGCAACTGGAAAGGCATCAAAGGAATCACGCATTCACACGACCCGCGGACAGTCACCCGATTCCATTAAATCGCCTTCAAAGAGTCGAATGCGGCGTCTTAAACACACGACTTCACGCATTCGTGCATGTGGCTATGCACTCGCTTTGGCTCCAGCGAGCATCGCTTGCAGAATGTCTGTATACATGGAGATGAATTTATGGCACGTTACTGCTGCAAACGCATACATTGATTCAAGTACATAGTGGGCACATATACGTCTAAAAGTACATATCTATACGAGCATAAATAAATACATACATACATACATACATACAAACAAACAAACATACATACATACATGCATATATACATACATACATACATGCATACGTACATACATACATATATTCATACTTACATACGTACATACATGCATATATACATGCATACATACATACATACATACTCTACATACATAGATACATACATACATACTGTTCATACATACATACATACATATATACTTACATACGTTCGTACATACATACATACATACGTATGAACATACAGCGTGTTAATAAACGCACTATACTACTTACTTCTTACTTAAGCATACATGCATACAACAGACATACTTAAATACATGCATACATTCAGTTATTCGTTCATTCATTCATACTAGCATGCATATACACATGCAAAAATGAAAAATATACAAACATACATATACAAACATGCATACATACATATATTCATACACAAATACATATATTCTTACATACATACATACATACACACATGCATACATATACTTATATACATGTGTATATATATATTTACATACATACATACTTATATACATACATACATACATACATGCATACATACATACATACATACATGCATACGTGCATACATACATATATAAATTCATACATACACACATACATACATACATACATACATACATGCATGCCTTAATACATACATTAAACCGAAGTCTGCGTAAAAATAATCGTGCATACATACGTAGCGTATATATGTATACGCATATATGCATATGTACATACATATACATATAGCGATACGTATGTATGATTTACACCAATTTTTATGAACCCGCCATTTAAAGGTTTCATTAAGCACAACGATAATCATTCTTTGAAATGAATCGACTACACAGGCAACATTATACGCAAAAATTAAAGTCGTGTGAATTTTTATGTGTTATGACACATTAAACCTCTGTCTGTCTTAATAAATTAACATCATATGTCATAGGAGTATTTCCCTCAGTCGATGGTTCAGACTATATTTGGAATGGCAAGAGTTAAATAGGCCTACACATAAAATGTACACGAGGAAATGTGCCCAGTGGAAGACATGCACACATACGAACATACCGACACAGACAAGCAGGCATACATGCGGACATAGGCGGACGGACACAGACATACACACACTGACAGACAGGCAGGTAGAGTGCGAACCAGTGTCAGATGAAATTCTCTGTCTGGGGAAATTCTCCTTCCTCCGTTTGTTATCTCACCCTATAGACCTTTATCGTCTCTGCAGATATATGAAGGGATTATTACAGGAGGGCCATGTATGACTACGAGAAGATCTATAGAGGGCGCTATATAAATGTATAAATACATGTGTATACTATCTTACCTACTGCAGTCTGGTTATACATGGCATGCGTCTCTTCTGGCCAATAGGATTTCGACCAAGGTTCTCAGCGGAGGTTTGGCTACACAGTTTCACTAGAAGTGACGCTCAATTGATGACGTATTGCTCATTATGCTAACAACGCTGTTACAGTTATTAGATTAGATTAGGCTAGATTGAATTAACTAGACTAGATTAGACTAGACGATATTAGACTAGATTAAGTTAGATTAGATTGAGTTGAATTGGATTGAACTGGATTGAACTGGATTGAACTGGATTGAACTGGATTGAACTGGATTGAACTGGATTGAACTGGATTGGGCTGGATTGGACTGGATTGGACTGGATTGGACTGGATTGGACTGGATGGGACTGGATTGGACTGGACTGGACTGGATTGGATTAGATTGGATTGGATTGGATTAGATTGGATTGGATTGGATTAGATTAGATTAGTATAACTCTTGGGAAGCGTGGTCCTTAAGTCGAAAGATAATTCAGCTGAGCACAGTTCGACATCCTCACATAAAAAGGAGAGCGCCGAACAGGAAGCCGACGGCTTTTCACAGTTGTAGAAAAAGTACGTAGACACATTTCTAAGACTGACCCAAATCAATCCGAAGACGAATATTTCCATTGCACTATCGAACCCAACTCAACTTTACAGCCTTTTTCTTTATGGATTAAGAAATATCGATTATTGAAAGGTCGCATTAGGAATTCAGACTTTTGGACGCGTTGTGCCACGCAGACAATTGATGTGATAAATTTACATACGATAACAATGATTTTAAAATGAGGCCAGATGAATACCGACACACGGAGCAACGCAAAAGCTATTGTAATTGCACATCGTAAAAGATTACATTTGAAATTCAGTGAAAATATCTGAAATGTTTAAAAATACCTGAAATATGTTTATCTACAAAACTTCAATGATTTATTCAACTTTTGGCGAAATGTATACAAACCTGTATGTCTTTGTATATAATAACAAGTCTATTCTCAATAAAGACCATATATATACATACGTATCTACTCGTAAATATATACATATAACTATATGCTATATATATATATATCATGCGAAGTTATAATTGAGGGGACTTCTTGGCGACGTCTGTGTATTGCGATCGAAATTTTTTTGCATCAGTTAGAACTGTAAAGATCGACTTTTATTGATTTTATTCTCACTTTTTTGCAAATTATGAACGAAAAGATAAAACAGAATTATTCTTCTGCTTCTTAAATGTTGAATTCACCATCGTCGTCGTCGTCGTTGTCATCTTCGTCCTTCTTCCGTTCCTCCTTCTCCTTCTCCTCCTCTTCCTCCTCTTACTCCTCCTCCTCATCATCATCGTCGTCATCATCATCAACAATAACATTATGTATATATGTATGTATATCAACAAGAACATCAGGTATATATGTATGTATACATATGACTATTTATATAGCTCCTTTCAAGAACCTCATAAAGGCGCTAATACATGGCTATCTAACGATCCTAAAAAGATGTGATTTAATATGAGTTGAAAATGTTTCTTGAGTTGTTTCTTTGGGAAAAGTACGTATTTTCATAGAGGTATACGCATTGTTCCAGAAGGCTGGTCTGATACACGAGAAAGCTCGGTGTGTCTACGTCGTCGTACGGGAGCGAGGGACCAGCAGGTCTCCATGGGCCGCTGAACGCAGTGAACGCAGTCCTCTTCCCAACCGCATGATCTTCCCACCGACAGTGAACGACCAATGTATACTCGTTTTATAGCTGAGCTCGCTAGAGGCGCAAGTGCAGCAGAAATCTCCAAAGATCTTTCTGCCCTGGTGGAGATTTGACCCCAGGCTTCTCGGTTGACAGTGAAACACTAGACTATCACACACCGTTGTGGATATATATATGTATATATATGTATATATATATATGTATATATATGTATATATATATAGCGTTGCGTTAGACAAAAGACAGCTCGAGAGACTTTTAACCCGTATTAAATCCCATCTTTAGATCTTTCAGTCATGCTTAGCTATGTTTTTAAGCTACACGAAGGGGATAAAAAAATAGAATGATACATACATACATACATACATACATAAATACATACATACAACATAAAAACATACATACATGCATACATACAACATAAATACATACATACATACATAAATACATGCATACATACATACAACATAAAAACATACATACATACATACATACAACATAAATACATACATACATACGTTCATACATATATAGGTACATACGTTTGTTCATGCACACACACACATATACACATACATGCGTACATACATATATACATACAAACATACACATATAAATATATATATACATTCATACATACGCACATACTGAAGTAAAAATATCCTACATAAACCGCCGAGCTGCCACAGACGAAGTCTGGTGTTCGTTTAATTACATTTTTAAAAGTATCTAAAGTTGAACCGAAGTCTACAGCGGCATTGAATGAATAGCTTAGATAAACTGATACAAGATAGTTAGTTAATGTGTGTATGTACATATGTATGTGTGAATGCTATGTATGTATGTATGTATGTATGTATGCATGTATGTATGTATGTGTGAATGCAATGTATGTATTTATGTATGTATGTATGTATGTGTGTATTTATGTGTGAATGCAATCTATGTATGTATGTATTTATGTATGTATGCATGTATGTATGTGTGCATGTGTATGAATGCTGTGTATGCAATGTATGTATGTACGTGTGTGTATGTATGAATGTATGTATGTATGTGTATATGTGTGTATATATGTGTGAATGCAATGTATGTATTTATGTATGTATGTATGCATGTATGTGTGCATGTGTGTGAATGCAATGTATGTATTTATGTATGTATGTATGTATGCATGTATGTGTGCATGTGTGTGAATGCAATGTATGTATGTACGTGTGTGTGTATGTATGAATGAATGTATGTATGTATGTATGTATGTATGGTTGTATGTTTGTATGTATGTATGTGTATCCGAACATTTATATAGCGCCTTAAAAGTACATCATACAAGAACCGGAACTTGGCTAACTATGAGTTTTAAAGCAAAAACTCGTCTAATAAGTTTCTCTGCAAAAATGTTTCTATAAATTGCATCAGTCGAATAGCTCGGATTTCCAGCGGAAGACTATTAAGTGTTAAACTGTCGTTGTAATAATTCACTGAATTAGATAGACCTGCAAAAAGCTGCGAGAGTCTTAACACACGCAGGCGCGTTCAGACAATAAATGTCGCCGTAATCTGTGAGAAAACGTGTCACCAGATGGAAAAGAATCCATCCGGATAACCGGTTTATCTTAATTGCCGTCCGCGAAGATCAAAATTACATCAGCCTAATAAACTACTAAGCTGCGGCGGCGTCGGCATCGCCAACAAAACCTTTGAAGTTCGGCGACAAAGGACAATTGTTGCGCTCTTTAATTCCTGCCACTCCACGCCACCAGAGGGCGTGTATGCGCCAGGCACTTAAAATTAATGTCCGCAAATAGCAGATACTAACGGAGACATTTCGGTAAGTGTCTGTTAAAATGAGTTCTGCCACTGTGACCTATTTGCATAGCTAGGTCGTGATGTGGTCTACTGTCGTAGTGTCTAGTAAAAAGAGCAAAGATATTGTGGCGTATACAAAGCTGGGGTATTATATGGTCTTTTATCGCATGCAAAACAACAGGGCAGTATGTCATTTGTCCGTGTATACGTTTGAACACCAGACATTTGATTTCTGTTAGGGATCAGGCGATTAGTGTGTCTGCTACTTTCAGACATGACTTGTGAGAGTACAAGCACTTAGAGTGGCACTTTAAAATGAAGGTCTGCAAATAGCACATGCACAATCTCTGTGTACCTGTGTGTTCGTGTGTGTGTGTGTCTTTCTGTCTGCGTCTCTTTATCTCTTTCACTTTCATTTTCTTTGTCTGACTGTCTGTTTTTCTGCCCTCTTTTTGTCTGTCTCTGTCTGTCTTTCTATATCTCTCTCTCTCTCGTTCCCTGTTTCTTTCTCTATGTCTCCCTGTTTGTCTGTGTCTATGTCTGTGTTTATGTCTGTCAACCTGTCTGCCTGTCTGCTGTCTGTCTCTCTGTCTCTCTGTCTCTGCCTCTGTCTCTGTATGTCTGTATCTCTGTCTCTGTCTCTGTCTATCTGTCTGTCTGTCTGTTTGTCTGACTCTGTCTCTCTCTCTCTCTCTCTCTCTCTCAAAGCACGCACGGTCAGTGATCCTTCCATATAGAAGTCTTTAGTTGCGTTTTGGTGTCGATCGCCACCTCACCTTGTTTGACTATTCATCGGGTTCTATCCATCACAATGCATGCATAAGTCTATGATTATTGCCAGAGACATAAAGGTCAGCGGGCAATCTGGCTGCATCAGTGTCTGATGTTATGCTAGACAGTATATTACTGACAGCGTAGAAACTATAACTATATATGGGCATGGAATACTAATGGATGCATGAGACTGTATACGGTAGAACACAAACACAAACACACACACACCTACAAACACCTACACACACACACACACTCAAACAGCCAAACACTTCTGCAGCAGTATACACAATGCATCTAAGGTCGCATAGAATGGTCGATTGCATATGCATTATTTCTTTAATTACCAGACAACAAATGTAGGTGAACCTTCTGTAGTCAGATTCGTGTCTGCTTAGGCAAAATATTAATAGAACACAAACAAGATTTTACATATATGTACTTATACATAAGCAAACATTCACATCATGATCTTTAAATTTTTGTGTTCAAAAAGCATTCACTATATATGCACAAAAGTGTGCGCAGTAATTGTCTGACATTCGAGCTTTTTGGGGGTTGAAACAGTTGTACAGCAATTGCATGCTTGTGTCTAGCTCCAGACACGTATCGTTCTGGATGGATGGTTGGCCACACTCGTTTTAAAATCACAGCAAACTAACAACAACAGGGTATACTATGAATAAAAATATACATGTAAGTAATGTATGTATGCATATATATATATATATATATTATGTGTGTATATATCAATTAATTGTATATTTATCTAGGAATGTATCTATGTCTATATGGCTATGTATCTACTGTATGTATCTGAATTAATTGTAAGTTTATGTAGGCATGTAAGTTTATTTATTTATTTTATTTATACAGAACACTTATATAGCGCCCCTTCAAGAAAACTACTCAGAAGCGCTCCCAAACCAACATCGGCGAAAGAGAACAGTCTTAAGAGAAGAATAGAAGATAGAAGTAAAATCCCGGGGCAGAAGACAGAGTAACAGGAAGTCCATTCCAGAGGGTTGGGCCAGCAACAGAGAAAGCACAACGCTGCATGGTCGAGGTGCGAGCGCGAGGCACTAATAGATTACCACTAGCAGCGGAGCGAAGAGAAGCGCGTTCCAAATTGGACCGGACAGGTAGGCAAAGCTCCCTCAAGTAAGAGGGGGCAATGCCCAACAAGGAGTTCCAAACAAAGACGATGACCCTATAGTGGATGCGCTGACTCATAGGAAGCCAGTGCAACTCATCCCGCATGAAATCAGAGACATGACCAAACCTAGAGATGCCACCAATAAGCCGTGCAGCCGCCAGCAACACACGTTCCAGGCACAAAAGCCGTACATCAGGGAGTCCTATATATAAAGAAGAGCAGTAATCCAACCGACTAGTGACAAATGCATGAACCAGTCTTAGATGAGGTGACTGAGAGAGAACGTGAAACAACACGAAATTGCCGTAGCTGGTAGTAGCAACTACGACAAAGACGATGTACCTGAGCCTTAAAGTAAGTATGTATGTATGTATGCATGTTTGTGTGTATGTATGGATGTATGTATGTATGTGCGAAAAAAGAATGTGTCAAAGTATGTATGTATGTATGTATTTATGTATATATGTATGTATGTATCTATGCATGTATCTATATATGTATCTATGTATGTATCTATGTATGTGTGCATGTATGTGTAAATATTCTATATATGAATTAATGTATGTCTATGTATGGTATGCATATATTCTTGTATGTATGTATGTACATTCCGTAGAAACATTATCTATACATAAATGTACATGTATATATATATATATATGCCTAATATGTATGAATGTGTTTATTTGAGCCCGTGCATTAATGATACTTGTGATCTAATTAACCGACTTCTATAGGCATCCTAATATATCAGTAATTCCTCCGACATTTTTATAGCGCCACTTAACGACGACGCGTGTCGCCCTGGCGCCTTCCTCAGCACTTAATGTAGCGCCTTAATTCAGTCGTCGGCTGCTGATGCTGGCTCTCGTTTCGCCATTTTTCCGTCTCGATTGCCGACCGGAAGTGCGTCGCGCATGCGCTTTTCCCGCTGCTGGCGCCTCATCATTCGACCTGTTTCCAATGCGCCAATCAGAGTATATTGGTCCAACCGCGGCCCGAAGGAATCGCACCGATTTCGATAACGCCTTAGGCACAGGATAAACGCACCGGGTAGCGTACGGAGACTTCACGAAAGTAAGCTAAGTCAAGTTAAGACAGTTAATATTATTTCTACATTTATTAAGCGCCACTATATAATGATGGCGCTGAACTTTTGTGAGTGAAAGACTTGCCCAAGATCCCCACCAGTAACTGTCTTAAGGGAGGAGGCTTGAACCCGTATACTCTCGGCGTCACAAGCCGCTGTTGGACATGGTAGTCTTACCTTACTTTACCTTGTCGGTAAGGTAAAGTAAATGCAAGATAAGGCAAGGTAACATAAGGTAAAGTAGTGTAAATGTGATATGAAGTAACGTAAGGTATAAGACAAAGCAAATAAATAAAAGGTTAGGTAAGGCAAGGTAAGAAAAGGTATATAAGATAAGGTATGTATACGGTATACCGTTCGATAATTAAAGCAAGCCACTGTAAGTAAAGGCAATAAGGAAAGAAAGGTAAGGTAAGGTAAGAGAGTTTCCGAGCTTGTATACTTACAGACTGTCATGACATAGGAAAGAAAGGTAAGGTAAGGTAAGAGAGTTTCCGAGCTTGTATACTTACAGACTGTCATTTTCTTCTGCGTGCAGTAAAGATAGTAAAGAAATTACTGATTAAAGTAAAGTAAGTATCCCATATCTCACTAGTGAGATGTAGGGGAGGCGCTCATTTCCTTTTCTTTGGGCCCTTGAACCGTCACTGGACGAAGCCCAAGGTCCTGGACACAGGGCCAGTGCATCATAGGACTTGCCATTTACTTCCTGGCATATACGCCTGTATCAAATCATACTGCATGGTGACAGAGGCACGGTGTGCGCAAACTTGCTTAAGGTCGTTATACGAAGTCGAACCCGCAGCCTCTTGATCATGGACCAAAAGCGTTACCGATAGACCACATGTCACTGATTAAGAAAGAATAAAACCTCTTTCCACCGCAATAACTCGTGAGACAAAATCTTACTGGAAGACCTACAGAGCGAAGACTGACTCTTGTTTGAAATAAACAATCAACGATTATCAGATCACTTTCGTACTTGAATTCAATTAGCAAGACGCCTCCTTCACACATAAGCAAACCCGTTGAATGTTCAGTCGCTAAGACCTGTAACAATTGTTCATGCAGTTCTGCTAGCAGTTCACGACTGAACAGCTAAAGACCGTATAGGCCCTGCAACACGACAGGTTCATCGTGTGGGATCTTTACCAATGACTACAATTGTGATTAGAAATTTGTATAGCGCCGCTTCTAGAAAACCTAAACAGTGATGCAGTCTTCGCTAGCCCATGCACGATGTTGAACGTCATTAAGAACATAAAGTTTATCATTTAGCAAGCAATGCTCAGATAACTAGAGAAAAGTCGCCATTGGTGGATTCCCGCACACACATAGACCACCACCCAACGGATTCCTATCCAGGAGACAATGATCAGGCTATCCTCATCAGCTCATGCTTTATGCAGGGACATAAATGTCTGGCACAGGCCACACTCATCAAATTCTAAGGTATCTATCGTATAAGACACGAGGAAGTAAGTAAGATAAGCTAGAGCAAAGGTAAGCTGTTTTCAGTCAATGGAATTAAGCTCATGAATAGCGCATTATATACAATAAATGAAGTATGTTAAAATAATGCACATGGGGTAAAACACGTAGTAATATAAGATAAATGTCACTGTAAATGTACGCTTTCTCTGTGGTCTCGACCCCGCTCATTTGAAATGAATTTATCGGGTGAGATCCTTCACCACCGCTGCCCGTTTGAATGGGCGAAACGCCATTTAAGGTCCCCGTGCTAGCCCTAGATTTGAATCTCTGAAAATAAGCCATTAACGGTATATGAACCGGCATCCTCACGCACAGAGGCGCTTGACGTACGCTTTAACCAATGTAGCTAACCAGACCAGTAGAACCAGTAAGGCTGCAGGTTATGGTAAGGTAAGGAAAAGGTTAAATGGGGTAAGATGAAGTCATAGCCCTGGAGAGGTTCTTAAAAGGCGTTATACAAATGATCACATACATACGTAAGGTACGTATAGGTAAATTAAGGGATGTAAAGAATACGTATATAGCTAAGGTATGTACAGGTAAGGTAAGAGATGTAAAGAATACGTATACAGCTAAGGTATGTACAGGTAAGGTAAGGGATGTAAGGAATACGTATATAGCTAAGGTATGTACAGGTAAGGTAAGAGATGTAAAGAATACGTATATAGCTAAGGTATGTACAGGTAAGGTAAGGGATGTAAAGAATACGTATATAGCTAAGGTATATACAGGTAAGGTAAGAGATGTAAAGAATACGTATATAGCTAAGGTATGTACAGGTAAGATAAGAGATGTAAAGAATACGTATATAGCTAAGGTATGTACAGGTAAGATAAGGGATGTAAAGAATACTATAGAGCTAAGGTATGTACAGGTAAGGTATACGGGATGTAAAGAATACGTATATAGCTAAGGTATGTACAGGTATGGTAAGAGATGTAAAGGATACGTATATAGCTAAGGTATGTACAGGTAAGGTATACGGGATGTAAAGAATACTATAGAGCTAAGGTATGTACAGGTAAGGTAAGGGATGTAAATAACACTATATAGCCAAGGCACGTATAGATATACTTTGACGTTGTAGACAAATGCGACAAAAACTGCATTGGTTCACAGTTATCGACTCAAGCGTAGAGGACAACCCCCTTCGTATGGTTCTTTTGCCCTGCGCCATTTTTATTCTCTTTGATGTAATAAAAATGTGTAAAAATCTTTATTTCCAATGATTAACTGTCGTGTATTTTTGAGCAGGTGTTTGGGTCAAGGGTCGTCGGGGGTCACGGGAGGGGCCAAGTAGTAGAAATAGCGTTACGAATGTATGCCCATATACGGCATACTTCATACTTCAGGATGTGCTACGGAGGAGTGGAGACTGTTTAGAGAAAGAGATCATCCAAGGACATTCCTGGATCGCGAGTTCGGGAAAGACCCCAGATGACATGGATCGATAACATCAAGTGAAGGACCGAATTATCGTTCAACCAGTTATTACAGGAGACACGGGATAGAAGCAAACGAAACAAAACTGTCCATGGTGCAGCCAATCCTCGGCTCGATGACGGCTGAAGACAAGACAAGACAATACGCCCTACCCTTTGTCTGTGAAAGAATTCGGGACACAGCAAGGAAGATATTTCCCAAAAATATTAAAGTAAACAAGGTATTTTCTCCAATTCTCCATCCGTTCCAACCTCCTCATCTTAACCGAATAAACATCCTACCGCACCCGGTGCAATTATCCACCCGTCGGCGCGCAAAGGGATTCCATCACGGGGCGGAGGCGGCGGCGACGTCACGTGACGCGCGCCTGTCGACACGAGCCAACAAAGGCGCCGTCAGAGCGGCACCTAGCGGCCGTTCGGCTATTGACAGGCTGTCTGTCGGTGACGGGTCTATTATCGCCCGAGTCAATGATAACGTGTTGGAAGGTCGGCGAAACGCACACCTTTACGATCGTCCGGCCGTGCAGCGGCAAATGGGAAAAAGGTGAAAGGCATTAGTGTCTGAAATAAAAGACCTTAATAGAATTCGAAGCTCGCAGGGCGCCGCGGCGCGGCCAAAACCGGACGTGAATGCATTGGCGCTTCGACGATTAATAATTGGACGGTGAAGGATAGGCGCCATGGACTGTGTTGAAATGACGCCCCCGCAGCTAGGCTTCTCTGTCCTAAGATGTTCGACTGTTAAGTACGAACAATGGAGGCGTGACGCCAGCTTTGCAAGGCGCTAAATCATATCCCCACATCCAATACCCTGATTCAGGTCTTTTATATATATATATACTTATATAGCTATGTATATATATGTGTGTTGTACAATAAGTATGTATAATTATTTAGGTATGAAGCCACTAATTTATGTATTTACATATACATTTGTATACATAAATATACATTATGGTTGAGATGTATATATAATATAATATAAAATATATATAATATATATTATTATTATATTCCAATTATATATATTATATTATATATGTATATATAAGCCTGCATAGTCACTAAATAAATAAACAATACGTTTATACACACACACATATGTATATATGAAGATATGTACAAATATATATATATATATATATTGACGTGACATGATATATATATATTGAAGTGACATGATACATATCGTAGACCTGTGTGCCTCGTACAGAAATAAATATTTGATAAATATAAGTTCATGAATGACATCCGTCGTTGTCTTTTTTTCCGCGAAACAAACGACATCGTCTGCTTTGCCTTCGATTCCAATCAGTTCGTCCATTTAGTCCGGTGGCATTAGGCGTCGTCTGGCTGTTAGACGGGTTAGTGAACGCTGGTCCAATGGCCGGTGGCTCTCACAATGGCACCATACAAAACGCATACATGCAGTGGACATTAACGCCCTTCAAAGCCACCGTACTCTATACATATATCTATTATTATATTACGGTGGCTATAAATATGCATAGTGTATTATATATATAATATGCATATATATATACATATAATATATATACATATAATATAATACATATAATATACATATACACATATATATATATATGTGTGTGTTTGTGGTTTTATGCATACGTCTGTATGGGAATACGTCAAGTCAATTAGAAATATTTCCAAGGAGTTTAAATGATGCATAGAGCCAAAGACTGCAGGTTGTAACGTATAGGTCTTGTCAGTCAGCGTTTGTTTACGGACTGCGAACTACATATGTAGCGACCGAAGTCCTGAACATGGCGTCAAAGTCGAGCAAGGGACTAAGAACGAATTTTAGGAACACAATGTAGGCTACGGACTGCTGTATTATTTTGAGGCTTCGTTTCACGTAAGACGCGCGCTCTTTGTTTTCATGTATACTTCTTTCTCGTTCTTGTTCTATTCTTTTCTGATTGCTTTCTTCTGTGTGAGTCCCGTCTTGGGTCTCTGTGTTGAACTGTTGTCTCTCTTTCTGTTTGGCTGCTTGTCACCTTTGTCTAGGTCTTCTATAGATGCAGCCTTGATATCTTTATGCTCAAACGCTGGTCTTCCATTTATCTTTGCATACGGAATTATATGATATATGATATATTCTTTAATCTGTGATAAAAGACGCAAGAGAGACGGAGTAACTGAGTGAGATAAACAGAAAAACACACTAAGATACAGAAACAAAGAAAAACACACTAAGAGACACAAAAACAGAGAAAAACACACTAAGATAGAGAAACAAAGAAAAACACGCTGAGACACAGAAACAAAGAAAAACATACTAAGATACAGAAACAAAGAAAAACACACTAAGA